>JAECWI010000238.1:10345000-10945000 GCA_018150345.1 Drosophila equinoxialis
CAGTAGACTATCCCACCCCCGTTCACTATTGCTTGTCCACTATCCCCACAACGCCGCAGCAACCGCTCATAGAACAGACCTCTCTCTACTCTTGCTGCACATGGTAACAAAAGTCAAAACAATGTATATATTATACTACAACTAAATAGTTTCTCTAGCATCAGCAGCAGCGCCAGCAAGTGGAAAAATTTATTAGCAAAACAAACTTTAAGTTACCCATTGCTCTTGGTGGGTAAGGAATCAGAGGAAGGGAAGTGCAAAAAAGTTTTGCTTAGAGCGAAACCAAGACCAGAATAGAGAAAGATAGAGATAGTGTGACAGAAAGACAGAGAGAGAGAGAGACAGAGAGACTAAAAGAGTAAAGGAGAGAGGAGATAAAATTGAATCATGTTTCATGTTTCAATTAAAATTCAGTTTACGTTTTTGCCTGCATTCATTTAGATCATTGCCGCTTGCCTAACTTTGTCCTTGTCCTTATCCCCGCCTATCTTTCTCTATGGCTCTCTATCTCTTAGTTTTCTGTGTCTGCCCAAAAGCAAGTTCATTTTTACTAAAAATTTTTGAAATATTTAATACAAAGCCTGACAATTGCCATGCAAAAGCGCCAAACAACAATAGCTTTAGCATTCAAAAAAGTAACTAATTGAAAACAAACTATTCGCAACACAACCGGGACGCTGTGGTTCTAGCAGAGATCTAGATCTAACTGAATGATTCGACATTCATCACGAATTACAACATTAAAATGGCTTTTAAAGTGTTTGACAATTGTACATATATTAATATATTTTGCCTACTAGAGAATGAAGTTCTTATGAATATTGACTTTGAGTTCCAGAAAATATTGACAGAGGTCGCTTTGGCCATAAATATTAACAAAAGCTTTAAGGCTCGGACAAGTTTTATGGCAAAGCTGTAGCTAGGCGCAAAAGCACAGGAACTTTTTATAGTAGCATCCATAATTAAAGCTTTTGTCCGTTGTCCTCTTAGGTGAAAAGCTCTCGAATGAGAATAAGCAAACTTTATAACTTTAATGTTCTATGATCTGATTTTAATTTTTAACCATAAATCAAGGCCAAGTTAATTGTTATAAAATCACAACAGCAACCCCTGCAACCCCTCCACCACGCGACTGAATCGAAAGATGCATCCTTTTGTTAACGGTTAACGGTTTACTGACGGAAGGACATTGTTTGCTCAACGCACACCAACCGAAAAACCATTGTCAATAAATTGTATACAAGATTTATTGTCTGCCTGCCGCTATAGAAATAGCTGTCTTCCTCTACCAATTGTTTGCCTTATTTTTCTTCTGCTTTTATTGCAGTTTTGTAGCATTCGGTCCATCAGACATCGAACACAGTCGAGAACAACAATATTAGGCTGCAATCCTAAAACTTCTAACGAACGTAGGGTTTTGTTATAATAACGGTGATGCATCCGACTTTGTAAGCAATTTGATCTACCCACAAATTGTTCAAATAAAATGTGGCTAACCACCTTGTTGTCTAATATAAAAATCTATATGTCTTGCAATTGATCAATGTTAACTCAGAACAGTTTATTGAAAATAATTAAACACGCTCAACAATCAATGTGGCTTAATGAAATTCATATTTTATTCAAAATTTCTATTGACACCGTGCGAATATTTCACACGCAACAACATTTTCATTTTGAGTTTGATTTTAATTTTATTTAAATTCCAATTGAATTCAATTCAATGCAATTTACAAATATAATTTGTTTGTGCCGCAACCAACTAACTAATTTGCATAATCATAGAATTCCGAAAAAAAAACCGTTTTTGAAAAACATCTTCATCGAAAACAAAAAGTGCAATAATTGAACTCATATTTAGTTTATTCCAAATACTCTGCTGGCTATTAAATACCTCCCTAAGCAATGCAAATAAATAACGAAAATGCTAATTAGAGAACGCAATTCAACAATAAATTAACAAAGCAAAATAAACGAAACGAAAATATTAACACCACACAACGATTTTGCATATTTTTCATGCCTATGAAAAATATTTCACAACAGGTGATGACTCAATAGGAAAGAAGAAAGAACTTAAATCAGTCAGTATAAGTCTATGGCAATAAAAAAGAAAAAGTTAATCTTAAACAGGCTCAAAAGTGTTAAGATGGAACTATTCGGAATAATTCAGTATCAAATGATGTATACATGCATACATAGATGCCTAATCAGAATTAACAGAATAAATGGTATTATTAGGGAACTTGTTAAAGGTTATGCTAAAGTCCATTTTTTCTCCTTTTTCCTCACATATTTTTGTCTACTTGAGTTCCAGAGTTTGCCTTTTGTGAGTTTGCCCTTTTTGCGTTTTTGGGGAAGTTTGAAGTTCTCTTGTGCAACATGTAAATGACAGGCAAACACACACACATACACACACACACATACACACACTGGTGGCTCACAGGATCAGCTCATTAACTTTCACATTGTATGTACAAAATGTGGCAAGCAAACATTTTTGCGCCCTGCTTCCCTGCCCCATGCTCTGAGTTGCTTTGCTTTGCTCTGTCTGATGTTTGTGTTTGTGATTTTCAATTGGGTTTTCCTCGTTTTTGCATCTCCTTCTCTTCACTTGCTTGCCAGCTTTTGCCATTGGCTTCAATTTGATTTGCCGCCTGTTTTGGGCCTAAAGTCAAAGAAGTTTTCCCATTTGCCATCGCATACGCCGACTTCTAAGTTGACAGACAAACTTTACTAATTAGAAATAATGCACCCACATATATGTCTATGATTTCAACTTATTTCGTGTGTGCATTTGTTTTCCGTTTTTTTGTTTTTTTTGTTGGATAGGGCTGTGATGGGATGGTTAGAAAAATCGCAAAAGCTAAAGCAAACAAGCAAATTTTATAGGGCCAAATGAATGTAAGTGTAAATACACCGACAAAATTGTCAAATTAAAATTCGTTTCAGATAGATTTTAGGAATATCAAAATTATTTTCTACTAGCTAGAGTGATGAACTGTTATCTACTGTTACCAGAAAGTTAAAATTATCCTTAGATCAACAATAAGGTATAACAAACAACAACATTTGCATTGAAGGTGCTTTCAGATACATCAAGAATTTCCAGGTCAACTAAGCTGTATTAAATTTTTATCTTTAAAAATGAATTCTTAAATTAAAGCATAAATTAAGCAAATGACTTTGACACATCTGTCAGGTAGATGGCGGCACATGAGGAATTTAGTGCGCTTTTACGCTTTGGAAGTTTTCATTTGCCATAGAAATGCTGGCACCTGTATAAGCAGCTCTCTCTTGCTCGCTCTTCCTGTCAGTTTATCCATATCCCTTAACGTCGCTTTCATCCTTTTTAGTTGGTGCAAAAATAAATTTACCTGGATCCGGCGAGGATGCCGCTAAATCATGACAAGCCGAAAAAGTGCCGAAAAAATGCAATTAGACGCATTAGGCGGATTGTGGCACACACACACATACACTTACAAATCCAAACACAAACACAAATAGAGCAAATGATGAAGGCGAATATTGCCACGCCCAATCAACCATCGATCGATGGGTCGCTGGTTGTAGTCGGATAGCTACGGAGGGCAACAGCTCTTGGCTATGCATTAATTGGTAAATTTTCATTTTGCGGCATTTTAATTAAATCACACGAATTGCTGCAAATGGCAAAGAAAATGTCCCAAAATGGAAAACGAAAATAAAAAACAAGACAAACGATGCCTACTGCGAAATGGATGGCGGGTGGCGGGTGGGTCGTGCGGCTGCTGGATGGTTGTCAACCACAAATGTCGTTTTCTAATTAGTTGCCAAAATGAAAATTAAGAAAATCAAAAAAAAAAAAACAGTAAAAACTTCATTTGTCATTTGCATTTTACCGTTTTTCGAAAAGCAAATTGAAAAATTTAATGCTATCAAATTACATTTGTATTGTATACTACAATGAAAGAGAGGCGGTTGAGTGGGCTGCGAATGGGCGTAATGGCAGGGGCATGGTGTGGGGTACAAATGAGGTGGGAACAAAAATATAAACAGATTCTTGTTGTCAGCCCTTGGCCCTATCAAATATTTATGTCATACATAGACAAAACAAGTGAAAACGAGACATCAAATATATATCTCTGTGTGTGGGTGAATGTGTTAGTGAAAGAAGAAGGGTTGCTGGGTGAAGTAGAGACAGAGAAAGAGAGCAAGAGACTGTTTGGGGGGTAGAGAAGTACCAGAATTAATGTTGACTTTGGGCCATTTACTCAGACTGCAAATTAGTTGGCCAATTGACAATGACAACAACAGAAATAAGACAACGAACAGAAGGACAGAAAGAGAGCTGCCAAATTCTAATGAATTTCATTAGAATAAGACAAAAGTAGAAATTAACAATCGGAGAGAGAAAGATGGAGCAAACAACAAAAATAAAAAGAAAGCGAGTATTATTTAAATTAGACAATATAAATATTTTCGATCACCAAATAATGATAACTAAATACTAAACATACATATATCGGCATTTAATGTGAGATTTATGTGTCATTTCATCACAATATTTAATACTTTCGATCTTATAATCAATGTGTGTTAATTATCCAATGAAAAAGCACATCGATTATTTGATTAATCTACTAAGTGTTTGCAAGCTCCAGAAGGAAATATAATAAAGTTTGTCTTTGAACATATGTGGGTAGTCTATCAAAAGTACTTGTAAATAGCTTTGAATGGGCCAACTAGACTAAGAGTTTTTTATTTAACGTTTTCGATTGACGTCAAAATGAAGTATATATTTGTTAATTACTTAGACACCCTAAAAGTAATTATAATGTAACATTAAAGTTCAAAAAGGCTCAAATATTTGAAAAGTTGAGCGCAGATAGCTCATCTGCCATTAGTGATAAGATACATAAATAAATATTTAAACGATTGTTAGCTAAAACAATAGGCGACGCGGGCGGCGACGAGTGGCAATAAATGCTAAATGCTGCCAGAATATATTAAAATCGAAATGTAGAATTCAATTACGGGATATCTGTGGTTAGAGCCGCGCACACTCACACACACACATATATATAACGCCCATCACGTAAATATGTCATGGACATTTTGGGTGTGTAATAATAAATTATCATAAAATTTTGTTGTATTTTCAATATCAATATATCTGGGTGCATTGATTTTACATATACATAGTACATATTAAACAAAATAATGCTTTAATTGCAAAAGTGTGTTTCCACTTGCGTAATGAAAATCAACGCTTTAGTGAGTGCTGATCATGGATGGGCAAGATGGGTGGGGGGTGGGCCTACATGTATAGGAGAAAGGCCAGTCAGTTGCTTGTCTTTGTTGCGGCTGGGAAATTTTTGTGTTGTTGGCGCTGAGAGGTTTTTGCGGCCAAATGCAAATTCAAGTGCAACGGCATAAATTCAAAAATCCATTACAAATATCAAAGAAGCTAACTTCGGCATTGCCGAAGTTTATATACCCTTGCAGTCCTTGGCAATAATTTTTTTACATTTTGAAATTTCTTTCCTTGCAACTCAATTCATCAACACACAAACAAAACATTCAAATTATTTCTCTTTTTACTACAAATTTTTAAGCAAGGCACAACACGCATACACATACATACATACGTGTAGCGCTACGTCTGTGTGTGCGTATGCATGTGCTCTGTTTGATTTGCTGATGACGTAGAACCGATTTGAATTGACTGTAACTTGTGTTCTATTTATCCGATCAAACTCAAATTTTGGGATCTGAGATTTTATATCAAATTCTATTATATTGGTAAATTTCATGGCGATACTCCAATTTTTGCAAAAAATTTTGTTCTAGAGCTATATGATATAGTAGTCCGATCCTGACAATTTTCATACTCTATTATCTCCCGGCTAAAAGTAGCTCAAATATGAAATTTCATTCCGATAGCTCTTAAGATGCCAGCGTGAAGTTGATTTGCACAGACGGACGGACGGACGGACGGACGGACGGACGGACGGACGGACGGACGGACGGACGGACGGACGGACGGACGGACAGACGGACATGGCTATATCGACTCAGCTTCTCATGCTGATCAAGAATATATATACTTTATGTGGTCGGAAACGTCTCCTTCTGTGCGTTACAAACATCTGACCAATTTTATAATACCCTCTGCAAGGGTATAAAAAACTACTCAAACATGCATCTATGTATATGTGTTTGTATATAGGAACACGAAGAGCAAAGGCAGGATAAATAAAGCCTGAACAGGAAGGCTTTCTATGTTAGCATCGCTTCGGACTCGTCGTGCTCTCTGACTGCGCTTTGTGGTTTATTTCGAAGAGCAAGAACGAAAAAAAAAAACAGAAAATGAAAATAAATAAATTTGATTTTATTTTATTCTGTGGCACCGGCTGCAACTGAAGTTAAAATTGTGAAAAGTTGTGGTCAGCACCAGGAGGCTGGAATGCTATGGCCATGGCTAGAAAGGGAAGAAGTAGGATGGAGTAAAAGTCCGAAGTTGGCGAACAATTTTGAGTTGTATTGCATTTGTGCTGTAATTACGAAACTCTTTCATCATCATCTGTCGACGCCGCTGCCGATGTTGCTGCCGAAACGGCTGCATCATTAGAGCAACCGAATGCCATCTCGATCTCTTTAGAACCTTTGCAATTGCAAAATAAACAGAAAAAAAACAGAATGAAATAAAAGGCAAAACCAACTAGCCAACAGACCGACGATTCGTTGACTTAGATACATATTATACTATATTATACATGTGTATCAGTGTGTGTGTGTGTGTTTGTGTGTGTACTCTAGTCCTCTCCCCAATGCATAAACAATGCAACTCAGCAGCAATTGCAATTTAAAGTTGTTCCGGACTCTTTTGTTGGGGCCGGAGACCTGCTCTGGGTCTAGTCTCAAGTGGCAAGACCTATCCCCCTATTAAAGCCCCATAAAAAATCCGCCTCAAATGACTAATGGATTGACGTTCCTCGTCTCCTTTTCTTTCCTGGTTAACATTTCCTGTTTTTATTTTTTGTTGTATTTATTATCGCTATTTTTTCTGATTTCAGTAAAAGAGTTAAGTGGAAAATGGCAAAATGGCAATGGCATTCGCTTTAAAAGTGATGTTTAAAATAAAATTCAATTAGAAAGCAACTCTAAATTTTATTTACTAGATTTAATTAAAAGCCATAACAGGTGGAAAATGTAAGGGCAACTAATCTAATCAAATTATCTCAACGATTGTGGCAATTGAACAACCGATAATTGGCAAATGCACATTTCAAAATAAACCGTGTTCAAGTAAATAAGAAAAAGTACGATTGAAATTAAGGTATTAAGCTCTCTTATGTTTAAATTTTGAAATATTTATAACAATTGTATATAAGTATTAATATAGAAAATTCAATTTTTAATAGTTGATTTTTTTGAGCTTTTGATCTAGAAAAAATCCGGATATAATAGAGCTGATTCAGTAAATTTCTAATGGATTTATCAGGGAAGAAGGTAAGTAAAAGTATATCTTAAATTAAAAGTTTCTTTCTCACTTCTGGCAGGGTATAGAAAAGTTGGCTAAGTATTTTCACATTTTTTTGCTGCATGGTGCTGTTTGCCAAGTTGCATTTCCATAGTCATTGGCCGCGATTATGCAAATTGAGACTAAGATTGTATGTGTGTAAAAAGTTATAAATATAAATTAAGCAAATGTGTTGTGTAAATTGGTGTTGTTTTGTCCGCCAAATGGCAGGCGTGGGTGAAAGATATAGGGAGAGAGAGAGAAAAAGAAAGAAAGCAACAAAGTGGCAACAAAAATTACGAGCTACAAGTATATAAAAGCATCTCTGCAATAAGATAGGAGAATGCGAAAAGGTAAAAGGGAGCAGGCTGAAGGTAGCAGACACAGGCAATTTCATTTTCCATACAAATTCATGTTGGTGTATGCCTATGTGTGTGTGTGTGTGTCTACACTGATACCACAATATTTGCATATCATATGCATAAACACAAACGCGACAACCACACGGGAGAACTCAGCAACCGAGAGCCGAGAATCGAGACCCAGACAGACACAGAGACGCAGTTGCAATTAAGTTAGACACTATGAGTCAGCCTTTACATCCTGCACAATGTGCAATCTATATTATATTCAAATGGCGTCATACACACAGAAACACACTCACACTATACTCAATCGCTTAGTGGCTTGGTCCAGAGTCCAGCAGCAACAAACAAACAAACAAACAAACATATGGGTGACATGTTCAACATGTTATCAAGCAATTGCTGCAGTTGGCTTTTCCTTAGAGATAAATATATGCACAAGTATCGACCACATACATAGATATAGCCCCAACCGTTTCACACACACACACACACACACACACACACACACACACACACACACACACACACACACACACACACACTCACAGACACACACGTAGAACGAGAACAATTGACATTGCCTACTTTTAGGCCATCGAATTCAAAGTCAAATTCTAAGTTAAATGGTCAAACGAAGACTGTAAGACTTGCATTTAGAGAGACATAACAAGAAAAGACAAAAGACAGAAACAAACAAAGAGAATAGGAGAGAAAGAATGCAGAAGAATGTTAAAGGAATGTTTGTTGAGAATGTTAAGCATTTCCCTTTTAGCAATGAGGAAAATGCTTACAGAAAATAGCAACATGAAAATGTTTTCATGTCTAAGTAAATTATATCTACTTTCTATTTCATTTTCACAAATATTTGCATCAAACTATTTAATACTAACTTATTTTTAACAGATTATACAACATTGACTCGAATATTAAATGTGTTTGACAGCTAATAATTTGTAAATATATGTATGACATTAAATCAGAAACAATTTCTCTTTATGCATTTCCTTAATTATCCTTGATGCTCACAAACTAAAAAGTGTAGAGAAAATTACTAAAAAGTGTAGAGGCAGAAGTAAATGGAATCGAGTTTTGGATATTTTATGAAATGTTTCACATAAGAGAAGAATGGGGCATAATTATCATGCTCCATCATACACATAGGGTGGGGTTTGGGTGCCTATCATATTTTTCGGGTTCATCATTCACATGATGGAAACGACAAAATGCATTTAATGCACAAATACAAATGAAATTTCTCGTTACATCATTGCAGTTTGTGTGCACTTTTCACTTAATTGCACACATTTACGCACATCAGCCACGTGGACATGAGCATGGATACGGACACGAACACGGACATACGCCCTATTCAAATCATGAAATTAGCACACTTACACGCACACACCTACACACATACTGTAGGGGGTGCGGGAGTAAAATCAATTAAAATACAAAAACGCTCAACTATCTGCAAACAACAAAGCAAAAACAAAAAACAGAAAGGGAGAGAGAAGCGAATAAATAGACCGAGAATAGCGAAATGAAGGGAATGTAAGAGAAAATCTCTTGGCTACCGCATGGTATGCATGGGCAATGAGCGGGAGGCATAGAGATGGGAGTGTCGGCAAACCATAGGGTTATATAGATGGTTACGGGTGAAACAAGGCTATTGAGTTAGCTTCTCTTCCTGATTTCTTTTTCCCTTTTTTTTATTTTGCTGCCTGCCTTTAGTTCTTTCTTTTTGTATTGCATAATTTGTGGCGCGCTTGTGGCCAAAACACCCCACGCACACAGGTGGCACAAGGTAGACTGATATAAAATGCAAATGCTTTAATTAAAAGCTTTGCAACTTCGGTGAAAAAACATACACACACACACAACGATAACATCAGGTGGCAGTGGTGGAGCCCGTTGGGAAGATTTTTTTTCTTTGTTCTTGGTTAACGTTGCATATGTTGGTTGTGAAGGCTTCCAGCAGCGCATGCTACCATTAGACGATCAACTTATAATCTACATTTGTTCTGATTCAGTGTCAGCATAACCAGGTAAAGGCCAAATGCCACCGATTGCCCATGTTTTATATTTTTTTCACTCTCCCTACTTTGTGTCTTATAGTGATTAGCATAAATTTTTACCTGATTACAAAGCTCACCGAATCTTTAAATACTCTTGTTGCAACTATTTGACTGGCATAAACTACCTGATATAATCTGATAATGATAATCGATTAATCCTACATTTGCATGAATAAGATTGAGATTCAGATCTAACTACACAAATTTGATTAAAATTTCTTGTAACTTGTTAGACTCATTTTTCTTGAATCGCCTTTTTGGATGCTGCTGATCAAGAATATAAAATATACTATCACAACATGAAAATGACATTGGTGTCCCCTTTGCATAGAAGAAGTCACAAGCATCGTGACAAAAATAATGATGCTCCACAATGATACGAGTGTACAACAAACAAGGGGAAAAACTGTTGCCCTCTTAGTATTCGTAATAAGTGGAGATTATTATGCCACACAGTTTTTTGTCCTTGTCTTGCCACATACATAAATATACACAAATATATGTGTATGTACACAGAATACATACACATACATACATGAGTATGTATCCCATAAGTACTTCCACACATACATATACGAAAAAGTGCTCTGCCTTTAACATAAAACATTATGCGAATTTTTGGTTTTAATATTGCAAATATGTAAATATATGTATATATGTAAGTAGGTACCATGGGATTGAAATCAGTGGGAATACCAAATAATATAAAATTAAAGAAAAAAAAAAACCGAACAACTAAATCAAGAGTTGACATTTTTGCAGAGAGGTCTGTATGCACATGGTTTAAAGTTATTCCATTTTATTTAATCAATGTTTGGCTTATAAAGTAAATCATCAAAAATCTTTAAGGAATTCATCCAGGAATCCCTCAAGAAGTAAGTAAGTATTTGCTCAAAGTAATTCATTGTTGCCTTGAAGAATTACAAAGACTTAAAACAACATTGTTGAAATTTATACTTCTTTCAAGCATTAATTTCGGCAAGTCATTGTCCGAGAATCAAAAGAATAGTGTAGTTCAAATACTTATGCCGACTGGTAAACATTAAAACCTTGCCTGGCTATAAGAGCTGCCAACTAAAAACATTCAGGATTCGTTTTCTCCCCTTTTGAAATGGGGGGACACTCAAAGGAGGAGCACTCTCAGTTTAGTACCCATTGTGTAGGTAAGTATTATGTTATGTCAGAGAAAATTACATAATTAATTGATTGCAAGTTGATACTTTTTTTCCCAAAATGGCTATGGCGGACAAAGTTGTACGTTGTGTGTATGTAGGCAAAGTAAGAGGGAGCGAAAAGGGAGAGATAGAAAGAAAATCATGGTGGCGACTTCATTAAGGGCGGAAAAGTTCTTTAATATATGAAATCTATTAGTTTCCTGGATGCGTGTGCGTGTGTGTGTTTGTGTGTAGGTAAATCGCGCCAAATGAGTTGACAAAACTGCAGAAGCAATGAGTATTCACAGCCACAGGACGACAAGGACAACGACGATGCCTGACGCTTATAATGGCTCTCGAAGCTGGTGGTTTTGCACAGACTGCAAGGGGGGAGGCGGAATGGTAGGTAGGAGAAGGTCGGGTCGCATATATGTATATAGCATTTTTATCATGCTGAACTAATTGCAGACAGCACCCAGGAAGATGCGCAGCCAAAAGGACGCGCCACATGCCGCACAGCAGGGCGCCAGCAGGTCCTGTACCCATCCATACTCATATACATATCTATCTGCTATATATGAACGTCTATATGTGTGCGTTGGTTTGTTTGTGTGGCTGTGTGTGTGAGCGTGTGTGCGTGGGTCCTGTGTATGCTATAACATAAATTCTCATAAGCGTAATGCTTTGAAATTGAAGCAAACTGTGATAGCACTAGCCCTCCGCTTATACCACTCCATCTTGTCCAAACCAACAACAATTCACACAAAAACCACTAAGACTGCACTGTGGTAGCAGAGCTATCAATAAATTTCCCAAGAATGGAACATAAAAGGAAGAAACCCCATCAATAAACACGAAAGCAAAACGTTTTCTTTGACCCCCCACAGCATGTATGACAATAGGATATAAAACTGTAAGACTTTCTCTATTAATTATATCATGTCAACCTATAAACTATACATATATCATGTCATGTCTTCTGATCAGATCACTGACTATTATAGGTATAAAAATCAAAAACAAGTATAAAACTATAAGCCTAAATTGGACTTAACTTTCAGTTTGTGGAAACTGAAAACTTAAAGCATGTCCATAATCGCAAATTTTTGTTAGACTTTTCTCATAACAAAAAGATTATACTCCTTTTGTAATCCCGGAGTGCAATTAGGTCGTACGAACGTTTCTCATTCTAGCCCAGATATACTGACTCCGTTCCAATGTGCAGCGAGTGAGTTATTGGAAATTGCAAGTTGAGAGTGCGGCGCGGAGTTTTTTTTCCGAGTTCTGTTCGAATGAACGATTTAATTATAGCCAACTTAATTTACATTGAATGTATTTTTATGTTTTTTGTGTATGGGTATTCCATTTTAATATCTGAATTTATAACTATTCCATATATATATTAAAGATATCAATTGTGCACCATTTTAGTGTTTATTTTATTATAATAATAATGAAGCTGAAGCAGCTGAAAAACAATGCAAAGTACAAAATAACAGGAACAACAACATCATCATCGACAACAAGGACAATCAAAAAAATAAAACAAAAACCAAAAAAAGAAAAGGAAAAAAAAGAGAAAAGGCAAAAGAAGGAGGAAACGAGTGGAAGGAAGGAAGGAAGGAAAAAATCAATAACCACCCGGCCAAGGCAAATTTGCATATAAGCTGAGGTGGTTGCCCATTGGGTGGTGCGACCAACTGAGACGAATGGGGATGGGTATGGATATGGGGTAAGAGAACGAGGAGTAGGAGGTTATGGGGGTTTAAGGTGCACCCACTCAAGGTTGTGCCTCCTGCACGCTCGGTACGCCATCTCTTTTAATATTGTTTAAGGCATTGTTGTTCCCGTTGTGGTTGTTGTTGGGTTTGGCGCATGTTGCGCCTACGAAACGCTTGTTTGTTGGACCTAAGTGGGCGGTCGGTCGTTTGGCCGCTTGTATAGGTGATGTATTTTGTGTGGGTAGATGGTAGAAAGAGAATGGAAAGGAAGAAGGTTAAGCCGGCTCCAAAACAAGGGCAAATAAAAATCGCACAATATGCAAAATCAAAGAGTTTGAATGGCAAAGCCAAAAAAAAAAAAATATATATATATATGTATAAACACACCTACAATTGAGATCGATCAATAATACACACATATCTGTATGCAAAACCGATACTTGTAAGCGACTGGAATTTCTGACTTCAATATGCACATTTTTATAAGGACTTTACTTTTAACAATTCAAGAAGCAAATAATAGTGTTATTTATACCAAATAAACTACCTCTGTCTATTACATATCCTTTAACTAATTCATTAGCCTAACGATGTTCAAGTCAATTTAACAAGAACATAATTCTCGCGCTCTATCTACATTTTGTATTTGAACTCTCTTTTCCTTTGCCTTTTTCCATCGGATAGCTAAGTAAGTGGGTCAAGTAAATTCAGACATGCCAAACTGTATATGTGTATACATCAATACATACATCAATATATGTACATAAAATGTGTGTGTGTGTGTATGTGTACCTTTAGAATACCTACATATAGGTACATATAGTTGTAGACGTCGTCAAGCTGAAACTAATTGGCATATTGTGCACATACATATGTATAAGTATATACAATATTTGCTATGCCATGAAGCCAATAACTAAACAACAAATTCCAATTGTGAGTGGTGCGTTTTGCGCTTCATTTGGCCTTTTTGCAAAAATATCGTATGTGAAATCAAAGATTGGAAAAAGTCGACGCAGACAAAGAAGTTAAAGCAGTAGAGAGTTTGAAAGTTGAATTGAGTCTCAGAATGACTGACTGACTGAACTGGCTTGGACTGACTGGTCGGTCGTGCGCGTTTATTTATTGTGTATTTGCATTATTAGAGCAACTCAACTGTGAAAAGCAACGAACGCAAGAAGGGTGGATAAGAAGAATGATGCCAAAAGCAACTGACCACCCGCATCACTCACTCACTCATTCACTCAAATAAAAGGCAAAGCTACAGGGATACTGAATGAGAGAGAATTGGGGCGAAGGTTATGGTGAACGTGTCCGTTGTCTCGATAGGTGTCCAGGACGAAAAATTCTAGCTGTGCTCTTAGTCTCAGTTCTGCTTCATATTATTATTGGCAACTTGTTTAGTTGGGGAACTTTGTAATTTTGTTATGGCACACAGCAGAGGCAAAGAGGTCACACCCCCTCTCTCTCTCTCTCCATCCCTTGTCACTGTGTATGAAATATGGGGATATTTCTGGATATTTGTATGCTGCATTTTCTATGTAGAAACCAAGGATTCAATCTAACCATACTGTTTGTTGTTGTGCTTTTTTAGCTAATAGAATCATATAAACTTATTTATGTCACAGAAAACCTAATACACTAGGCAAAGGACAAGCAGGCATCTAGCCATCCTTTGCCTGCACGCTGTCTGACATCTGCGACACAAGCGAATGTGGGCGTGACAGTTTGCCATTTTAACTTAAAAAGAGAAAAGAGAAACTGGTTTATGTAGTACTGACTAATAGGATAATAAAAAATATTTTTAGATATAAAATCAAAGTGATGAAATGATGCTGTTACAAGAAATATCAAGAAATTTTATCTTGGCACTATGAATGAAAAGAAACTGGACAATCTTAGATCATTTTTTGATAAAAGCTTTTGCAAGTTTCGGAAGATTATAAATAATTGGTACAAAAATTTGTTTTTTTTTTTTATCATGTAAATAAATGGAGCAGCATCTGAGCTGTTACGTCTCAAAAAAACATTTGAGAAATAAAATAAAAGTGTATACAAGCTTCGTTATAGAATAACAGCCATAAACAAATGACCTACATCGCAACATACAAATATTAACAAACGGAACTTCTACCAATGTGTTTTTCGTTGCTCTTCTTTAGCATGAACTTTGTTAATTTCCTTTACAAACATGCTTACAAACTTAATTTTTAACTGCACGGGACCTATGTTCATTTGTTTGTGTGTACTTGAATGACATTGGGAACAAAATAATATTTCGAATTATTGTTTTTAATGGCTTTTTTAGTTATTAATGTTGTAGATTGCGGTTGTGAAACTTTTTTGTTCAAACTGCCATTGGTTATGTTGCATTTCATATTGTCGAAAAACTCTACACTGTGGAAGATTGACAGTTTTCTTTATGAATATGGCAACCTCATCTCATCTTAGTCACAATTCTTATGCAGAGGACGATGACAATGACTGAATGAGGGTGAACATCAAATAACAAATATTTCTGCGTTATTTTTTTTCTCTTTATTTTGCAGCTCCCTCAGCTGGAGGGCTTTTCTTTCGATTTTATTTTCGGTTGCAACACATTGGCAAGTTTGACAACCCAGAAGATTGACTACGTGCTGCACATTGACAAATGGAACGCGCAAACCGAATCTTTCATGATTTCACACTGCGTGATGTGTAAGTGGTGTGCGGAGGGATGGGGGGCTCTGGCGATGCTATCATTGCTTGATGGATCGACAGAGACTTTAATCATGGGGACTCTGCACTTGCTCCAATAAATGTGTGTATTTACTCCTAACAAACTTACTTGATAAATTGCAATATGTTTAGGGAAGGGCGATAGGTAATCTGGCTTAATAGCTTTTACTCACCTGCAAATAAAAAGAAAGAAAAAGGTTGATTAAATTTAAATAGAGCATATTAGAGCCGTAGGGCACTTGGTTATAAAATTGATTATTACATAATTTTAATAGGTTTAATAGATTTAATTTTGATAAACACTTCAGGCCCTCTAATTACTACCAATGGGTTTTGAGAAACATCTTACTTTCAGAAATCGTAAAATAATCCTTTGGTGAATTTAAACAATCGGTCAATATCTCACCTAACCATGGTCGAACACTAATTTGAGTTGAACAGTTTGTGTGTAAATTATATAAATTTCTATATTTTCTTTAGGGGAATCCTATCTCTTGAGGTTCATTGCCATTTCGTGTATAATTCTTTTTTTTTTCCTTAATCGCTTACATCTTCCCAAAGTGCATGCCAGTATCAACAGAAAAATAAGCATTAAAAATATATAAAAGTAGAAACCAAGCCAAGCCTTTTGCTGCAAAAAGGCAAGATGATGGCAACGTCGAGACGCGTCGCCGGTTTTGTGACTGCAGCTTGTCTGCTGGCTGCTTTTCTGCTTTGCCATTGACAAAAGCCTCAAGTTTCCAATCTCTTTTCAAGCTCTTCTGACACAGCCTCAACTTGGCCGGCTTATGTTTTCACACACACACACACACACACACACAAATGCACATACATATTCAGAATTCAACATTGAAGGGAGACGACAACTCGCTTTCTACATACTTATGTATGTACATACATACAAACATACACACACATATGTGATGCATGTGTCATGCATTTTTAAAGCGACTTTGCTTGAACGAGGGAAATCAAATGTTTGTAATTAAAATTAAATATTCTATTAAAGGATCAAAACTGCAAGCGTAAAAGGATAAATGGATGGTTGAATGGAATGCAGTCGCCCAGTAAATAGAAATCAAAAGCCCTCTCTGTCTCCATACAAAATGCAAATAAACGAGGGCTACTCGACATCTCAACGACTCCAAAAACTAAGCTTATATTAGAATATACATAAGTAAAAATTCATAATTAATACCTAAATCATCATTAAAATCTTTTAAAAATTGTGGTCACGGTAGATTGAAATGGTACGATATATTTTAAGGCCCTAAGAGAAAACGTTTTATTCAGATATAAATATCAGAATTTAAGTAGTACATAAAAATTTGCACATTTATAACTTGATTTGTTTTGCTTTCGGCATTTGCTTTATATTTTTGTATGAGAACTCAATTTATCCTGTTTAATTTAATCTCTTATGGTAAACTTTCCTTTGAACCCTCGTTCATACATAAATATATACATATGTATATATATATATATTTCATAACACAAATGTTTAATCAACATGGGCATGAGACCAAAAATAAATAGCACATCAACTTCAGGAAAATGACGTTGCTTTTACTGTTGATTTTCATGCTCCTGGTATTAAAGAGGATAGAATAGGAGGAGGAGCGTGTAGGTAGTATGATATGGGATGGGGGCTAGGGTATATGCATTTTGAAGGAATCTGTGTGTAGAGAATATACTTTATATTGCCACTGACTGGATTTCCGCTTTAGATACCAAGTGCCATTGCCATTGCCATTGCTATTGCTATGAAGCGTGAAATGTCAAGTGCTCAAGTTTGAATTTGGTTTGGCAAATATTTATATATAGTATACACAGAGGGGGATAAGATATAGGCGACAGAAGAAGGAAAAGGAGAAGAGTAGCACAAATGCAAATACGTTAAGGACACACACACATACACACAGTGATAGAGATAGAAACAGAAACAGAGACCGAGACCGATACCGATACCAAAACCGAGACAGATACGGATACACAGTGGCTGGCAGGCATCAATTAATAATTGAAAATTGTCTGATTTAAGTGCTTGACAAACTTATGGATTTTTATATACTCTTTTTCATTCTGTTCTTCACTATTCATCTGTGTCTGTACCTCCCTGACCGCCTCTCTCTTTCATCCACTTTTTGTGTGTGTGTGTGTGTGTGTGTGTGTGTGTGTGTGTGTGTGTGTGTGTGTGTATGTGTGTGTGCGAATATTTGTGTATTTATTCCGCCTATATTTATGTATATTCCGAATAAAAGCAAACAAACTACCCAAATACAATGACAAATATAAATAAAATGAAATCATTTCCTTCTACTAAAAATAAAAATCGAAAGGAAAAGTTTATTTCCAGGAAGTACTTAAAACAGAATAATCCGCTTAAGCTTTTTTGCTGATTTTTTCGAATTTTATTTAAATGTCAAAGAAGAAATCAAAAAGAAAGTATAAGGAGAAACTCTCTCACTTGAAATGGCGAGTACATTTAATATGGCAGCATTTCAATGCGACAATTTCAAATAGTGAAAATGCACTTAAAAGTCAACTGGGAAAACTTTTCCTTTAATCAAAAATTTCCAGGTGTCGGAAATGCAAGCATTTATGGTTGCTCTAACTTTTAAACTGTCGTTATTTGTTTTTCTTTTCTCTAATAAAATGATAGTCTTTAACTTACTAATATCAGACGATTGCCAGCACAAATATATAGTTAAATATTTATAGTTAACTCGCATGACAAGAGCATGGGAAAGCAATAACATATGTTAGTATGTATGTGTAGTCTATGTATTTCTTAAAGTTGAAGTTAAAGCATTTAAATAACCAAGATTCCGCTGCGGCCCTTATTCATTTGTTTTATTAATTATGCAAAATTACTGTTAGTTCGGGGAAAATTGACAGCTCTTAAATATGCATAATGTTTTTGGATAAACAATAAAGAAGAATGGAGAAATTATAGATAAAATGATTAAATTTATAAATATTTGTATACTTTTTGTTAGGCAATTATGCAAAATCACATATGCGCACATATGTAGATACATAATAAATTGATTTGAAATTGATTATGGTAATGAATTTGGTTGGTTGTGTGGGTTTTTTCTTGTTATTTTATTTTGGTTTTTTTTCGTGTGTGGTTTGTATGTTGACAATTCTAATTGTTCTTGGAATAATCAGAATGAAAAAGAAATATATGTATGTGTATACATATATGTATACATACATGGGATTTTTATTAACGGCGGCGGCGAATGCCATAGCGAGTTTAGATCGTTGCCCGGTGACAAATCAACAGCAACATTCTCCTCAACCTCATGGTCGTCATCATCAGGAGCAACACCACGTGAGGAGACGGAACGGATGAGCTATCTATGTATGTATGTGTGTGTGTGTGTGTGTGTGTGTGTGTGTGTGTGTATCCTGTTGTCTGCCGCACTGTTTGTTGTTTGTTTTCGCTTTTGTGTTATTGCCACGCATCCTTTTTGATGTCCTGCTGTGATTTTGCAAACCGCCGCAGCCGCATTGGACTGCCGCCAGTCAGCCCAATGTTGTTTGTATAGTCAACCGCCAATGCCCACACACACAGGAAGAGAAAGAAGGAAGAAGAGCCAGAGACAGAAAGCGAAGGCACACAATTCACCCTGACTGCTTCTTCTTCTCCACCTTCTTCACATCGTTCACTTTATTCCTCCACTTTATGCACATTTCACGTTGGTATATCCAAAGGTTTGCATTTACACACACACACACACACACACGCACACATGTAAATATGAAATTTATTAGTAAATGTTGCATATCCTTTTGTGCCGTGTCAGTTCCGGGTTGGATTTCATATCCATGCATCCTGCATCCCTCTGCCTCCGCGCCCGCCCCCTTTGCTACTTGTCCTCCTATCGCCTTTCTAACCACTATCTGACATTATTGTCGGTTTGCTATACACTCCACCGTTTATTATTTCAATTTGTCATTGCATTAGATTGAAATGTTTGAAAACCTTTAAAATAAAAAAAAAAAAAGAAGCCAATAAAAAACTATGAGCTACAAAGTTTTGTAACAAGTAACAATCAAGCTTTTTCTTAAGAAGCCTTCAACTTGACCAAATAAAAATGTTCTAAAATATGAATTGGCGGAACTGGAAATTGATCAAAATTATCCGATATTTTGTTTATTTCCCTAGCTCCTACTTAGCTCAGGAATGCAGCCTAGAAGGTCCTTTGCAGACAGCCACAAACTTGATAAGTATGCATAGACTAGTATGCATAGCACTTTAAAGTATTATTCACAATATTTCAAAATCCATACCCTTTTTTCAATTTTTATGTATATTGAGCATATATTTGAGCATATCAAAGTGAGTCCGCATGAACTGGAATGCGATGGTATAGAATGTTTGCATTGTTCTTTATTTCAACAAATTTTCGTATTACAAACTTTTCCTCCTCTATGGGGGGAACAAAACGAAAAAAAAAAATTTATTCATTGCATCTGGGTTAACGATTTCCTTACCTCGCCCAACGGCTCAACCACCAAACCAATCCTATCACCATTTTCACATCCCGCCGCCTTCCATTTGAAAGCTAGAGCAAAGCATCCTCGGTGACATTTTATTGCCGTAAATTCTCTTGCCCGACCTCCCTACGTCCCTCTCTAGCGTTCTCTCTCCATATATCGCTCTGTATATCTGTATATCTGTTTTTTTTTTGTTTTTTGGTTGGCTTGGTCGGGTTTTTGTGTGAATTTTTACGCTATTATTTGATTTTTATTCGAATTTTTTCCGTTCCTTTTTTCTGGCCATAGACTGAGAGTTATTGTTATATTCCCACTGGACTGTGAACCTTTTGATGCGAACTAGGCCACTTCCATAAGGTCCAGGATGCAGTTCCGCAGAGGACGCCAGCCAGGCAGTCGCTAGTTTGTGTTTTTTATACCCTTGCAAAAAGGGTATACTAATTTTGGTCAGAAGTGTGCAACGCATAAAAGCATCTCCGACCATATGAAGTATATATATTCTTGTTCAGCACGACGAGACAAGTTCAAATAGTCATGTCCGTCCGTCCGTCTGGATTATCGCAAACTCCTCCTACCCGTTGGACCCACAGAGTTAAAATTTTGCATGTATATCTCAGATTGTATATCTCAGATTCAGCCGGATCGGACCACTATATCATACAGCTCCCATACAAATCGTAAATCACGAACTATGACTTTTCTCAATAACTTCGTTATTGTTTGATGCGGCTGCTTTCAAATTAAACATTTTTAGTTTAATATATCTGTTACTGACTGATAAAGATCGGGTGAATATATCATATGGCTCCCATAGGAACGATCGGTGGAGTTTGATCAATAACTTAGTTATTTCCTATGCTAATATTGAAGGCCGTTCTTTCGCCTTTTTATATAAAACGTTTTTCCACTTTGATGGGTAAAAAAAAAGTTGCAAGGGTATACAAATTTTGATGCGGTCAAAGTTAGCCCCGGCTCTCTTTTTTTTTTTTTTTCTGTCAATTTGGCAACTGTTTGTGCCAAAAATGGAAATGCTGCGTAAACATATTTGGCTATCTCTCTCTCCCTTTAATCGACTTTTTTTCTTTTACTTGTTTTACTAGTCTTCTTCCCAGGATACGCTTAAGGCTGGTGCGTTTCCTTATTGTGACAGTGTTCAGCGTTCAATGTCAAGACCATTCCAGAAGCTTCTTCTCATGATTTTCACCCAGAGGGTGAGACAGAGAGTCCTAACAGTGAGATATCATTTTTTTTTTCTGAGATATGTAGAGGATACATTTTTACGCATACTTCAATTTCTGATTTTGTCGTTAATAGAGCTTTTTTATTATCGTACTTAAGAAAAGTCAATTAAAGGTTGAGGCCAATAACAGAATAGAATGCATACATCAAACCACACTAGTTACTTCAAAAAGATCCAAGTGAGTGTACTAAACTTTAACTAGTTTTCTAGAGATTTGGGCCTCACCTCACTTGAGTACTGTTAGCTCCTCCTCACACTCTGTCTTAGTTCTTCTTACACACTACCTCGTTCGCTCTTCCTCATTTTGTTGCTATGCGTGTTGCATACTAATTTCAAAAATTTCAACATCACAACGTGTAGCTATCAGGCAGGCATCTTTAGTTTTTTGCCTTTTTGCTAGCATTCCTTCCCATCTTGAATTACATACAAATGGTAGGTACAAATGTAGTTAGTTTGTTCTGTATTTTGTGCTTGATGATTAGAGTACTGTGAAGAGATATGGTAACTGGGCTGAAAGTGGGTGGCTAAGGTGAACAAATGCTTGGTCTCCTGTACAAAGTTTGTAGTCAAAGGAATTACAGGCGGCAATGGCAATAGTTAGCAGGATCTTAACTACATGTGTAACATATACACATACAAACATATTTGCTGACATTTGTGTATGTTTCTTCAAAGTAAATTTCCATTTCCCAGGCCAAGTGTAAATAAAACTTTTCGTTTTCTCTCTTTTTTCTCCTGGATGCCTTTGGCCTTAATTGCCAGTTATTTGCCTTGCCATATAACTTACAATGAATAAAGTGTTAGAAACTCCAAAAGAAATGAACAAACACACAGGCAGGTAAAGATACTCAAAGTCGCAATACAGTAATAATCAATGTGGTTAGAGCATAGTAAATATTTTTCAACTTTTTGGTAATTTGTTTTAAATAGTTTTTGCGTCATTCTATTACAATTACTTAATTACCCCAAACTCGAATGTATAACTTGTTTAACAACTCTAGATAAATATATTATTTCTTGTACTGTTTGCAACTTTGTACAGATTTTCTAAATAAAAATGCAATAAAGAACCAAATAAAATCTTCTCGAGCCTGCTCTTTCGAAAGATTGTACTAAATAAACTCTCGAATAGAGTCATTGAAATTGCCATTGGATTAATTTAAAAAACATCGCTAATAAACTATCCAAACACAGATCTGTCTCTGAATATGTTGAAAATTTGCAAATTCAAGTATCAAAATACATAAACTTTTCAAGTGTTTTATCTGTAACTTTTCTCCTTTTTGCCGAGACAGACAAAATATAAGAGAGAGATAGACTTCTCTCAATCGGGTGTTCCGTCCCTTAAGACCCAAACCAGGCCCCTCTAGTTCTTTCCAAGTATTTCTTTTTCTGTAATATTCTTTTCTCTTTTTTAACTTTTTCCTCGTTTTGTTTCAAGATATTCTTAAAGGCGAAAGAAAAATGAAAATATATTTTAGTGCTTTTTTGGCTTCTTGCCTAGTTTGTTGTTGCTGTTTCTATTGTTGCTGTTGTTGGTGTTCCTGTTGTTGCAATTGCAGTTCTTGTACACGTTGTACCAGCAAGTTGTTCTCTAACTTATGGCATCTCATTTATCTTCGTAAGTTTTAGGACCAACCGACTGAACGACAAAAACGAGAAAGACTAAGACTATTGCAATTTTTTTCTTGTTCTTTTTATACTATTTTTATTTATGACCATTGCTGTTATTTGTTTTTTATATCCTGATGCAGAACAAGCAAAAAAAGTTCCAAATCACCGAGTCGAACGGCTGTCATTGCCTCAGCATCAAGATGAAATGGTTCTAGAACGGAACTTAGTACGCCAGCTTCGAAGCCAATAGAAAACTGAGCAAAAGCCTCATAGAATTGTGGAGAACGTAAATGCTCCTCGATATACAGACTTGAACCAATTGGATCATTCAACATCTGTTCCGGCTCCTCTGCTGCTTTATCATCGTCTTGGGGCAGCCGGTCAAGTAGAGCACGCATACGCATCTTAGATTTTACAAGAGTTGATACAGCCGACTTGCCATGCATTTGTAAGGCCAAGCCTAAGTCAATAAACGATGAATCAATGATAGGCGAGTCGACTAGTTCCATTTTCTGCAATGACTGCACCAATGAAGATGGAAGGCAACTGGCGTCATTTATGTCTTCGGAGACCTGACTTGCCAATTGCCCATCTATTGGGGTGGTCCAAAGTTCCATCATTTCATCCTCTTGCACAAATTTGTAACACCCTTCGTCAAAAATGTACTGGTCTTCTGTAGGAATGTCGTTCCCACCACCACCGAAACGTTCTTCAGTGCCTGCTGTTAAAGGCTTAGAAGGATCGATGGTGCCGTCAACATGTGGGCCCAATAGGTATTGATTCACTTGATTGCAAAATTGTTCATCTTTTTCATGTTGCGGCTCCTGCAACCAAAAGAATAAACGACGTGTCGATTGTTGAAATCTTAAGACATAAACCCTTCCCGTTTTGCACTGTTCAACGCGACGGAACTCCAATAATCCTGGTTTCGCTACAATATCAACTTCAATGTGCCCCGTTTTGCGATCCGCCCAACAGAAATGTATTTGATTATCCTTCATATATCGACGAAGGTAGATTAAACCCCTACGTTCTTCGGGCTCAAGACGCTTACCCACCATATTCATTCGTCCTGCTTTATATTCAATCAAAGTCTCACTTTGATCAGACATTTTTTTCTAAACGAGCGAGGCTGTTATTGGTATAACAAACACACATATAAAATAATAAAAACAGATAATTTCGATGTGAGATTTACTTGTGTATGTGTGTGTCTGTGTGTGTCGATAGCTTGAAATGGAGTGCAGTAAAATGAGAGCCTACTTGATGTTTACACACACACACACATTTTCATCTTCCTTTTGGTCTCGGTGCTCTAACCTGGCCAGGCAAGTCAGAGACGGCCGTCAATTGACCTTTAATTGCTCACTTAAAAGCACATAAAAACGTGAGGCAAGAAGTGCTCCTGCCACTGTTGGTGCTGCTTGCTCATCGTTAAGTGTGGCCAGCTTAGCCTCTGTGTGCAATTAAATTAAAGTGACCGACTTAGATGGGGCTTAAGCACATCGCCATGGGGTAGCCAGACGTAGCTAAATATATAGATAGGTAGGTGCAAAACCAAAGCTACTACTTAAGATCTAAACATTTAAATTTCAAAAAGGTGTAAAATATCCTGCAAGAGAGGTAAATGGTTAAGAAAACAGAAAAGGAATAAATAATCTAATATAATTACATATAATAATTTATATTAGATCACTCATGAAATATGTTTTAGAATCCGAAGGAAGCATTATTATAATTCATCAGAAATATAAATAAAATTAAGATGCCAATTAAATGACTTAAAAAATGCGCATGAAATGTCGAAAAGTTATGACCTTAAGGAATGTTAAGTAAGCAAGCATTTACTTTTATCATATTTGTGCTTTATCCATACGAATACATAAGCTACTCGGGGTGTCCAGAGACTTAATGGATTTTTTCCTTTGATAAGCATTTGAAAGCAATTACAATTTAGGTACTTAATTAGGGAATTACGTGAGCAAACACTGACACACACACACACACACACACGAACACACAAACACACGCGTACACCCACAAACATTGAGAGCAACTAAAATGGCAGGTGAAGTGAAAAAAATATAAAATATCAAAGGAGCTACATAACTTCGGCTATGTCAAAGTTTATATACCCTCGACTGGACCTCTCATGTTAACGCGTGGCAAGCATCTAACAAATTTTAGAATACCCGTTGCAAGGGTGTACACATAAAATAGCGTAATGAAATTGACTTAATCGACTCCCAGTGCAGACTTCAAGACGAGATGTGCCAGATGTGGCAAATAGGAGTAGTGGCCGGATGAGAGGATGACTGTACAGGTGAATGGGCGGTTATGGGGTGGGTCAACCGCCTTAAAATACCAATAAAAAAGAAGGCAATATGGCTGGTTGCTACATCCACAGCAACAACAAAAACAATAACAGCAACTACAAAACAATTTGTAGTTTACGCTTTACGCGTTTTCTTGATCCGAAAGAAAATTGTAACAAAAAAAGGTGACTTGGCAACAGGACACACACTCACACACACCTATAAACCACGCGCACGCCCCCACACACATACACACACACCTAATATCACCTAATAGTAAATAAAATCAAGAACAAAAAAAAAAAAAAAAAATTACGTATAAGTATGTATTATTGTGACCATAACATGGCGAATTTGACATACTCTCTTCATTCTAAGACTTTTCAAATATTTATCAGTCTCGTTCAATGAAAATTAATACATATAATATTATAAATATTCTTAAATACACGGAAAATTTTATATAATTTCAGCAAATGTAAAATGTGAAGTAAAAAGTAAGCATCAAAATTCGACAAGAAGATAATGAATCCATCAAGTATCATCAACACAGGTGTAAATTCGTTTATACCCATACATTAAGGGTATTTTAGACAAAAAAAGAGTGTTGACAAATGCTTCAACTTTGCCCTGGTGCCCATGTCATAGCTGGTTGTTGCTTTTGCTATTTCTTCTCATTGTTGCGTTGTTGTGTTTGTTGTTATTGTGGCAAATTTTCATTTTTATTATGGTTATTCGGGTTCTCTCTTTTATTTTGGGCACTCCACGCTTCACGTTCGCATGATTTCTTTTTTTTTTTCTGAGTATCAATAAATTTACGATGCCAGTAAGGAAACAGGTAAAATAGGAGCAAAAGCAACATCAATAGCAAACAAAATATACAATATTATACACACATTCGAGACGAAAATGTTTGTGTGTGTGTGCTTAAAGCACATCAAGTTAAAAATAAAGTTGTCGAAGAAGAAGAAAAATGAACGATACACAAAAACATAATATAAGTACTAAAACTTATAAAACTTTTTTAAACTTAAATGTACCAAGTATAACTAGAAAGTTAAATATGTTGTTGGTTTTCTGCTAAAACAGCTAAAACAGTTTTCCATTCGTTTTCGTTTAAAACTGCGAAATTTCGAGTAATTTTCTATGGGAATGTTGCGGGGGTTTTCATCCTCATTATTTATCATCTAAAACCATTCGACTTAATTAAAACTCATACTAACTCACTTACGAGCACACAATTAATAAAAAGTTTATACTCGACGTGATAGAGTAAAAAAAATGCATATAAGTCGTCATGGTAAGGCCACCCAAAAATTTATGCTACACTTTTTAAACAAAAACCCTATTACACAATTTCTACGTATGTGGGCGAGACCTCTGACATTTTGGTAAACAAAAATATCCATACCTGAAGAGCGCTTAACTTGAGAATTAAAACACAAAACTCCTAACTAAAAAACAGGTATTTCTATTCAAAAATTTCTAATGACTTAATAATACATACATAAGTTTTTTAAGCTTGTTTTATTTCATGTTGTCTGGCACAGATGATTTCGTTTGTCTTTCTGCTCAAGACATATTGCAATTTGCTTTTGGTTGTCCAATAAAATTAATTACCTTCAAGTTGTTCTACTTGTCAATCGAATAAACATTGATGGAATTCGGATTGCAATAAAGTACTTCAACCAACAATATGATATGCCATGAAAATCTATTTGTATAATAAGTAAAATAAAAATATTATTTGCACTTAACTAATCAATATTGCACAAGATTTCTGAAATAACAAATTGAATTGAAATTGACAAATATTCAGACTATTTCTCCTTTGATATCTGATATCTCTGCGTCTATCTATGTGTCTGTGTCGTTTTCACTCTCAGTGTTTCACTATCCCATCTACATTTATCTTTGGCTGGTTTCTATGTACCACATACTACGCTGTTCTGGTCATTAATTCATAAGCATGAACTTCATTGCGTTCCGTTAGGTTTGTGTTTAGTGCTTTATGTACACAGGCGAAGAGAGAATCACAGCGATGTAAAGAGGCAAGCAACCAGGCAGGCAGCATGCAGCAGGCCGACAGGCCAATTATGCGAGTGAAACGAGGAGTCAACTTGAAATTAACACACACTTAGCTTACACACACATACACCCCTACAGACACGCACTCAACTTTATGAATTTCAAAAATTCGCCTCCTTCTCTTACGGCCTAAACTAATTTTCCTGCGCACACCCACACCCAAACACAACCCTTTCTCTCCGTTTTATTTTTCTCATTTTTTGTTGATGTTGTTTTGGCATTTGTAGGTTGTTAGAAAAAATGGTTTGTGCATACATATCACATGAGGAGTCGACTTTTAAATTCCCTTTATTACAACAGTCATGAAGATAGCAAACAATTTAAACGATAAGTCGCATTATTCACATAAAAATAAAATACTTAACTAACAATGTATAAATTTAAATTGTATTGAAATAAACAAATTAAACATTACAGAAATCTGTATTGGTTTTTAATTTAGTATGGGCAATCATGAAGCTCGAACAATTGGTATTGAAATTTATTATTTTTTCTTTCTTGTTTCTTTTTTCGTACCACGGTGTCGAAAAATTCCTTTGATCATCGTCATCATCAATGTCGATTTACGCTTAAAGCCAGAGCGAGGTGGAGCTTTGCTCCATGAAAAAACGTAGCAACCACAAAAATGGCATGGCATAGAAGTAGCGCCCATAGTCTGTTAAAGCCGCCACGCCCACACACATGACTTGTCACTCGCAACGTCAAAGGCTTGGCTCTAAATACAAACAGGGAAGAAACAAAAAAAAAAACATAAAAACAAAAAGGAAAAGGGAAAGGGAGAAACAGAATGGAGTAAATATGGAAAGGGTAACGGCAACATATCCGCTTGCCCTTGCGGAATATCCTGCTGCCTTCCTTCCTTCCTTTCATTCTCTCTAAGCTATACTGTACTGAACTGAACTGAACTGAACTGAACTGAGCTAACCTAACCTAACGGCAATGCCAATGCCACTGCCACACCTCTGCTCTACTCTGTCAGTTTATCTAACACGCACTCCCAGGCATGCCCAGACTCAGACGCGTGACCCCACTCTGGCTAGAGGCAAAGAAGAGAAGAACACACACAAAAAAACAAGCCAGAAAATGTAGAGAGCGAGAGAGGCAGTAGGACAAGTGTGCGGAAGGGTAGGGACAACAAAGGGGGAAGCAGCGACCAAAAAAACGTAAATTAACAAAACCTGCCGCCAATCATGCTGTATATAGAGGCGAAAGAGCATACAAACCAAAGAACGTTTCAAAAAGGAAGAGGGAACGTAAAAGCACGAATAGATAGGATGCGAAGAACAACTTGAAATTCGTTTTGCACCTTAAGCGGAATTCCGATTCCAATGATGATTTTTCATTCTGTAGGCAAAAACGTTAGTCTAGATACTTTTAATTCGATTTTTATTAATGGAGTTATTTATATACTCAAAAGCTTTCGAGATATAAAAAAAATTTTCTCAACAAGCTTATGTGGAAAGGTTGTTTTTCATATTATGCCTCGCTTAACTTTATATGGCTTAATGGCTTAATATATATGGCACATATTTTTAAATTCGTTTTCACAGGGTGATGCTTAGTCGATGCTTACTCACTGTGCAGGAATTTTTTAATTATAATTATTTAGTTTACACTTTTTGGTATATTCTTATTTACATTTTTGTTTTGTTTGCCTAAAACGGGGTTTTCCGAGAGAGCGAACGACGGATGGATATAATAACCGTATCACAGAGATTACAATTATGATAAGCGGAAGGAGAGTTGCTAGGGGAATTAGCCGGAAATGGCAAAACTCTTTTGTACTCGGTGCGTTAAAAGAAATGATGAAATTTCGTTAAATTCAGTACGGTGTCTCTTTAACAACAATTAAATGAAGCCCACACTCACAGCTATGCAACGGTTGCTATAAGTATGTTTTATTGAAACCTGCTGGGTCATAAATTCCAAAAAGAAATATAAATCAGAGCTAAACTGCTTTGACCCGTCTAAACGAGCAATATTAGCCAGCAAAATCGAAGAAGGAAAATAATAATAATGATCCTGGTCATGTCAGGACCTTAAGGTACATACTGCGGCTATGGCCATTAAATAACATTTAAAAGATGTCAAGAAAAAATAGAAAGAAATTGAATTGGTGGCCAAAAGAAGGAAAAAGTAAAAGTAGAAGTTCAAGCCAAAGCAAACAAAGCTGTAAATCTCAAAGCAGAACAACAACAAATAAACTTGAAAGCAATTTAGAATGCATATGGGATGAGGAAATGGAGCTGCAGAAGATAGAGGACACGGGTACGACAAGATGGGGTGCAACTATGCATAACCATGGCAAACAAGGATGACAACGCGAATGCGAGAACGCTATGCTCGGTTGCAATTACACGCAAGGACAAAGGGAATAAGGACGCAGGACGTAGGAAACACAGGACTAAGGACGATGACGACGATTTGCGGTGCACCAATTTGATGTACCAAACCATGAAGCGAAAGAAAGGCAACAAGAGAGTGAAATAGAGTGGCACTAGTTTGTCTCTCTCCCTCTAGCACAATATTCATATATGTATATATGTATGTACATATATATATATATGTATACCTACATATATATACACATTCAATTAAAGAAGGAACACCAGCAGCAGCAGCAGTAGCAGGAGCAGGATCGCCCACAGCGTGTCGGCATATGCGTAAATCAACTGTGGGAGTCAAAAAGATGCTTCAACGTGGTGCAAGTTTGCCTGCGCCTGGAGTGACTTTTCTCAACGCCTTTCTTTATTATATTTCACCGTTGATTTTCTTCTCTTCTTAACATTTTCAAGAAAACTTTTTTTTCCAGTTTTCTTGTTTTAATTCACGCTTATGCAATTGCACATTGCACAACGTTGAGCTTCAGTTACACTCTCAGCCCTCAAACATCTTTTCAGTTTCACATCTTTGCACCATCTTTCGTTTCGACTCAACACTCTGCCTGTCCATTTGTCTACTCGCCTGTCTGTTTGCATGTCAGTGGCGCCCGTCTCGCTCTCTCGCTCCTATCGCCTTTTGCTTTTGGCCATCATTGCTCCTGCTCTCAGTTGAAAATAAATGTTATAAATCTTAAAGCCATATCCAATTGTAAAGCAATTGAACCTAAAACGGTTTAAGATTTGTTTTTAAATTGATCAATCAATAGGTTTTTGCTCTCGCCCTAAAAGTATGTTACACTTTTTTATACCCTTGAGAACAGGTTGCAATAATTTTGGTTCGAAATGTCCAAACATCTTCATATATACATAATTATACATATATGTATATTTTACCCTATTCGTAACAAAGTGACAAATAACGACGAGGAATTATAAGAACATTTGGTATCATCTACTTTTTCAATTGGAATTTGGGATTGGATTCATTATCAATTGCTTCACCTTATCAAATAATATTGATAAAACATAATCAATATCTTACTTTTTTGTGCAAGCAGTCAACTAGTCAGTCTGCTCGTCAGTTAGTCATTCTGTTTGAGTGCAACGAGAGCCTTTTGCTTGACTGCGTCACTTTTTGGTCGCTCACAATTCGGGGCTTTTGAGTTGGACTAATGTTTGTTGGTTGAGTCTTGAACACACACACACACACACATACATACACAGACACACAGACTGGGTAAACACACACACTCAACATGCACATACATGTGTACAAATCATCGACTTGTCAACATTCTGACTGACGATGATGGCCGTCAGGACGTAGGACCCATCCGGACACCGCCATTGAGAACTAAGCATAATGTCCCCTTCCCATCTTTCAACCAGTGAATGAGAATGTTGATGCCGAAGGGGTGAAATCGAGGCGAAGAGAATCGGTTCGACCTGGAGAGGGTTTGTCGCTAGGATGGCAAATGCCATGTAGACCGAAAACCGTGTGTATATGTCAAGTGCTTAATGCGCCACTCGCCCAGGACATATTTTTTAGTATGCCTTTTTGTTATGGCATAGAAAATCCTTAATAACATTTTCTTTACAATTGTGCAGAGGAAGACAGGAAAAAAGAAGGCCAGCGGGAGAGAGTGAAGTAAAGCGGATAAGGTTTTCGCTAGGACCCAAATCTTTTTTACGATGGTTGCTGCTGCTGGTTTTTGCCCCTCAAGTCGCCATCGTCATTCGCTCGTAAGCATTTCACGCTTTGCCAAGCAATAAGTTTTCCCCATCTTTCTCTTTCTCTTGCTTGCACGTTCTCTCCCTCTTTTTCTTTATTTCGCTGTCATTCATCTTGAGCTTCTTCAACTTCTTCCTGAGCCTTTGGCTGCTGCTACGGCTGTTGTTTGCTCTGTCCGTTTTTGTATTTGTTTTTGGCAGCCCGGAATTTCAGGTAAAATGGCATAGGAAAAAAAAGGGTGAAAGCTAAATTCTTTTGGCTAGCTTTTAGCTTAAACGCATTTCTATAACCGGAACAAGGATGTTGCTAACTCGGTTATGGTTATATCTACGTTTGCTGAGGTCAGTCATTTCACCTAGTCATACTCACACTCATGGATAAGAGTTTAAGCTGCTTGAATGCCGGACATGAGCCACAAAGCAAGCAGCCGGATAGAAGCATAGAGAATCCTTTTATCGCAGAGGCAGGACGGGAAGAAAGTTAGACAGAGAGAGGCCTGATAACTTCAAATTCGAACTCTTGTGCAGTGGTCCGAGTTGGATAGCGATTTAGTTTCTGGTCTGTCTGTCGGTCTATGTGGTAATTACTTAAATGGATTGTTCTGCTGGTTAACTAGATTAGCCAGAATGAAGCATATGTCCATGGAATGTTGTCATGGTTTTATTCACTGCAACCAGCTACGTCAAACAAGTCAGACAATTTATTCTTGAAATCTATCGACAACTAAAGTTATATCCGTTAAAGATACAACACAATTAAAGAATTCAACTAAGTTCTAAAAAAGCAAAAAAACGTATATTGGAGCGAAACGTTTATGTATTGTGGGAAAATTAGCATAAATTTGACTAGACTGGATGTAATCATATGTACCCTTTAATTCCTATTCAACGCCCCAAAGATGGCTCCATCGACATATGGTTTTTGCTTCTTTAACCCCATTGTTCAAACACGCCATTAGGGCGATAAATTGACCTTCACGCATGCCACACGCAAATTGAGAGTTTTATTACGAAAGAAAACGTGAAAGCGAATTTAACGGATGGGGACGGGGATGAAATGGTAAGTGAGGGGTCGTTGACGTTGATTGCTAACCGCATAAGCCGAACCACTCCACTTGCCTAAATACCCAAGCGAGGCGAACCAACCAAGCCAACGAGCTTATGACGTCTTGAGCATGTACGTTTCACCCCCAACCCAAAACCCAGGGACAGCACCAGCAGAAGCCCCGCTTCATACACACAATTTGTTGAAATGTGAAAATGCGGCGCATACATGGACACACTAACATACTGGATGCCAGGGTGCAATTTGTGAGGCTTCACACCTCGCAAACCCGAAGTGGCTAAAAGTGGAAGAGAGCTAAGGCATAGCAATATGCACGCCTTTCATCATACTCTTTCGCCTTAGCCGCAATGTCTTTCTATGTATATAGCTATGTAATAGTTATTTGATAATCTACCTGCTATTGACCTCATTTTTATTTTCACACGCCCACACACTCACACACACACACACACTTTCTTTGGGTGTACATGTGTGACTGAGCGAAAGAGATAAGAGATAAGTGTAAACAACATTATATTGGCGTGTAAATTATGTTTGCTTGTGTATTACATAAGAAGGGGGATGTAGGGTGTACAACTCAAAATACCAACCACATAAAACCATCCATGCAAGTTACCTATTCAAGTCGATTGCATTGCACATGTCTGTAATGCCATCACTCTCTAACACAGTAAACGATTTAAAAGGCGAAATGCACCTTCTCCATAGAATTTTATCAACCAATAGCACAGCTTTAATGCACTACGACTTGCTGGAAATATTCTTCGCTATTTTGTATAGATATCTGCATTGTTGCATTAATCATTGATCGAAACAAACATACAAAAATAAAATATAGGAATAAGTCGATCGATAACATTTTCAAACTATAATTATTATGAAGATTTATATCCTTTTAAATACAGGGAAAGCAACCAGGAAAAATTTTACTCTTACTAACTTAAGTTTCTCATTTTATACCTAAAGTTTGAATTACAAAACATTTAATTTGAAAAAACACCGTGAAATAATAAAATGATTCATTTGCCACAAATTCTTAAAGCAACTATTCATGTTAAAAGAGTTCTTTGGTAAATATATCGATTAACTTTCACGACCCTAAATTTAACCAAGTTATATGTGAGTGTCTGTCATCTTGCGTTATAAAGCATCTTACTAAGTAAGTAGGGGCTACATAATTTGGCTAGCTGAGTGTTTGTGTATTCTTGTGAGCGTGTGCGTATGCGTGTATGAAGCTCTGCGTGACAATATGCATTAGTGTGAGTGTGTTTAAATAGATGTGAGTGCATGTGAGTGGGTGTGTTGTGTGAGCGCAGCTTTTGTTCAACTACGCTCGATTGCAACAATTACAACAACAACAGGAGCGACAAATGTTGCCCTGGCCCCGTCGCCATGCCCATTTAGAACGATGCGACTCAGCACGAGGTGTCTGTCTCTCTATGGAATCCATTGTTCAGCTTAGCTCTTGTACACAGACACACACACACTGATATGTATGTATATAAATGTGTGTGGGTATATATTTAAAGACAGTTACACCCATTCAATGTGCGTGTTCAATGGCAAACACAATAGGGTAAAGGGACGACCCCTTCATGTTCAAATTGCATGCGATGAGAATGTGCAACAGCCGTGTACCCTCCACCCAGACTTACAAACACACTGACACACACACACACACACAAGCGCCTTTCCTACTCTTTCCATTTTTTCGCCTTCTCTTCTCATCTCACCCTTCAACACTTTTTACATAAATGACTAATTTCACGTGTTTTCTCTTTCTTCCTTTTTCTTTTTATGATTTGTGTTCCACGCCTACTTTTATTGTATTTTTGTTGCAAAAATTCATTTCGTTACACTTTCGTCAACCCGTTTTAATGCTTCATCATCATCATCATGGAGGGCACTCAGAATTCTCTCACACTGATTGCTCGAGCTGCTCTAAAGCTTGCCTACTTTTTGGGGCACACACACTTACACAGAGAGAAAAAATTGCAGTTTTTATTGATTTTCATTCACTTACTTAGTGAGTAGTTTTGATAAGGTACGATGGTTTAGACCATGTCAAGGTTGCTGTCCTCATAGTGCTGGCAAACTAGAAAAGTGTATAATCATTAAGAGACTCACCTAGAAAGAGAAGATGCAGAAATAATGGATTTATTAACTAAAAATAAATACAAATAATATTTTAAAGCTTTAACAGCAATTTGTTTTTTATTAGTTTTACGAGCTTAATTTGTTAGAAGTAGTTTATGTTTCATTATCTGCTTTGAGTAAGTTGAGTCCTCATATTTTAACATTAAATAGCAATTTCAAACTTAGTTTATCTTTCATCCTAAGAATTCATTTGTTTTGCTACATGTTTCTCCTGGCAGCAACGCAAGGAATTGCAAAATGAACTTTCTTCCTTTGTAGGATCAAAGGAAAAGCATGGCTTAAACTGAAATAAACTTATACGAATACCGAATGTAGGTACAATTTAATTAACGACCTAAGCATACCACAAAAGTACAATAGAATTATTCCATCGAGCTCTTTACCTTCATGCTCTCTTGTCTCGCTCTTCTTACGTCATCCTCCCGCCGAAAGCCCAATGACTAGCTGTTGTTCTACACAAATTGCAAGTACTTTCAGTTATTGTTATGCAAATAGGAATTGCAAAAGTTGTAGATTAGTAATTGAAAATATGTCGGCAACCCAGCATTAGTTTCTATCTCTCCCTCTCACTCTCATTCTCTCAGTCTTTCTCATTCGCTCAGTTTCTAGGTTTCTGTCTTTTATATTGAACATTCCAAATAGAATGTGCGAGTGCAACGGTGATTTCTAAGTATGCGCACAAACGAGGGCTTATCAAACATTATTTAGCAACTATAAACAAAAGTTCATTAGTTTAAAGTCCTTCTGCACAAATTAAAGCAATACTCCTCATGTTTAGAATTGTAATAATAGAAATTATAATAACAATTCATTGACAATTGCTCGATAATGGCACAATGACGAATATAATACACAAAAACTAAAATAAGCAAATAAGAGTTTTAAGAAACATATTAGCATTTCATACATACATTTACTTGGCATGTGCACGAATAATATTTTGGAGTCACATGTATTGTGAGAGGGTTGTGTTTTCAATTATCTTAAATGACTTTTACTTCCCGTGGTCATAAACTGTATATTGATTAAAGACTGCACAAGCAAACTTTAGATCGTCAACTTGTAGGTTGCCCCTCGTATCTGATTCCTTCATCTATATATATATATATGTATGCACTTGTATGTATATGTTTGTGTGTAAAGTTGAGTGTGCAGCAGCCACAACATTTCTAGCAATAACTGTTGTAAACTAATGTCAAACCACGCCTACTCTCTACCAACCCAACTTGCCTCCCGGCCAGCTACTACATGGATACATATGCGACTAACTTATACACGAAATATACGTATAGACAAACATATACATTCATATATTAGTTGGCGGGCCAAAACAAAACTAACTTTGATTCTCACTCCCTCTACCAACCATCCCACCGACGTCCGGTTAGTGTATTAGTTTTCTATAAACTGGGTATTATGTTTGCGTTTGTGTGTGTGTGTGTGTGCATCTTACACAGTTCTAGATTTAAGCTTTGTGGTTAGTTAACATGTATCCGTAAAGACAAAAGAAGAAAGTCCGAAATTATGAGGGAATTCGGTTTAAAACTCAAGTGCACATACAAATGTGCGCAGTCAGAATTTAACTAGAACTAGAAACTTGCACAAACAAATTAAAAATATTTAAAAAAAATATTTTGTTTTTAGTTTTTGTCTTTTTGAGGGGTTTTTCTACAGCCTAAAATGCAAGTTGAAAAATCAATTAGAAAAGAAGCTTTTTCTTGTTTAGACTTGACAAAGGATTATTGAAAAATGTATAAAATAAATATAATCAAAAGTCTTTGATAACTGAAGTCAACACCCAAAAAGATAAAAGGCAGACCCCGATTTCCAATTTCCAATTTTTTTTATCCATTGAAATGATTATTGGAAAAAAATATCGGATATGTAATATTGTTGATAACATGCTGAAATCACTTTATCATGTAGCTCTTTTGTCTTTTATTTTTCTTTTTTTTTTTTTTGTTCTGAACTCCCTTTTTTGTGTGTGTGTGTGTGTGTGTGTCTCAAATGTTGACACTTCTGCCTGACCGAGTCAGATTTTACAGAGTTAACTTGATTTAAATTCTTAATGAAATTCTTTAGTCAAAGCCAGGCCAACGCACACAAGCACACACACACATAAAGAAAACGGAAGTTTAAGGCTGTGGAGAAAGAAAAAACGAAAATATTAAGAGACAAACTTGGACAAGCTTGAAAGGCAATAAATTATTTAAAAACTAACATGCGAAAACTCCTTGGCTAGGGTTATAGGGTTTAGGGCTACCAGCTAGCTCTCCTTCATTTCTACCCTGTCCTCCTTCCCTCACACCACAAGAGTGAGTTCCTGTGTGTGTGTGTGTGCAGAGGTAAAAAGACACTGGGGAGTTGCCTAATGACTGTTGTTGGCCAGCCTTACCTTTTCACTTTGCACAAAGGCTCCTGACAAATTGTATTGAATATTTATGGAAAGCAGCCCCTGTCGCCTGTGCGTATGCTATATAAAATTTCTGCTTTTTTCACCCATACTCAGGATATTTTTTGCTTTTTATTGTTACTTTACGACAATTTAAATATTTTAGCAACAGGTTTCTTTTTTTCCGGTTTAAATCCTGGCCCACATGACAGTTTCGTTTTGGAATAAAATTAAAGTGAAACTAAAAACATTTCCCTCAATGGACACATTAAAGAAGGGGAAACCTTTTTCGACTCCCCCAAAACATTTTTTGTTTTTTTATTTCCTTTAATAATTTATTAGGAAAAACAACAAGCCATCAGTTAGATTAAGAACTAGAATGACAGTGAGACACGATGAGACAGACAACGAACAGAACACAGGACTAACAGATAAATTTCCCTTTTTGATTCCAACTTTATCATAACTTTTGACAGAGTTCAAGTTTGCTTGCTCCATGCATAGAAAATTCAATTACTTTTTAGAGGGGAACAGCATTGATTCCAACTTTCTAACTGGGTTGAAGCAACCGAAACGATAGAGTACATAATAAATTAACTTTACAGATATACCAAAACGATGACCGTTCAAGACCTTATTTTATACCCTACACAAAAGGATATAGCAATCAAGAAAGCAGCTAGCCATGTGCCAATGCTATTTTGAAAAAATATTTGTTATAATCTGGTTCAAATCGTTTAAATTCATATGAAACGTTTCTTAATCCACCTTAATGTGGATTTCTAGAGTAATTATAAAACTCTTTTTTTAAGTTTTTTTTAGCTTTCATATTATACGTCCAAAATGCCCAATTTCCAACATTAGGTTGTAAAATTCGAATAGCTATATCAAATAGCGCTAATCTTCTTTAGGCGCTTAGAGCACTGTTTTGGAGTGGTGTCAAGGCTTTAATATAATTCATCCTTTAGACTTGGTTCCAGAAGCTTATCTTCCGTGCCCACTCATTTATTCACTCAGACAGCAATATATTTACAATTTTATACTGCGAAAAGTTTGTTCTTTTCGTTATATTACAACAAAAAAAAAAAAAAAATCAACCGCCCTCCCGAAATAAAATGAAAAATAAAAAAAAAAAAAGAAAACCAGAGGGCCGGCGTTAACTTCGACCGCGTCGAAGTTTGTATACCCTTGCAACTGTTTTGGTAATTCTTTCCTTACCCATAGCCATCAAAGTGTAAAAACGTTTTATGCAAAAAGTCTAATGTTTGCGAAAGAACGGCCTTCAATCTTAGCATAGGATATAACGAACTTTTTGATGAAAGTCACTGTTTTCCACCTATCGTTTCTATGGGAGCTATATGATATAGTCACCCGATCTTGACCAAATTTGGCACATTTATAGCTTCAATAAACTAACGTTTATTGAATTTCACGACAATAGCTTAAAAAGTAACGAAGTTATTGAGAAAAGTCACTGTTCGTGACTTTGCCGTTTGTATGGGAGCTATATGATATAGTCACCCGATCTTGATCGAATTTGGCAAAATCATTAATAAGAACATAAAACTGACAAATACCAACTTTTATGACAATAGCTATAAAATTAATGAAGTTATTGAGAAAGTCACTGTTCGTGACTTTGCCGTTTGTATGGGAGCTATATGATATAGTCACCCGATCTTGATCAAATTTGGCACAATCATTAATAAGAACATAAAACTGACAAATACCAACTTTTATGACAATAGCTATAAAATTAATAAAGTTATTGAGAAAGTCACTGTTTCGTGACTTTGACGTTTGTATGGGAGCTATATGATATAGTGGTCCGATCCGGCTGAATCCGAGATATACAATGCCTGCAATAATACAAGCCTACGTGCAAAATTTCAGCTCTGTAGCTCTAACGGTCTCGGAGGAGTTCGCGTTGATCCAGACGGACGGACGGACGGACATGGCTATTTGAACTCGTCTCGTCGTGCTGATCAAGAATATATATACTTTATATGGTCTGAGATGCTTTGTTCTATGCGTTGCACACTTCTGACCAAAATTAATATACCCTTTTTGCAAGGGTATAAAAATAGCCCATGCCTCTCACGTACAAAACACAGGGAAGAGCATAAAATTTCCAATTTGCTACTGTTACAGCTACAGCTTCAGCTGCCGCTGCCGCTGCTGCTTTTCTTGTCCCTTACACAAGAAAGTTGGACCGTATGGCGCGTGTCCGCGACTCTTGTGCTTCCTGCTTTTAGGGTTGTTCATGTTGCATATGAATGGGTGCAGCAATGGCAGCAGCAGCGGCAGCAACAGCAGGAATAGACGAAAAAGCAGTCGAGCTTATGATTTGTGTTGGCTGCCTTCTCAGTTTTGGGGCACTTGGCCTTCTACTATTTTCGTTTACACCTTTGAGGGCTTGCCATATTGAATTTTGAACAGCTTTGGCTCTTGCTTTGGTCGTTGGTCGTTGTTGGTTTGCTTCCTCCGAATTTCTCCTAATTTTGAGCAAATAAAAGTACTGCACTTTCAGCTTAACATACACTGGAGAAAATGTTTATCTTTTTGATCGACTCAATACATGATAATTAACGAAAAACTATTAAAATGCTAAAGTTAGTCAATTTTTCAACTAATTACTTAATATATCTATCTATTTTTCTGAATGAAAATACCAAATATCTTTTTGTATTGCTACATATTTGTATATTTAGTATGCTTTTAGCATATTTTAATTTCAATAATATACCAAAACTTGAAGAATATATTTGCATTCGATTGTTATGATTTCGTTAAGTGTATTTTTAATATATATATGTATACATAATAGTATGTATGTATGTGTGTGTTTGTATAAAGTCAAGTTAGAGCACGACAATAAAGGCGGCTAGCCACTTGGGAGCTTCATTTGGGATTCATGCTCACCATCATATAGCTGGAAGAAGAATGGACAGAAAAGGGAGAGATGGTTGCCTTGGATTCTCAACTAACTAAAGCAAATAACTTTGGCCTAGGCCAAACATAAAAAAAAGGTAATGAAATTTTCTTTAAAGACTAAAAGGCACTAAGTGAGGTATATTCGAATTTTTGAGCAAAGATTTACAACTTTTATGTCATCTACAACACAAAACAGAGGATACACATTGGGTCGATGCCATTTCCTATTTTGGCGAGCAAAAACTTTTGTTTTTTGGTCTTTTTTGGGTTTTTTTTTTGTTTTGGTTGGTTGCTTGCTTCACCTTTTGTGGGTCCCACAATAAGTTTTGGCCACATTGAAAAACAACTGACTGGCTGTATGGGGCTGTTGGGCTGTGGTTTTTCACTTGGACTTTGAACGCCTCTGGCCATGACTCAGTGTAATTGAAAGGCTCTGGCTCTGGCTATGGCAATGGCTATGGCTATGCGTCTGACTATGGGCGACGGCGTCAATTCATTGCCGTCGCCGACATCAGTTGACGTCGCCTTCTTGCTGCTTGGTAATTAAAAGTTTGCCATCTTCTTCAACATTTTGAGGGCAGCAGCAGCAGGCAGCAATATATCAGTTAGTCAGTCGTCGTCGTCGTCACCTTGCTTCATTCCATCAGGCATTTCAACATTTTCAAATTAGTTCAGATAGAGAAGGAGAGCTGGAGAAACTCCTTGTTTCTCTTATTTCTTTTTTTTTTTCGTGTAAGAAGAAAGTTTAATTAGTGGGCGTGGCCCATCAGACGAGAGAGTGTCTAGTGAAAATTAATTAAGCCGCCATCATCATAAGAAACAAGAAGAAGAAGAAGAATATGCCTTATTATCAATTCAAGCTCAATGGAAACTAAAGCTCTGATTCCATTTCAATTCAGGCAGCTGCAAGCACGTGGCCATCTATCAATCTATCATTTCTCACAACCATTCATCAATGTCAATGTTGTTGTTTAGTTTTTTCTTTGCTTGCTTGCTTTTGATTGTACATACATACATACATATATTGTGTTGTCTGCTTGCTTGTTGCTCCCATTGTTTCTTCCAATTCTAATGATACAAACAACTAAGGCAACAATTAGTTAGGATAACTAGTTTGAGATTTTAGTTTCAGATATAAGTCAGAGCTATGAATTTCCGCTATTATTGAATTTTATTTTTCTAGTCTCAAAACAAACGAAAATTTAAATAAATTCAACTAAACTGCCGCTTTAGAACTTTTGTGGGTTTTTTTTACAGGTAAGCGTTTCTTTAAGATATTCTTTCATATACATATATTCTATACTTATATAGCAAGTATATATGTATGTCTATCTCTTTCATCTCAGAGTCATCTTTTGGTGTATAACTTTGCCCTGCAAATTCCGTCTGCAATATTTTATGGCTTGGTCTAAAAAATATTTTTCATAGCGCACTTATGCGGGCAGGCAGCTAGCCAACTAAGTCGAATAGTTTCGGCTATCTCTTTCTCGCTCTTTTGCCTTTCTCTCTCTCTCTCCCTCTGCGGCTTTTGCCATGTATCTTTTTCACTCTCTTTGCAGTGCAACAAAAATATTTTGGCAGAAATGTTGCAAAAGATGTAAACGAAATGCGTGGCGTTTCCTTTCTATATATGTACATATATAATTGTGTGAGTGTGTGTGTCTGTGTTTGAGTTCTTTTTTGCGCTTTTTGTTTGTTGCCCCTTCTCGATTTCTCTACACCCGCTCGTTTGCCTTCAATGACATCTTATTTGGCAACGCCAACAACGAGAACGACGTCTCTGTGTCTATTTTCAACTTCCTTTTTTATTTCCGTAATCATTTATATGCAAATCGCTTGGCTGGTGTATCCTCTTCCTCACACACACAGCACACACACACACACAGTCACTCATATAATATACATATGTATATGCACACACAACCTAGTCGCTTGCCACGCCCACATTTGAAGTGTTAGCCTCTTCTTCGATTGGGATTTAAAACAAAAAACAAAAAAAGTTTCCTTAACTTTTTTTATTTGTGTTTGTAGTTTGCACATGAAGAAGTTTCGTATGTACGTATATAGCAGCAAAGAATCAAAATTTCATTTGGAATTTGTGCATACATACATAAATGAAACAGAAGGAATCAGTTAACGAGTTTTTATTTAGCCTATTAAAGGGTATCCGAAAATCGGCGAAAGAAAGTTACTCTCTTTCCCCATATGTTTTTATTGGCATTTTAATCCGCACACACACTCTTCTATCCACTCCTCCAACTCTTCCTTTTCTTTTTGCGCAACTTTAAGTTTTATTGTTGAATGTTTCTTTTGAAGCGGCAATGCTCATTAATATTGCACAAGACTTGATTTGCATACGATAAATATACATAGATATACGATAGATACATATGTATAACTTGGGGGGTTGACTGGTTGAATGTTTTCATAGGGAAAGAAAAAGTTTGGCCAATATTTCTTCTAAAAGAGAGTTTAGCATCATACATCTGATTGGGTCTGAATCGTTTTCTTTTTTTCTTTTAATTTATGAACTAGTTTTGAGTGTACCTATGCAAATATGTATAATGAAACTCTTCTTGCACAGAAGCAAGCACAGGACTACCATGGCTTAAATCCCAGACAAAAAACTCTACGTAGGTATCACAAAAGAAACTCAATAAGATTCCTGTTCCCGAGAAATGAAATGGAATTTCTTGTTGTCGTTTTTGTTGTCTCAACAGTTTTTTTATGTTTTTCTTTTGATTTTCAATTGTAGAGTCCAGAGGCGTCTAACGTATATTTGTATATGTATGTATGTACATATGTACGACAAGAGTGAAACGAAAACAAAAAAGTATGTGGAAATAATAACACAAATCATCTTTATAGGAGTGACATTGCTGGAAGCAGCATACATATTTGATAATTGAATTTGTTATATTTTTTTGGGGTCAAATGTTGGTTTTCCTGTGTGTTGACTTCTTTGGCTGATGCTGAGGATAATTTAACAACAGAGAAACAAAGCGATAGAGGCAGAAGGAAAGAGAGCGGGATAAGAAGAAGGAGGGATGTAAAAAGTGGCGCATTGAATTAGCTTTCATTGTATTTTATTTGACAACACACTAACACAGACACACACAAAAGTTAAATAAATACAAAAAGACGCGCACACACACGAGCAAGAGAGAGCATTACAGTTAAAGAAAGAGAAGAACTGACAGACATTGTTTTTCTTTCTGCTTACATGACTTGTGGGCTTTTGTTTTTTTTTCTTTTAACAAGAACAAGCTATAGGATTCTGTCTGTGTGAATACGTATGTGTGTGTGTGTGTGTAGAAAGAGAGAAATCGTTGTAGAAAATTTCATTTGATTTATTTGCCAGTTTTTCTTTTCAATTCCTTTTTGTCTCGCAATTTTACAATTTTGTGTAAATCAAATAAATATACATATACACACACACAGCCAATTGGCGCAGAAACGTGCATCAATTGTACTGCATACTTTACTGCGTCAACTTTTATACACTTTGCCAGCATCGTTAAAATGAAACCACTTCCACAATTCCATTAGGAACACGTACATATGTCAAAATTGTGAAATTCGAATATGCTTGGACTCAGATGCCCTGGTTTTTAGGTCCAAACCTCAGGCTTTAAAAATATGGAACAATACCCAAAATTAAGAAAACTAAAGAACGGAAAATGTTACAATTAGTTTAACCATAGTTTGGGGTTTAGGAACACCATTTATCATTCGTAGTGGTGGCACGATTAAACATATGTATATATGTTCCCGAAAATGTATTGTTTTAATTATCCTGTCTAATAGTCGCGCATTCGATGAATATTGTGATTCAATATTCGATTCATTTTTTTTTTTTGCCCGCTATTATTGTACATATTTTTATATATGTAACTTAAAGCCACTAGATCGATTTCTTGTTAAGGATTAAAAATAGAACAGAGCAAACGTTAGACCAATATTGTTTCGAAGGGCTTCCAGAATAGAATAGCTAATTCAATTTTCATATGCTATCATTTTAATTGGCAAACACGGAGAGAGCGAGACCTAAGCTCATTACAATTATCCAATCACCAAAGAAAAAGTGCAACGGAAAGGCACACACACGCACACACAGCGACACCCTCCCGACAGCAGCAGCCCGTATCTCCTCTACGCCGGTCTCCCCTCTTGTATGTTGTGTCTGTTTGTGGTGGCAAAAGAAAAAGTTACTTGGCTCGCTGATTTATTTACTGAAAACAAAGGAAAAGTAGGGAAAAGTGGGCACAGAGTAATAATAATGTGTAATAATGAAGAAACAGACACAGAAGAGCAGCAGAGAGCTAGCATAGCCAAAGGACATCAGTGTACACACTCCCACTCACACACTCACATACATATATATATATATATACAGCCAGCCATACGCCCATAAAACGGAAACGGAAGTGAAGCTCCAACAAGCAGCAATGGCCATAAGGCAAAAGCAGCAAAAGATGCTCAAACAACAACAGGAACAAAAATATGGGCAACACAGCCCAAGAGGAGAATAAGCAGTAAGAACTAGAGGGGCCCACGAGAAAGTTCTCAGGTAATTATGGCCTAAAAGCGCAACATTTTTTTTCTCCCCATCTTTTATATATTTGAGTACTTTGTCGTTTGTTTATTGACACACGCACAACTTTCAGTTCAGTTGGCCCTGTTATACTTAATGTAATTAGACTAAATTGCTTTTTAAGTGCGCTACCAGCGACAGCGGCAAAAAGTATACGAAAACAACAAAACAAGATGCGTAAAAAAATATATGTATGTACATATCCACATATCCATAAGAAGTCATAAGATGATGGAGCCACGAGACAATAAACGACACACGTCAGATTTAGCAGACGGCATGACAAAGCGATAAAACGAGACTAAAGTTAATCCACCTATCTTTATATTACTTTCATTTCCCCTTTTCAAATGACAGGATACCCGGGACAGACTGTCAAACACATTTAGATGGAAATGAATGTTTAACCAATTCTTTTTTTAAGTTCCTTCAAGGACTTACATCCCTTCTTTCTTTACTTCGTTGAACTGTTTCTTTCATTACCTCAATCAGAACCATTTGTACTCCTCTTATCAAACATACTATTTCAATTCCTGATCAATTAATAGATTTCTTACCAATACTAATGCAATAGTTTTCAAGCAGACATTTGTCGTTATTATACGGACAACTTTCTTGCTTTTGATGAAATGCCAGTTCCGCAATCGCCTCATTGAATATTTACAGTAGACATTTTTATGCCAGTAATCACAAAAAAAAACTTATTTTTACCACCTGTGTGCTTTAATATAACACTATGAGGAAAACTGTAGAAAATGGAGGAAAGTGTTAATTGCTTCAAAACTAAAGTGAAAATTGTTTATTATGCTGCCGTTTAACCCTCTTCGGAAAAACTTTGTAATTAATATTAAAGCAAACGAACGAACGAACGAATGGACAATGTCAACGATGTTGCGACCTTTGTTGGTCTTGTTATGTTTATTATAAATAACAACAACAATTAGCCAGCTTAAAACTGAAACAAAAACTTTAAATGGAACGATGTGAAGGGGAGAGGAGGTTTCGAAACTAAAAACAGACAATTAACAAATAAGTTGAGAAGAGTTTGAAGTCGCTTAAGTAATTTTAAAGTTGTTTCACCATTTTGTTCTTACATATTTATCATTTTATTTGAAATTTTTTCCATTACCTACTTTTCGATGCATATCTGACGCATAAAAAATACGGTAAAAAAATATCAAAACGTAGGATGAGAATAAAGAGGAGAAATGCAACAGTTTGTGTCCTGAAGCTGACAGACGGACACATATACAGATACAGATAGAGAGAGAGAGAGAGAGAGAGAGAGAGAGTGGAAGCCTGTCTTCTCTCTAGCTAGACTGAAAGGCAGACAGACAAGCCCATTAGAAGCAAGTGAAGCGCAGCGTAGAAAAAACTAACCACAAACAACGACAACAACTGCAAATGGATAGCATACAAGCACAAAAACCCAAAAGGAAAAAATATGGCTGAATTGTACACCTTTTTTTCTGTTCAGTATTCAGTTATTCTTTCCATTTTATACACTGTCTGTAAGAAAGGTATAACTGTATATATGCTGACATTTGGAAATGTGACAAAAGAGTTTAGAATTCAAGTTTGTAGCTTTAACAGCATTTACGATTATTTTAATGCTTATTGAATTTATAAGTTTTGCATTCATACTGATCATCAATAAATTTCTATGGCCCTTACTTACAATTAGTAGCAAAAGATTTTCCCATCAAGGGAACGGTTTATACACAATTTTAAGTATCGATTCATTTTCAATCGCTTGATTTAAATTTCTATTTTGGCCTGTTTTACTTTTGAACTATCGATTTAATTAACAAATTCGTTCATCATTTGCTCAACTATTGGTTTTCTAAAATTTGCATAGTGTATACAGAAAATTTTGGTTTCATCATCATCATTTGAATTTTATTTTGCGTGTTTTCTCTTGAATTGTTGTTGTTTCTCTTCTTTTTTTTTGTGTTTTGTTCATTCGTGTTGCTTTATTTTGCTTGGGTTTTGTTGGAAAAGCGTTGAGGCATTGAATACAATGAATTGCGCCTGTCCATTGTCCACTGGACAATGGCATGAATGTTGCTTGGTAAAAGGATAAAGCGTAAATGAGTTTTCGACCCCAGTCCCAGTTGTAGCCCCAATGACAACCCACTTTCAAATCCAACCAACTAACCTAACAGCAACAACAACACAACTATTAAAAGCCAATGGACAACAGCTGACTCAACTCAACTGGCGATGGACAGCGGCGACTGGACAAAAATGACTGCGAATGCAGCTCTCAGATATTAATACCGAGCCATATTACTAAGCCAGATGATACACATACATATTTACACACGCGATACACTTTATATACATACATATGCTAGAATGTATGTATGTATGTGTATATATGGAGCATGGGGTGTTGCCTTGTCCAAGAGTCTGGCTCGCCCTTTGCAACCACAAAAACGGCGACAATGTTGGGCCAACCAACCAACCCCTCGAGGTTTCCAAACCAGAGCATGAACAAGGCAACACACCTTTTTTATGTGTGTGTATGTGTGTGTGTGTATGCGTGTTGGGTGTGTGTGTCGCCAGCTGACAAACGGAAATATACAACGGATATATTGATTGTCAAATGGCGTATGCAAAGGGTCATCAGAAATGCGCAAGTTGGGCCTTCTAGCCGGCTCGCTGGCCTATCCTGGCAATTGGTACCGTCAAATTGTTGTACTTTAAAGTTTAAATCCAGGTCTATATGACTGTCCAGCCTTTTAAAATATTTCTTCAAAAGGCTTTTTTTTTTTCAAAACAAAAATAAAACGATCATTAATTCTGTAGTTGGAATGAACTATGTATGGGAAATGGTTGTATTAATTTATCATAAACTTTGCTTTCTGAATCAAAACTCTGACATTGGAAGGTATGGTCAACTCATTGCTTGAATTCGTCGTAACGTAGTTTTAGACAATGTTTACTTTCAAAACTTTTGATACTCAAGTTAACCTGGACCACTGGTTTGGTTTTCTCTCATTCTCTTTCTCTGTCAACCCATCTATCCATCTGTCTGTATATGTAACGGGTAGTGTCTGAGTCGGATAATTGAGTTTAACTGGGCATTTTGTAGGGCCATTTGCTCAAAAATTGTTACGTTAACAAGTCCCCCAATCGAAACTCCCAAGTGGAGAAAAAAAGAGAGCGAAACGTACACACAGAACTCCGATTCCAATTCCACTTGCGAAAGGCTAATCCCTACTAATACCCACAGTAACTCATTTCAACTTCTCCTCCACTCTGGGCCTCTGTTTTTGTTTTCTCTTTTCCCCTGAACTCAAACACTTTTTTAGTTAAAAAAAAATTGTTTTCTGCTCTTTTTGGATTTATATTTTTTGGGTTTTTTTGCAACAAATTTGTAGGGCACAAAGCCCTTGGAAATAAATTATGCACAATGCAATAGTCGTAGGTATGCGCACTCATATTTGATTTTACAACGAAATTAGTTTTGTTTTTATGGTAGTGCTTTGGTTAGTCCTTCAGTTAGTTGGCTTAACCAATGCGTTGGTAAATTTAACATGGTTGGTCGGGATGGCGGGCTGGCTGGCTGGTTGGTTGGTTTGGTTTTTTGCCTTAGTTCTGGTTCTTGTTTGGTTGCCTGTGGCTTATTATTAAATTTACAATGTTATCCCAAAAGTGTTGTCGAGTATCCCTTTCATATTATTTTTTCCTTTCTTCCTCCTATGGAGTTGTTCTTGTTGTTGCTGTTGTTGTTGTGGCTGTGGTACATGTGTGGGTGGATAAGTGGGTGGTTGGAGGGGCGTTGAGAGAAGGACCATGCGGACCCTTGCCTTGTCATATTTCGCATATTAATGTTGTTCATTAAAGTTGTATAAATTATAAATGATATGACATGGCTATATTATGATATCCCATAGCCATATGAGACTTGCACATCTCTAGAGACGCCCGTTGTAGTTGTTGTTGTTCTTGTATGTGTATGCGCCTGTGTGTGTCCTTTTTATGTCCTTGCTATGAATTTATTATAGAGAGTTTCGTGTTGCATACTTTTGCTAGTTTATAGATTTCCTTCTTATTTCATATTTATACAGTACACAAATATTCCATGTTATTTAGCATTCATATAAATACAGAGTTTCGTTTTACCTCTGCCCCTGGGTAAATCTAGATTTTTGATTGATTTAATTTCATCTCATGTTGTTTTTTCGTCTCTGGATTTATATTTCCATTTGTGTACATTCAAATACATACATACATATATATGAAGCTATAATGCTGTATATAAAAAGTAAAAAAATAACGGAAAAGGCACAATTTTCCGTTTTTTAATGGGGCAGTGAAACGATGCTGTCGACTGCCGGCTGTCGGCTGTCGGCTGTGTCATCATTAAATCCTGGCAACGCAATTCTGGCTAAACGCAAATGGCCATGCACAAGTCCCGCGTGTCCTTGCTGCCTATTTCAGGGTTTTGGTTTTAAGTCTTGTTTTCTCTCTCAATTATTCTGTCTTACTCTATATGGCATTTCTTGCTCTCCATCCTTGTCTCTCTTTCTGCCTCTCTCCCTCCCTCCTCTGACACTCCCTTAATCTTGGTGTGCTTTTGCGTATCTTCTTTGACTCAATTGGCAAGATTTTCGCGTTTTATTTGAGCTCAATAGCGTTTTCTGTTCGCATTTATGTTTGCATTTTATTTGCCAAAAAAAAAAAAAGCGAACGCAAACCGAGTCGCGTGTGTGTGTGTGTATAACAAATTGTGGTTTTTTTCTGGTTTCCGCCTGTATTTTAGAGCCACATCAAATGTATGAATTAGACGACAATCAATTGGAATTGCTTGGGATTTTTCTTTTTGCCGACTTCTGCCATTTGACCTGATAATGCAGTGCAGCCACACTAATTTAAGAACAAATTGTTTCATTTCCATTGAGCTCCTTTATCACATTGAAGTGCAAGGGAGCTTAAATGGATTAAATAAATTTAACATAAACAGAATTCAGCACAAAATGAAGGCTTTTGAAGTTCATCAATCAATGAGTTAGTTTTTAGTTCTTAGAGCAATATAAATTTTGTCAGAGAGTTGCAGTGATTTCAAGAAAATGTGATTATTAACAGAATCATCGTAGTCGTGTCTACAAATAAGTATGTCCAGCTGTGTTTAAATGATAGCACGAGGTAAAAACTTATTTCATGTTGATTAGTTTCAATCGCTTTTTGTTCGCTTTCTATTAAGCTCTTGGAAACCCCCAAAAAACCAAAAGGAAAAATCTGCGAAGATTTCAAATTGTTCAGACAACCCTCCTCTTTTTTTTGTGGTCTACTTTTTTTGTTTATGGCGCCAAATGACATCTAATGTGTCTCAAAGAAAGAGAGAGTCTGCAAAGATTGAGGGGATGAATGAATGAATTGCTGTCTCACTGGGCGTTTGGCCTAAAAACAGATTGAAGATTCTACTTTGCAGGGGTCTAGTTTCCCTTAGTTGGTGGGTTGACAACGTCTACAGCAAGCAGAGCAGAGCAACCCTTCTTCCAAAAGCATTTGAGCATCTCTCGCAAGCAATCACAGACATGCGGGGATTAGTTAACGACCCACACAGAAAATCATGGGATGAAGAAACAGAGGACAGCGAAATGGAAATGGAAGCTATTGACCTGACCTTGTTGTAGTTCTATTTTCTGGTGCCTTGTCAACGCCTTCGTCTTTGGGATATGCACATAAATTGAACGAAACGCACAAAACCCACAATATATTTTCATACTTGCCGACATTTTTGTATAAATAAATGAAAACCCAAGCAAAGAAACTGGGAAAAAATCAAACAAAATCCCACACAAGAGCAAAAATTGAAACGGGGTTTACTTTTTCTTTTTTTGCTTCTCACACATCGTCCAAATTAAGGCCCAATCCCCAAGAACCAAGTGCCAGTCATAAAAACATTTGGCACCCTACTCTTGTTGTGCCTCCCAATTGAATTTTATCGATTTTTCTTTATCACGTCACGAGGCTCCACGAGTCGTTGCGGCACAGTTGCTGAGGAGCAACTCAAAGCTGACGGTCCTGGTCATTAGCCCCTATCAGACTGGATCAGGACGATTAGCGATCAAAGATCAGATGGCAGAGAACTTAAACCGGGAGCTAGAATCAGCATGGTTAGGTCAGGAAAACTACATAAGAACAAAATCAAGTGGATCAATTCGCGCAAAGTAAAAGATCCTTGAGTGAAGAAATGGTTTATTGTGTTCTTACAGGGGGGTCGTGAAAATGGGGAAGAATAGTGGAGATTAACTAGATGAGCAAAATACAAATAAACAGAGAGAACACACACACACACAGTTTGCCCATGATGCATTGCAAAATGTCGCCATAAATGTGTCACGCCTCTCCCCCACCCAGAAATGCCCCCCACTCCCTACGCAATCAAACAGCCGTTGAAATGGCTACCGGTTACACAAAATGTCGTCCGCCGCAACCGCCGCCACCCATTTCTCGGCGCCCCCTCATCTAGAGCAGTTTCAGTTCCATCTTCCCCTATCCTTATTCCCATCTGGTAGTCATCGTCATCGTAGTCGCCGTCGTTGTTGCCATGAAATGGGCGCATGCGAGAATCCCGTACCATTTTGAATCCCTTCAGCATCGACCTTAAATAACATTGCGTTGTTCTTTATTGGTCGTTAAATCTCTTGCGGTTGTCGTGTCTTCGTTTCGTGTTTTCTACATGTTCTCCGGGCTGGATAGGCGACGACAACGATGATGACGACGATGATGATGATGATGATGATGATTATGATGATGATGATGGGAGGATGACGATGATGATGGTGACCATGCACACAAACAAAACGAATCAGGCCTCAAGAGCAGCTCCTTTGAAGAATATACAAGATCTTTCTTTTATTTCCTATATCTAATTGTTTCTACAATTCGTAAATATAAGAATGAATAGAACAAATTGTTTAAAAAGGAGAGCTAACATTAAGAGTAACTGCAAAAGTTTAAGTGTTCAACAGAAGTGTTAAGATCCAATATTTGATTAATCTATTGAGTAAACCCGAATTTCGATTAATTCATTGTCGCTTTCAAACCGCTTTGTTAACCGATCGAAGAAGCATATATAGAGGTTTTTTTGGTTAGTGTATTTGGAGAAAAGGTTGACAATTGTGGCACTAGAAATTTAACCCATTCCACTCTACGATTTCTTCGCCATTCCCACGCACACATTTCGACGATTCCACCATTTCAGCGCTTTCATTCCCGAAAGCAGCATTTAGAAAGCAAAAGGAGCGGCAGCCTGACGCCGTTTTCTGGCTTTGCCGCGTCGACGTTTTGTTGTTGTTTAATTTTCCATTTAGGGTTGGCAAACACACACACAGGGAGAGCAAGGCGAGGGCGAAAGAGAGAAAGAAGTTAGCACATCCCTGTGTTTTGTTTTTGTATTAATGTAATTCTTCTTGTTGTTGCTTACCACTCGCACCACTCCCCTCGACAACAACACCATCCCCACCACCACCACAATCAGTACCACCTCAACCCAAAATAAAAAGAAGAAGCAAATTTTGTGACGTTTCATTTCGTTTCGTTTCGCTTTTGCGTTCAGCGCCGGCAACGGCAACGACGACGGCTTTTTCTGATTTTCCTGAGCCTATTTTGACACGTTCACCCACCCATTCCTTCCTACCCCAGTCCAGCAGAAGCTTTTCCCTTGTTGTTGTCTAGGCTTTATTTTTTCTAGCTTCTTTTTTTTGTCATTCTTTATCATTTCACTTTCTCTCTTTTTAGAGCGAATTTCTCTCTCGCTCTTTCTCGGTGTGTGTGTGTGTGTGTGTGTGTGTGTCTGTGCATTTCGCCCCATTCTTATGTGACTTTGGCATTTAGTTTGCTGCTGTTATGTGGCCGCCATCTAAATACCAACCTTCTTCTCCGGCCCCATCGCCCCCTTCCGCCCTACCCGGCACCCCATCTCATTCGTGTTTTGTCTCGTTCCCTACTATTCCTGACATTGCCTGCCGTTGTTTGTCCTTCGTCAGGATGCCAACAATATAAGAAGAGGCCTATCTTCATTGTTTCCTCTCTGACACTTGGAACAGCTGACAGGCGTCGACATTGATGTCAGGTGGTGGTGGTGGTGGTACTTCCATAAGTGGAATGGGTGGGTGCGGGGGTGTGTTGAATGTCCATCGTTGCGTGGCTACACGGCCGTTAATTAAATTAAGTAAAAGTAGCAAAGTATGTTCGTACATTATTTAGTTCAAGAAGAGTTCCCTCTCCCTTCTCTGTAGTACCTTTCATCTCTCTCTCTCTCTCTCTCTCTCTTACGCCAAGTCTCTTAGTACTCAATGACTTTATCAGCCAAAGCAAGGAAAAGAGAGTGAAAAAGAAAGGGGGGAGGCGGGGGTGGGGTTGGTAATAGAAGAGCCGGCCTCGGTATAATGTACATGGGTATGCGTATGTGAAGTGAGTTAAGGAACGGTTTTCTTCATTGCCATGCCATCCCCAAATTCTCCCCATGTATTCCCCACCTCCCGTGCCACTGTGTCCATATTTTTTATCTAAATGTTTATCTTCAAAATAAAGTGATTATAATTATGGATAAACATAGAACAAACAAAAACACGTCCATACTTTGCTTGCAGATCCTTACAGGGATGTAGTTAGAGATATGAGGAAAAATAAGACAACTCAAATAAGTTTCGAGATTTTAAGTATTATCCAACACTAGCAAACACAGGCAAGTCCAATGTAGTTTCCGAACACTCGCTTACTGACTTTGTTTCAACTTGAACAAGATTTTAAATAATTTATTTCTAGCTGAACGCTTAAAACTCTACCAGAATTCCTTTAACTTTGCAACACTGGTTATCGTTTTAAGCGTCACGTGTCTTTCAAAATTATTTTTTTCTTGCCTATCAAACAGTGTTATATAAAGAGCTTCCTTCAAGTCTCATTAATGTCATCATCCTTAGAGCCTTGCAAAAAATTTCGATTGATTAGATATACATTCATTATTCTCGACCTATTTCCGATTCCTATTCATTTTTCATTCATTTCTTCCATTAGCTACAATTTAATTAATCAGTTTTTGGAGTAATCAACCAACATGCATATATCATTTTTGCTTGTACTCCTTATCAGAGACATTTATAGATGGATGGATTTATCGATGTATGGATAAAACGAATGGCTGGTTAGTTGGCTCATTGCATTGTTAACCATTCCGGCCCTGTGCCGCCTCTCATAGACAAAAATACACTCACACTCGAAAGATTCGTTCTCTGTTCAGCCTTTTGGTGCGGAGAACTTCCCAATTTTTGTGGCTAGGCAAACATACATAAACGCAAGATATGGTAAACTGGAGTGGGGTGCCCTCTTTCTTGTGTATATGTATGTGTGTTTGTGTGTGATGGGGCAAGAAAAGGTTTCTCCTTCATTTTGCACTGAGTTTTAAAATCGTTATTTTTATTGTTGTTGTTGTTTTCTTTGGCAAAGAAAAAGCGATTTGCATTAAACGTTTATTTTTAGTAGCGAACCAAAGGAGACGAAGGCAAATCGATTAAAAGGCTTTGCTTGCCCGCCAGCCAGTTCTGCACGTGACACAGCACTATGAGAAGAGCGAGAGAGTGAGAGAGACACAGAGAGAGATGGAGAGCGAGACTGAGATAGATTAAGAGAAGGAAGCAGGAAGTTTTGGGAGTTGGAAGGAGGAGCAGAGCTCAAGGGTGCGCCACATGGCAAATGGACATAATTGAGCTGTATAACAAGCCCAATGACCGATTAAGCCAACATGGAGAGTGACCCCCAAATGGCTCAACAACTACAACAGCGTGCAAGGAGCAAGGGGTACTCAGGAAAAAAAGAAAGATACAACCAATAGGAGAGCGACAGAGACAGTTGCTATCGGTCGAAACGATAATTAAAGTTGAAAGGTCGCCGGGTAACTAGCAAATGATCAAAGAATTTATAAAGCCAGACAAAAGCAGGAAATCAAACCAGATTAAAAAGACATTCAAGGAATTCCAATTCACAGTTAACAGCAACAAAAAAAAAAAGAAGAACAAGAAACCGGAAACTAATTTCAATGCGCTTTATTTGTATCCGTTTACAGGGCAAACATGCATCGGCCTTTTAAGAGGAATAAGCGACTCATTTTGGACAGTGGACACAGTGGATACTTCAAATTCAACCCTTAGATGAGGCAAATGACAGAAAACAGGCCAAAATAAACTAAAGTTATCTGAAAATGAATCGCAAGTCTAGGAAGTGTACGCTGCTTTGCCTTATTTTTATACCATACACCCATAGGGTGAAATGGTATATTAAAGTCGCCAAAATGTATGTAACAGGCAGAAGGAAGCTTTTCCGACCCCATAAAGTATATATATTCTTGATCAGTATCAACAGCCGAGTCGATATAGACATGTCCGTCCGTCCGTCCGTCTGTCCGTATGAACACGTAGATCTCAGAGACTATAAGAGCTAGAGTCACCAAATTTGGTACGTAGACTCGTGTATTACCTACGGTGGTCAAGTTTATTTCAAATTTTTGCCACGCGATTATCGATTATTCGATTATCTCACGTAATTTTCTACCTTTTGTAATTAAATTTGGCACACTTGAATTTGATACTAATACCCAGCAAAACACCAAATTTGATCAAAATCGGACAAAAAACAACGAAGTTATGCATATAAACGTTTTTCCATAAGGCCGTAGTTGGTCGTTGGCTGGTGGGGGCGCTAGGGTGCTCGTATACTTGAGTGAGGGAGATTCTAAGATATGCTTGTAATAAAAAGCATGTGAAAATGCATTTGTTTAATAAATTTAAAATATGTGCTTTACTGGTGTATGGTATACCTAAGTCGGCGAGACGACTTACTTACTTCATTTACCATGCCGAGTTTTATTAAACTTATTAAATATGTTAAATATTGATTATACCATTATCTCTCCTGAAAACATTAATGCTAAATCCAAATGAACCCGATGTCATAATACGCAATAATCATTAATCAATCGACAGCCATAACTTTTTGTATATTGCTTTCATTTCCTTCTCCTCTTTGTCCTCCTCATTCTCCACTTTAGCCACAAAAAAAAAAAAACCAACACAAAAATCAATAAAAATTTTGTGAAAACGCCTAAAACAGGATATCCAAATATATGTACGAAAAATACGCTGGGTAAAACGGGAGCAGTTCTAAAAATTGTTCTAAAAAGCCTTAAGTGCTCCTAAAGTCCTAAAGGGTTTTGTTAGCATGTCCATGAAGAGGCATTCGTACTTGCTAGATGGTGCCAGTTTGCGGCAAACTTTCAAGATTCAAGGAAAGAGTTATTGGGGCTTATCTGGATGGGAAGCAATGCGTGTTACCATTGACACGAAGCACGTGTCAACGTTGAACGCTGAAAAGTTCATAATTAAAGAATAAAGAGAGACTACATATTAAGTTGGTCAAATTTGATGAGATAGAGGGAAGAATCGATCAAGTTTCAATAGTTGTGTGGACAATTGATTTCCCCTCAAGAAGTTGCAGACAGTTTCCTACTTGCTTAAACCATATGCTTTTCCGTACGGTTTCATTGCACATTTGATTTTTTTCTTTTTACCTTTCGTACCAACTCAACCATTTGGGAACGTTGTCGCATAGAAACACGTCAACACATTTTTTCACGCTTATCAAAGATCGTGGCATATGAAAAAAGTAAAAAGAAGAAAAAAATGAGAAATGAAAAGCACTGTAAGGTGGTAGGCGACGCATACCTACAATTTCTCTTCCTAATACTATGTAGGTAGGTAGGTAAATAGGTATACATACACATGCATATATGTATGTATCACCTGTCGGTATCTACAATATATCTGCCGGTGTGTTGCCTTATCTTATCACAGCCAAACAGCGAGAGGCAGAGAAAGAGAGAGAATGCGATGGTAACAACTAAGGGTAACGGCAACGTCGACAACGACCACGATGATGATGGTGATGATGATGATGACGATGTTGATGATAATGACGACAGTTGACGAACTTCAATTCAATTTCTTTTCAATTTCTTATGATTCCACCCACCCAAGGACCCAACCAAACCCGGCCAGCCTTCTTGCCTCCACTTCTTCTACTTCTTCTTCATCGTTCTTGTTCCTTCTTCTCCAACATTCCTTTACCCAACAGCCCCATTTTTGTAATGATGAGCGACGGTGTCATGTTTTCATTAAGCTCCATAAAAAAAAAATCAAATAAAAATGTGTATAAAAATGTATATAGAAAATTTAAATAAGAAAATATGTTGTAATAATCATAATAATGTTTTCTAATAATGCAATATGTATAGATGGATGTGTGTGTGTGTATAGGTGGGCGTGTGTGTGTGCCACCCCATTGTCTTGAAGCTTGTCTTTTGATCTAATCACAGCCCAGACACAGGGCCAGATTTTTTTGGCATACTCTCAGTCTCTCTCTCTCTCCCGCTTTTCCTTTGAGTTTGCCTATCTCTATCTTACTTTTTTTTTCTTCGTGTTGTCACCACCTTCTCGCATTGCCCTTTTTGCCACGCATTTCGGTGATGCTGGAAGAGGCCTACACCCAAGTTGTGGCTTTGCTTGAAATGTTAATTTTGTGCTAATGAGTTAAGAGGGATGCTATTGGATGAGAGATTGGAAGGGGTTTCGGCTGGTGGAGCCAGACGTCACTGTGTCAGTTGTCTAATAAAATTCCATCAATGTGTGTGCATGTGTATAGGCTAGGTTGCCTCTTGAGTTGGCTAAAAGAAGTTGGATTGGATTTTCAATCTAATCAGCTCAACTGTCTCTCCCTTTCTGTCTCTCTCTCTCTCTGTGCCTCTCTATTATCTTTATCACCTATTTGCTTGGCTGATGAAAACGTAAGAAGAAAGAAGACGTATACAAAATTTAGATACTTTAAAGAGTAGAGTACAGTAGAGAGACAGAGAACTTTAACAATCGATGACGTTTGTCCTCATCCTTAAGACAAATCAATCAATAAGTCAAATCCAACGAGTTCTCGGCAAACGAGCCACTCCGCGCCAGAGAAAGGGAACGTTTTGTGACTTTGAATAACTTGGACATATTATAGGATATTTCAATGTCGATGTGAGCATACGCACATATTGCGGCAAGTCCCATGAATATTTAATACAAATTTCAGCCGCTCGAAGAGGAACCAAGAAAATACGGCTAGACGACGACGAAGAGGGCGCAAAAGGGTCAAACGCAATCAGCCATGTAATTGCTGCCAACTTAAACGTAATTGTAATGATAATTGTAGTTGTAAAGTCATTGATTGGACCATAGTAAGTAGTTGTAGTTGTGGGTACTTACCAAATGTAACACTGTATTGACCACCTCACGATTGGTCACCTGGCCCACCTCGATTAGGCCGATGAGGACGGCGAATTTCAAGTTATCGGCGGTTGTCATTCTGACAATCTCATCCGGCCGTTTGATCTCACTAAACGGCGGACGCATGATGTCCGCCATTTTGTTTTCGTTGAAGTTTTTGTGAAGTTTTTATTTTTCCGTTTTCGGTTTGCGTTTGAGTTTAAGTTTGTTTGGTTTTTTTTGGTTTGTTGTTTGTGTTGTATTTGTTTATAGTTATTGACGTTTTAATTGATAGATTGATTGATTAATTTATATATATATATATATAAGTATGTATATATGTAGGTAATATATATATTACATATATATATAGGTAGTTGGAATGTATTAGAAAAATTTGGTTCAATTTAGTTTTGTTTTGCTTTGATTTGTTTTTTTGTTTTGTTTTGTTTTTTGCAACAAGTTTTTGTTGTTGTTGGTATATTTTTGAAATATTCTTGTTGTTGTTATTCAAGTTGTATACGAATTAATGGATGGAATGCACAATAAAATACACACACACACACGCACACACACATGGACACAAAATATAGGTACATATACATATAGATAGATATATATATATATGTATGTATGTTGTATGGACAGATATATTTATATATGATATATATTAAAATATCTATATATATATATACTATGTAACATAATAAACAATTAAATATTGCCAGGCAACATTTAGAGGGAGTTTTTCTATTTTTATATTATTAATACAATTATTATTTATTTATTTATTTGTTTTCTCTTTTTTTGGATGGTGATTCTTGGAGAGTGGAGGGCGTCGGCGGGGCGGGGCGGGACGTGGCGTTTTGATTGATAGGTAGGTAAGCCGCCTAATGCCCAGGAAGGGTTACTTTGGGGGGTTGGGGGGACTTGACAAAATTTTCCAGTTGATCTTTGTTGCTTTTTGGTTTGGCTGAATTTTGATTTTTTACACTTTGGATTCGAAATATTTTTTCATTTTGCTTTTCTTTTCGTTTTGTTTGCACTTTTTTTGTTGGTATTACTTTGCCCTCCTTTATTTGCTTCCTTTGCTTTTGTAATTTGTTGCTTGGTTTCTTTTGTGTTGTTGTTGATATTGTTGTTGGTTCACTTGTTGTTGCTGTGGAGCCGTGTTGCTGCCGCCGCCGATGTTGCTGCCGCTGCTGCTGTAGTTGCTGTTGTTGTTGTTGCTCGCATATTGAGTTAACTTTTGTTTTTTGTTGGCTTACACTTTTTTTTATATTTATTGTTGTTCAATTCTTTGATTTTTCTCGCCTTCATTGCACAATTTTAACATACATATCTGGATTTATAAAGGGCATTTGATTTGGAGTTTGGTGTAGGTTGTTGTTGTTGTTGTTATGGTTGTCGTCATTGGTGATGGGTTGACATTTAGATTTTAATATTTAAAATTTATATAGATATGTATGATTATATATAAAGAGAGAGAAGAAGATATATATGTATAATATGAGTTAAAATACATTGGAATTCGATAACAAAAATTAAATAAAATATATTTATACTATATACAACACACACACACGAACATACACCGACTGATGAGGTAAAATTAGGAAACAGAACATAAGTAATATAAATGTTAAAAAGTAGTTAGAAATGACACCCACTTGAATGAGAACACTATTATACACTATTTCCCATATCTGCAGTTGCAAGCTTTGCCGTTCTTTTCTCGTTCTCTCCATGTCATTTGAATTCCCAACTACTTTTAGCGTTGAAGATATGGAATGGCCATTACAACTGTGGATTCTTTATCAAAGTCTGCTGATGATAGAACTTGGTGGTTCTTGAAATAGCTATACAGACAATTATTTTAAATCTAACAAATAAATTGGTAAGATTTATTGAACTGGAGCCCAGCTAAAACGCAGTTTTGATTAATTTCCTATGATATTTATTGGTTGTGCTATCTAAACACTCGAATAAGAACAGAGGATGGGCTACTTTCTATTAGGAAGGGAAAAATCTAGCACTTTTGGGAGAGGAATTATCCCTCACATTAATTCCCATGTGTAAATTTAGTTGGTCGTACTTATGGTATGTATTTGTAATCTGTACATACGAATATGTAAATACTGATAAAAACAACATTTGGGGTTTTAATGTTTCTATTGACTCACAAAGAAAGTGACTATAGCCATTTATTGTTAATGTTTAAAAGTGAAACTCGTTTCAGATAAGCCATTTGTACCCCTTGCCTTGTGCGGATATCTTGCAAATGTAAGTGAGTGAGAATGCAATAAAAGTCTCCACTCCATTCCAACAGAAAAGTTTCGGCCGATTTATGTCCACTTTCAATTGATTTAGGCTTATTTATGTATAATTGCGTTTTTATGATTCATAAACTGTTTGATTCACTTCTTTCCTCCTTCGGTTGCGGCTTCAATTTGTGATAACTTTATTCCACTTTGTAGAGTATTCGCAGTGTGGCTTGATGTGAGTCATGTGTTTGGTCTTTTGTTTTTTTCGTAGGGGGTCACAAGTTGTCATCTTATATAACATTGGAGGTTGCGCCTCCGTTCAGGAGGGGAGACGTGGGAATCCTTATATAAATTAGGAACATTTACTTTCTCAATCAATTTTTCATTTCTAAGCAGTTTTTCGATGCTTCCACAAAACACAACACATCAAAAAACAAAACAAAAAAAATTTATAGAAAAAAAAAACAACAAAACAACAAGAGAAAAATTGACAACAGCAAAAAACCAAAACAGGAGAAAAAATGCACACACGCAACAAAAACAACAAGACAAAAAAAGACACTTCAAGCCAAAAAGAAAAACCCGGCGTGGCATAATATATGTATGTATATGCATGTATGTATGTACATATATATTTTTTTTTTTTTGTAGACGGCGGCCGGTTTTAGATTTGGTTTTGTTTTCGATTTCGGCTTGTGTTTGCATTGAGAGGGTGAATTAGTGGGTGAGAGGAAGAGAGCGAGCGGGGAGGAAAGAGCGTAGAATCGTAAAGAATGTAGAATTGTAAAGCGGAGAATTGAGAATCGAGAACCGTGGCAGGTGTATTGCATACAAATATTTGCTCTGTCGTTGTTGTTATTAATATATTTATTTTTTTTGTTGCTGCTGTTGCTGTTGTTGTTGTTGGATATTGGTATTGGCGTTATTATCATTTACCAGTTAACACAACCTGGCGCGCACTTTGCTAATTGCACATCAAATTCCAATTCGAATTTTGTCGACTGTCGCCGCTTGGATCACACGAACAACTAACACTAACAAACACCAAACCGAAAAAGCAGAAAAAAAAAAGGAAAAACATCAACCAGAAGAAGGAAAAACAACAAAAATTTTGCTTCTGCTACCGCTGCCGCTGGCACTCTGCTGCTCTCTTCGTCAGCTCTTCGTCTCAGCCGAGAGCGAATTTCATATCGTTTGCTTTGCTTTTAACGTTTTTTTTATCTTCACATTACCACTGCAAGAGAGAGAGAGCGAAGACAAACACACAAGAGAGCAAGCAAGCGTGTGCAGAGAGAGAGAGAGAGTGGCAAAGAACGAGAGAGAGTTAATGCGAGTATGTACGTTCACAGTGTTGCCAGAAATTCAGAGACACCATAAGCTAGACTTAAGGAAAAAATAAGCTAGAATAAGCTAAATATTTAAAAAAAAAACTTAAAAATAAGTTAACTATAAAAAGACTTGGTGTATAACATTTAATATACATTTTTTAAGGATTGGCCTTGTGATTTCTTGATGGTCATTGCAAATGCAAGACGTATCGGAAATTGAAGTCTTTGAACGACATATCGGTTGGGATCATCGGGATCCTCGGAATGAGAACTTCCTAACCTTTGAATTTTCCTATCATTATCGTAGCGAAAATTACATTGTTCATCAATTTAGCCAATTCTTTAGGCGCAAATTGTGCGGTGGTAAGCCAGGCACGTCCAAAGAGTTTAAAAATTCAATTGGATAGTTTGTGGCTTCATCTTCATTTGTGATGCAGTCAATAGATTTGAATGAATGCATTGTTCCAATGATCTTGTTTTGAATTATGTATTTTAGGTCATCTACATCTTTAAAAAATTGCTCGCTCACTCAACCATTCATTATTTTTGTAGTTAGAAATAATATTTGGAAATACATTGTTGATAAGTTTTTCTTTTGATGAGACAAAATTACAGAAATTATTTGGAAATGATATTAATCCGCTCGATTCATCGACAGGTACTTGACCATTACCGATAGTCAGCAATTGCTCCGAGAAATCTTCAGCAGATGTATCATTAAGCAATGTAACTCTCATGTTTGTTGTCAGCTGCAGTTTCTTCACATAGCGCCATAGATTTGACTATTTGAGGCAAGCTTTTACTTTATCTTGGAGTTACTGGCAGTATTTGGCGGAAATCACCAGACAGTAAAATCATTGCTCCTGCAAAAGATCTCGAGTCATTGCGTAAATGAAGAAGTTTTTTTAAAGAAGTTTTTTTAAGTTTTGAAATAAGCTGGATTTTAACCGCTTTCCAAGCTATTTCATTTTGAAATAATCCAGATCTAGCTTAAATTAAGCCAAAATGGCATCACTGCACGTTCATGCCCGGTAGAACAGACGATTCTTATTGGCATTTTTATCCATGAAGTTGTTCCTATCAGAACACAGGAATAGATCAAAAAAAAAAAAAAAAAAACAACTCTGACGTAATGAAAAATGTTGTTTCATTTTATTTAAGGACCAATAAATATTCTATTTTTTTCCTTTATTCATCGAAATCAAGTTTCATTCTTTTTCAAAAATGCAAATACTGCTACTAACTAGTTTGGGTCGAAATCCATAGTTGGCTAAGACGAATTGTCGTAATCATGTGCAAAAGGTTGCATCAACTTGGCACTGGGTTGCCCCTTGGAGTTCAAGACTCTCTTCTGCTCTCATGCTCTCTTTGTTATTGGGTTTTATATATGTATATAAATATATACATATATATATATATATATATATATATATATATATATATATATATATATGTATGTATGTATGTACATATATATTTTTATTTAGTATTTTTTTTACTCTTTTTGGTTGGGAGAGACTTGACGGTGGTTACTTATGCATTCGCCTTTTAACCAATTTACAGTGGGACAAAATACTTTTGAATGTGTTGTTGGCCATTGCTAAAGCAATTTTAACGTAACCTACCAGTTGGAGAGGAAATTGGTAAAGAATCCAACAACAAGAACATCAACTAATTATCAATTGGACACACGCACAGTTCAGGTTTTTCCTTTGTTTTCCCACGTTTGGGCCACCGCTGCCAGCCCTCCTGCAATCGCTCTCTCTCGGGCTCTCTCTCGCACTCTTTGGCTGATTCTCGGACACCCTCGTCCCCCTTCTTCATGTGACGACTCGCGATTTAGAGTGGAAAAATCAATGAATTGAGAGAGAACGCTCTCTTTTCCTTATTCTCTTGCTCGCCTCCCGCTTTACCTGCACCACCATTTGCAACTGGCCATGGCTGAAACCATAGGCGCAGGGGAACCATAGAAGGGGCTTGAATTTACTAAGGACAAATAAAATCTTTACGATTATGTTACTCACTTTGCTTATCCCCAAAACTACATATTAATTAGCCTTAATTAAATTATTCTGATTGTAGCACAGTTAAATGGTTAAATTTAATGTAATTATTTATTTATAAAGCCATTTTGTGCGAACAAAATATTCTACAGAACTTTTCTTTGGAAACATCCTGTGAAAGTTCCTCTGGGACTACGTCCATGGCGGAACGAACGAACACACGTTGTCGTTGTCGTCGTCGGATTGTTAACTTATTAGGTTGAACACACACACACACATACTAACAGACACGAAGGCACCCACTTACACAACGTGCTGTTGCTCTCTCTATCTCACTGGACGCTCTCTTTCTCTCTCTCGAAACGTCAGAAGCGTTGCGGCTTTTCTGCTTCTTCTTGCTTGCACCGCTTTGTTATATTTTGTCATTCTAATAAGAATACAACACAACCGACCAACACACCAACACCAGCAGAAATGCTAATTGGCCAAATTAACTAAACAAAAATAATAACAACAACAAAGCAAACCTCCCACAAAAACCAAACCAGAAAAAGTAAATAAATAAAAATACTAATTAAATACTTCAAAGTAGTATTTATGTTTTTGATAAATGTTACTAATTTCGTACGTTGATTTTGTTGCCGCTTTTTGTTCTGCTCCCTCTTCAACAGTGTTAACGTTTTTCTTATTCTTCTCTTGTTTTGGGGCTTAACTTCTTTTTAACAACTTCAATAAACAATTAAGGATTACATTTTTGGTAATGTTTTAAACTTGTTTTTTTTTTTTTTGCTTTTTATAAAAAAATACATATGTATGTAATTATTTTTTTTTTTTAACACATTTACAGACAAGACACTAAAAAAAAATGGCGAAAAAACGTTGTGCATAAATAAATAAACGTTCTGGCCAAAACACACACACAGAGAGACACAACACACAGACCGTTTCGTTATATTTTTTCCGTTAAAATGACAGCACGCACACATGCACAGACAAGACATTCGCTCACACCTACATGAAATGGCTCTCTCAAATTTACCCACTTGGAATTGTGATTATCAGCTCTGGATACGTAGCCATGAAAATGCGTACATTACCAGCTAATATCAAATTGATTTTGTGTGTATATACATACATATGTATGTACATATATTCTCTATGGCATCTAATTATGTGAATATTATGCGAGCTTAAAAAAAGTTTTTTAAAAATTGATCAATTTGATCACATATTCTTGAGTGCGCACAAGAAGTGTGTCGCTTTTTCCAACTGGGTAGTTTCGCTCTCTTTGGATTTGTCAAATCGGTACATTCCCTCTTGGATGGAAAACAGCTGTTCAGGACAAGGGATATCTTCCTGCTGAGCGGGCCTGTATAACAGTTATTTGAAAATGATCCTAAATAAATAAATTACGTTTAAAGTAAATTATTTGTATTAAAAAAAACTAGGAACGAACTACTTGTCTATGATCATACCATTTGTAGATGCGGCCCGTTTTTGGCGATTTGTCCTCCTAAAATATGTCTTTAACTTTTAAAACTGCTCAAATTTCGAAAACTTAGAACGACCTTTCCTCACAAAATGCCCCACAATTGCACAGTGTTAAAACAGAGAAATACTAAAATTAATTGTGTGAAAAATGTTTTTAAATTTTGAATTTGAATTAAATTAGGGAACCAAATTTAAAACGATAACAAATAGTGGGAATCGGCTAGATATGGGAATCGGTCGATAACGGCTCTAGTGAGTACAATTCGAACATGTTTGAAATCGCGAGTACAGCTCGAACCTGGCTCGAATACAAAACACTGATTTTGGCTGGGCGCCGCCATGTTGTTGCAAGCGAATGTTTGTTGTTGGCATCAAAATAAGCCAAATCTGGCAGAAAACAAGCCAAAACGGCAACACTGGTTATTGTTTTTGTTTGTTTTCTCAAAGTGAACGGACTTAATAACTTTGTTTTTTATTAATTGTTTTTATTTTCATTGGATTACTTTTATTTAGATGTCAAACTAAATAAAATTGCAAAAACGAAATTTAAAGTGCAGAACAACCAACTTGAGGGCTTAGCAGAAGAGTTCAAGTATATGTATATAAATAATTGATAACGTGACACCTGGAGCTGAGACACCTGAGTTGTCACCCCACATTCGGACGAAAACAGCTGATACTGAAATTTTAAAAACGTTTCAATTGAATGAGAGACACCATCCCGGCAACAGCAGCATTCCGTCCGTCAGCACTTGCAGCAATCCAAAAAGAAAACTCAAACCCTAAATCATGTCCAGCGAAGCCCCTACGCCGGTTCTGAGAGGCTGCATCAAACTGCCCCCTAGCCGAAGATGAACTGCTGGAGATAACAGCCAAGGCCAAGGATTATGCCCTAATGCATGGAGCAGCGATGCGATCGAAAACCACTTTCAGTCCAGATACATTAAATGTGAGTAACGCCAGCCTCAATCCTTAAGCCGCCTCGTCATTGAAATTGTTCATTTTGTATGCAGTTTGCTCCTTTTCTTTTGGTCCCATCATCGTTTCCCCGCAAGGAATTCGAGAAGGCGGTGGCCCTGCAGCCAATTATTAATCGTTTGATGCACAATGTGGCCCATGATGAGGAGTTCATAACCACCACATTGGCGGAGACAATAAAAGTCGATGAGTTTACAGCGAATCTGTTTAATATCTATCGCAAAGTGTTGGCCCATGGTTTTACTCAGGTGAGATGCAATTCCAGACAATGGCTAAGAAACCCCACCACTCCCCCTCTTTCAAAAAAAGAAAAGGCACACTAGATGGCGAAAGACAGATAAAAAAAAAAAACAAAAAAAAAAAAGAAAAATGAGAAGGAGATGATGCTTGAATTGAATTGAACACCATTTTTTTGGCTTCACCTCTTAATCACTGCATCACCCATCGTTCCACATCTCCCCGCATCCTCTTCAGATGGCTCATTCTCATATCTAATCACTCTTGCATTAGGCGCGCGCATTTCGTTGTTTTCTTAAATTTATAATGTACATATAAATGATTACAACATAGGTATTTAGTTTATATTAATTTTGGCCATTTGACTTAATCTTATCGTGGCCCAGCTAGAATCGTTCTCTTCATAAATCGCATTCATTAAATGATTTATATGTGGAGGATGCTTAAAAGAATCTTATCTCGAGTACGTATATAAGAAATATATATTTCTATTCAGGGTTCCAAGTGGTTAAGCAGCAGCAGCTGATTCAATTTACTAAAAACTAATCAATGTTTGCCATGAATGTTGTTCTTGTGATTATTAAGTATTATTATTATTATTGTTGTTGTTGTTGTTTACGCTAACTCGATTAGTTCTTTATGGCCATTATGGATTGTTGGATAATTTGAGAAATTTGTCATATGATATGGCCAGTTCTATGTAAAATGCGAAACACTTCCAAAATGGTTTAAAGAGCAGGCGATACAAAAAGGTTTCTTTCTATTTTTTCCAAATTTATATCATCATATTATTACATGGCTATATAAATACATTAAATTTTATAAAACCGACTTAAAAAACAAACCAAAAACCCACAAAAAAATACCAACCAAAGCGCGTTTCATTGGGCATGCTGCGTAGCGATCTAATGCTGGAATCTGACTGTCCAGAGTTATCAATGAAGATCCTGCAACAGCTGCAGCAACAAAATGAAGATGCAACGGTAGCAGCAGCAGCAAGGGATAAGGAAGAGATGAAGGCAATGGAGGCAGCGGACGTAAAGGCGGAAATGTATTTTAATCAAGCAACAACCAAGTGCAAACCAAAAATCAAATGCAAGGATCGTCATGCCATTGTCAAACAATCGGCATATTGCTGCTGGAAACAAGTCGAGATCAATACAATAGCTTCAGGTTTTGGCCATTTGGGACCAGCAAGTAAAACCATACAAAGGTGCTGTCCCCTCCTCCTCCTTCTCCTCATCTACCTCCTCTACCTTCTTCTCTCTTTCTCACACAAACACAAACATACACACACATGTATACATATTCAATATCTTTTTCCCCCTGATCATAATCCTTTTATCCACCCACATAATATCATGATATTTTGCCTTCAAACACTCCAGCACACGCACACACACACACACATACATAATGAATGAAAGGACTCTTAAGACTAATGACTCATTTTAACCCAACATTGCCAAGGATATTTCAAACTTGTTTAATCTAATAATGTACTAAAACCATTTCCCCCCTCTCAGTTTAGTTAGAGAAAATTCAAATGTTTTAGTTATCCTCTTTGGTGCGTTTGTGTGTGTGTGTGTGTGTATGGGGGTGGGTGTTTTGTGCCCATACAACTATATATATATATACATAGACATAACTATATATCCCCAATTAAAAGTAGCGCAATTTTTGTATGTTTTTAGCCTTTTGCTCTGTGTTATGTTCTTAATTATCTATCCATCTATATGTACATATGTATATATAGATATAGATATGGATGATCTTTGTTTCGTTATTGTAGTTTCTTTTGATTTTTGCTTACTATATGCCGCTCGTCGAATGCTGATATTTGCCTGAACGTCTCCCGACCGACCGTCCACCCGCCCGCCTGGCCGTCAGCCTCTACCTACCTGCCTGCCTGCCTGTCTGCCTGTCATCCCGCCTAACCATCACAACAACTTAATAATTAAAACATATTTCTCACTTTACGCTCTCTCTCTATCTCTATCTCTATATATGTATATAATCTCCACCGATAACTTGATCTATCTATCTTCATATCATCTATGCATTCATCCTATCATTCATTTATCATTTTGTTTGTTTGCCAGATAAGAATCGAATTAAGTTCCTCTCAGTTGATTTAAACAAATTGCGAAATGCTCGCTTATCGCTAATGCCGTTCTAGCATGCTCTTCATTACTATGATTCATATTTCCATTCTTATCGCATACACTATCAGAATGAACAATTGAATAAGTGAGTAAGTGAAGTTATTCACTCGTTGAATTGATATTCATCCAACAACTACTAACTGTCATTCAAAGTAGACAGGAAATTGATGAATTAGGACAAAGAAGTACAGTTGTGTCGATTGTAAAAAAATATGATCTTAGTTTGTTTCATTCCATCGTTTCAATCATATTTTCATCGCTTTCTCACGATCAATTTTTGCTGTCTCTTTCTCTCGCTCGCTCTCGTGAATGGTGTACGGAGAACAACTGTTTTGTTTTTAATGAATTTTCAGTTTATTTTTTAATTTCATATTTTCCTTTTTAGTTTTTTTTGTTGGTTTGGCTGTTGAGGTAAAACTCTATTAGTTTAAGGGGAATCACGGGAGATTATGTACATAAATATACTATGTATATATGTATATTTCCTGTACAAATTATAGATATAATGTATAATGATCAATAATTATTGCAGGCTTATAGCATCGGTCTATTACGTTCTGACTATTTGGCTCACTTGTACGAGGGCTGTGCAATAAAGCAGGTTGAAATCAACACGATTGCCTCCAGTTTCGGTGGCATTGCTACACACTTGGTGCCTCTGCAGAAGTATTAAGCCCTATCTTCTATCTCTCTCTCTCTCTCTTACTCACTCATTCTTAATTCTCTCTCTCCCGCACACACACACAAACACATCAATGCACAATCTCTCTTATTTGCTCTCTCTCTCTCTCTCTCTTTGTTACTCATATGACCATGCACTGCACTTTTGCAATTTTCTCATTAGTTAATTTGAATTACTGTTACCAAAAGATTAAAACAAAGAAAGCCCGTTAACATCCTCTCATTGAGTAAAGGATTTGATTAATCCTGACATATGCATGCCTACATCTCTCTCTCTCTCTCTTTCACACACACTCTCACTCTGTTTCTTAGTGGTTATGGCTTTGAGCCTCTCCCTTTCTCCGCACACACACACACACACACACTTACACCTACAACTCCTTATCCTGCCCCCTTGTTAAATCCCTAAACCATGATGTTTTATTTTACATATTCAACTAACTATAATTCCTCCACCCATAAACCCCCCACCCACCCAGAACTATGTTGTTTGTTTCCTGTTTTGTTGCTTGTTTGTTAACTCTTTTTTTTTGGGATTTGCTCATTGAATATTATTAATCTTTATATATTTGTTCCTTTTATCCTGTTGTTCTGTTCACCTTGTTTAGCTTTGTGCTGAGCGAACTTGGACATGCGGAAAAGTTGAAAAATGTGAGTTGTCCTGAATCTCGGATGTGTGTGTCTCGTGGCCTAATTCAAGAATCCTTTTCTCCCTTCTCTGCAGATGCCCAAAAACAATGCCCTGGCTGGTCTCTGTGATGGCATGGTCAAAGCATGGGATATCTATGGAAAACCCAAGGCTGTAATCCTATTCATTATTGAGGATGTGTCCTATAATATTTGCGATCAACGTTTCCATGAGTTTTACATCAGAGAGACGTATCCGCATATTAAAGTCTTGCGTCGCACCCTAACCGAAGTTCATCGGGAGGGTAAACTGGGACAAAGCAAAGAGTTGTTATTGTAAGTTCCCGGATTGGCCATAATGCTATCTCTCTCACGCCCTCTCTTTACTTTCAGGGGCCCTCATGAGGTGGCTGTCATATATTTTCGTGCTGGCTACGAGCCTGGTCATTATCATTCGCAGGATGAATGGGATGCTCGGTATTTGATGGAAACCTCATTGGCCATCAAAAGTCCATCGATTCAATATCATTTGGCTGGAACGAAAAAAAGTGCAACAGGCATTGGCTCAACCATCAGTATTGGAGCGATTCATAAATGATCCAGAAGAGATAAAGGCTGTGGGTAAAATATTTACCGGACTCTATTCCCTGGATGATAACGAGGCAGGCAATGCCAGCTATGAGATGGCCCTACGTACACCAGAGAAGTTTGTACTTAAACCCCAACGAGAGGGCGGTGGCAACAATGTTTATGGCGTGGATATACCCGATGCTCTTAAGGTAACAACTCTCGTTCCGGAGGGTGCAATTCACGACTAATCCTTTTTGCAATTGTAGCGCATGACACGAGTGGAACGCTCAGCATGGATTTTAATGGACTTGATACACCCGCCATTGACCAAGGGGTATATGGTGCGTCCGGGTGGCGAGATGCCTCCACCTATTGTGGATATGGTATCGGAATTGGGTATATTCGGTGTAGTGATCGGTGATGCGGACAACATAGTCCATAATTATCAGGCGGGACACATGTTGCGCACCAAATTGTCCACTGCCAACGAGGGAGGCGTGGCCGCCGGCCTGGGCGCCCTAGATAGTCCCTATTTAATTGATAGTGACAATGAAGATTGAGAATTCTGGGTTTTTTGATAATCCAAAAAATAAACGGCATTCCAATGTTGCCTAAATTGTATAAAATACCACAAACAAATTAAATGTATATCACAAACCCCCAACCCCCAATCACCCAATCCCCAACAATTGATTTATATTTTTCTACACCCAATTAACAAGCTTGTGTACACAAACAGTTTTTTCTATTGCAATAATAAATGTAAATACCAAAGTATTCAGGATTTTATTGTTTAACAAGCATTAAGTGTAAGAATTATACAACTAGCACCAATCTATGTACAGAAAGAAGGATTTGGCCAATTTATCAAAAGTGTATCCCGTTTTACCGCACAACCTTGCGGAAAGAGGCGTCCATCACACGATCCACCAGACTGTCAATGGGATGAACTATCAATGGTATGCTGGCCAAGCCGATCAGTGTGGGCAATGTTTTGAGCACACCCACCGGAGCCTTACTCAACAAACTTTTGCTGGCCCATGTAATCCTGTCGAATGGATAATTGAGAATATCATGATGACGACGATGATGATGACATAATATGCCGCCTCTCACTCTGCCACTCTACCTATTGATAACGACCCCTGGTATAATCACAGATGCCATCATTTGCCAAGTGAAGACATCGGCTGCCACCATGGCCACCTTTCGGTGACTGGAGCCAGCCATTTGTTGACGCAAAGACTTGTCGAATGTATCCGTGCACACATAACCAATGGCCATGCCATAGGAAGCAGCTACCAGAGATTTGGGGACCAGAGGTCGAAAGGCTTCGCCTATCTCATTGCTGTAACCTGTGAGGCAGATAAATTCCTCCAACTGCTTAGATCATCAATGGTATCATCGGAATCGCAAATGTTTATTTACCCATGTAACGTATAAATGTATCACGATATATATCCAATTCCTTCTGCTGTATAGATTCCACCTGATCTATGGGTGGCGTTGATGTGGTCGTTGCCGTCTTTTGGGTTTTTGCTTCAACCATGGTTTCAACTAAAAAACAAAAACGCCACAATTCAAACTGAATAATTTATGAAATTGTCAGCTGTTCCAAAAGGCTGTTCAGGTTGCCAGTGTTGGCAGTTATAGTATGCAGTGATGCCAACCATCATTTAGCTTTTTTTTTTTGACTGCTTTCAAAACTAAATTTTGCAGCTAAATATGCCGAAAATTTTATAATATGGTGTTATTATTAAGACACAAATGAAATGACGAATTACTCGCATCTCGTAAGAGCAAGATGAAGAAATATTTACAATTTATAATATTTTCCCTAAATATTTTAACAATACTGGTAAAAGTTGGGCGGCAGTGCTGCTGATTGTGTGTGTGTATGTGGGTGGAGGAGTAAACTCTGTGGGTTTTTATGACACTTGCGCCCAACGGCAGGAGGTCAAGGGGGGACCCAACAAAGGAAGGAAACAACCAAAAACAAAACACACACAAACAGCCGGTATCCAAAACTGAACTAAAGTAGAAAAATTCCAACAAAATGAAACCGAAAGCAAATAATTCTCTTTGTAAGTACAACAGATATTTACTCATCTCCACATACATACAAACATACATATGTATGTAAATATTTACAATGCCACTAAAAAGTTGTTGTCCTCATCGCCCAGCCATGTTTGCCGAGGATATTCTGAAGGATTATGGAGCATTCATTGAGGAGCATGACGCACATTTGGATAAACTAAAGACTGCCGTATCTTCAGGCGGCAATGACAAAGTGACAGCAACAAATGTCTCACTGTCATTGGTGGCTCCGCCTGTGGAAATGAACTACGGCAATGCCAATTTTATGATCTCGGAATTGAATGCCGAAGCAGCTGAACTGCTGGCCAACAAACCACTGACCACCCTGGCCAATCTATGCAATCAATGCCAAGACTTGACCACCGCCTTAAAGCAGTATCAATTGGCATTCTCATTTGGTGACTTTCAAATCGATGAGGGAGGCATCGAGCAAACTCTGCATCGCATGAGCTCATCCATTGACTTTTATTGTCAGGTCTATTTTGTGCTAAAACGCTCCATTGTCATCCTACAGAATCTGTGGAGCCAGATAAGTGCATCTGCTTGCCTACCCGTCGATATTGCAGAAGTTCATTTGTTTGTAAGTTAGAAAACCGAAGAACTCAATTCGATTGTTACTAAATTGTATTTCATCCTGCTTAGACTGCATTCGATTCGATATGCGAGCTGCTGGAACAAATAGTTACATTCAATGAGATCTCCATGCAATCGAATATGTCGGAAAAGTGGGCACTCTATAAGAAATGGCTCAAAAATCTGGACAAAAGTAAGGCCAATGATTTAACCGGATTGTATACAAAACTAGAAATTGGAGGTCTTTATGCCTCACTGGATGATCTAGAGACTGTTATTTCTGGCAATATATTTCGAGTTAGTATTGAACATTTCAAGTTATCATATGCATTAATCTGATCATTTCATACACTCTGATAGATCCTGTTGGATAGTCTATTGGATCTGAAGAAACAATTCAATCTAAAAGATGTCAATCATCTAACGCAACATTCCAATGCATATACACGGAAAATGGAACTTGAGATCGAAGCACGTCATCAAGCCAATGAATATAGGAACTACGAGGATCCCAAGCATATAATACGATTGACTGCATTTGTGGCCATACTCTATCAACTGGGCATACAAATCGAGGGTAAATTGATGAAACATCTCCTCGAGACTTTGTCGAAATATCATCGTTTACCTATAAACCAAAATGTTCACTGGTCGCCGAATGTGTTCCTTATGCAGCACGCCAAATCATTGATAAGGACACCGGGAAACAAATTGCCAACATCATTGCAGCCCAATGCGGTGTCTCTTGAGAAGATCAAGCAGAACGATCAGCGGGCATGTCGGCAGTTGGGCACACAGATTGCTATCTGGTCCTTGAATATGCAACGAGTCTTTGCTGCCGGCATTTTTGGCCATCTAAAGAGTTTCTCGGAACTAATTCTCAGCGGACAGAGCTATGCCGATCAAGTGGCTGGACACATTGAGGGTTTAATTAATCGGCATGTGGCCCTCTTGGTGCCATTGACAAAAGCCGATTTCTATACCATATGCAAGCTAATGCAATATCTAAAAGTCATGCATCACACATTTGCCTCAAACCAAATCAGTTTCATACGATTTCTAAGCTCACTCAGTCAATGGCAAAAGCAAAAGGTTCTGCATCTGCTATTGACCACCAAGAAGAAAATAGTCGATTTGAAACTATTGCAGCGAAAGATGAATATACTGTCGTCTCTGAAGTTGGCTGAGAAATCGCTACGATCGCATCCCATAAGAAGACGTTTGACAGTCGTCAATTTGGCATTGAGTGAATTTCTAGAAAAGGATCGTAGTCTGCCGGCCGACAAGCAAAAACTCTTTAGGTCCATCCACCAGCGGGCCAACAATCTGGGTGACATTCAACGTAACATTTCGGGGCAATTTGATTCGATGAGTCTATTGTACAACTACTGGTTAATAAGCACTTCGATCCTAAAGGAATACGCTCAACAGCAACGCAATCCGTATGCCTTACAGGTGAGTAATACCAATAACATGTAGAAGTGTATGATGATAATTAGATTGTTGCATTATTAGAACATCATTGCAGCTAGCAATCAATTGGATAAAGCTCTAACAGTATTCAAAAGCGGAGGAAATGGCTCAACGCAGCGAAGTTCTCAGGATTTGGTCATTGAGTTTTTGAGCACACATTTCGAATCGTTTTTACGTGTTGAGGCCTTGTCACATCTGTTCCAGGATCAAGATCAGCCATTCCAGCAGAACACTCTCGACTATCGGAGCTGTACGAATGTGTCGGCCATTGAAATCGATGGACACTATAATATACTGCGAGGTAAACGCGAGGGAGGAGAAGTCCTACTAGGCGAAAGTCATGGAAATGTAATTCCAGTAATCATTCTTTTGTGTTTACACACAACTAATAATGGCTAGTGGTAGCTTCATTCTTTCAGTACAAAAGTACTTAATGTCCATAACCGAATCCCAACTATACGTTTGGCTAGGTTCGCGTGTGTGTGCAATGTAAATAAATCGATTTAGGACCTTCGACCCAAATATTGTTGACAGTTTTGCTGTGTGTGTGGGGGCCGCACGCCCACCCACCAGTAACCGGCCCTGCAATGCAATGTATTTAGTATATATGCTCTAGATAGGGTATACCTACATATATCACCTATACATGCACAATTGCTGCTAACTAACACTTGTTTCTATTGTCTTTTAGATAACCTTGAGAACTATTTTACTGCAACGTTCTATAATTTAACAACTATCGCACCTCATGATTGGAAATCGTATGAAAAGTTTCGTCACTTTGCATATAAGCTTCTCCAGCTGCGGCCAGTGGATGATTATCTACCCAATCAAACCATTGATCAAGTAATCCCCCGCCCCAACCCACGCTTCCCCCATTCTGACTCTCTACTTGTATCCTAAATAACCTTCAATTATTTGTATTTAGGGTATAGATGTACTGCAGATAATGCGAAATATTCACACATTTGCCTCATCGTATGCATACAACATGAACTTGCAATTGTTTGTGGAGACGGACAGCAAGGGCAAACATCTAGATATTATTGGAACCCGCCATGTGGCCAATTCGGTTCAAACCCATGGCACTGGCATCATAAACACCACCGTCAATTTCATCTATCAGTTTCTGCGTCAGAAATTCTATACGTTCTCAACGTTCCTTCATGACGAGCACATTAAGTCGCGGCTGTTGAAGGAATTTCGTCTTCATGCCGAGCAAAAGCACAACAATAAGCCATATCAATCGTATCCATATGAAAGGGCTGAAAGCTTCATTAAGAAAATCAAAAGACTGGGCTTCTCCAATAATGGTGAAACGTATATGGATTTATTTCGTAAAGTCATTACCCAAGTGGGTGAGTTTTGCCGTCCAGTTTAGCCATCCAAGATACTACCAATTGTCTATATATATATATAGGTAATGCTGTGGGCTATGTACGACTCTTACAGGCTGGCAGTAAAAATGCCAATTACAGAAGTCGTTCGTACATGTCCAGGACATATAGTAAATTGCTTGCCAATGAATGTGCCAAGAATCTGCAATTACCAGGGGCAACAGAGAATTCTATAAGGGAGTATGGCAAAAGTGTTGGTCACATGATGGAATGCTATTCGGATTGTACAAATTACTTTAAGGTAAGGCACCGATACATACACAAGTCGACAAAACAAGGGAAATCCCCATTCGGAACATTGAAACCTAATCCCAACATAAGTACATCCTATTTTGTTTTGTTAATTGGTCTTCTTCCGGACTGTAACTCGAGGCTAACGACAACAAACTTTGTACAATTTATAGTTAATTAAACAATTGTATTCTGTTCTATATACACAAATAATTATAAAGGCTAATCGGCGAGTGCCGATCTCGATGAATGAAATATGTAACTTTAGGGGGGATATACATTGTCATTTTTACTATAAATAATATCTGTGTGTATTCTTTATTTATTTATTTACTCGACAGTTGCTTATGCAAGGATTTCAACCGTTTTTCTGCAATCCACATAATCATCATTTGAAGAGTTTCTTTCTTATAACCCCGGCTCTGATAATGAACTATATTGACTATCGAGTGAAGGAGAAAATGAAGATCTATAAGAAGGATCAACCGAAGTGTTCCCTGTTTGAAGATGGATTTGCCATTGGTTTGGTTTACATATTGAATATGCTGAATCAATTGGGCGATTTCCATGAACTTGGCTGGAATCAGACAACCACACAACAATTGAACTCCGAACGCCAGAAATTACGCCAAATGCTGGAGACACAGAAGACAACGGAAGCTTCATCATTATCCTCATCCTCGTCGGCATCGTCACCCAATAACATCCAGAACGAGAAGCTTCTACAGACGGTGGCGATATCTGAACGACATGTTAATGCCTATGAACAGGAATACAATCTATTATATGCTACTTTGAGTAGTGCTGAAATATTCTTCCAATAATATTAATATTACTAGTTATTTTCTGGAAAAATAAAATCCCTTAAAACAAAAGACAAAAGTCGTCCAACCAATTTATATGTTTGTTTTATACAATTTTATTTGAAATTTCTTGGTTTTTTTAAAGATTTCAACTCCAATTGGAGCGCTCTACTAAGAACACATTCGAAATGTGGAAAAAAGGCGCCATATTCAAAAATGGAAACCCAAGCAGCAAGCGCGCGCGCGCCTTTTTCTTGTACCCTCTCAAAATCTTGGAAGCTTTTTTTTTTTTTCTTTGTGCAGAACGAGAAAGGAAAACCCCATTGTTAATATGGAAACATGATGTCTATTGAAAATATTTTGTATGTTTTGTATTTCATAATTAATCATATTACAGTTATTGGTAAAAAAAAATCTTGGAGAAAAATGCGAACGGTTTTCGTCTCTCAACAGTTGATTATATTTATATATATATATATATATCCCCTTTCATTTTCTTCTAAACGCAAACATGGTCTGTCCGAAATTTAGAGGGATCCACTGTTGGCCACCGCAATCTTCTTTGAGGTCTTGCCGGATTGAGAGCCATAAGATTCAATCTTCTTGACCACATCGAGACCCTCAACGACTTCACCGAAGACAACATGCTTGTTGTCCAACCAAGCGGTCTTCACGGTGCAAATAAAGAACTGGGATCCATTGGTGTTGGCGCCAGCGTTGGCCATTGACAGAATACCGGGTCCGGTATGCTTCAGTTGGAAGTTCTCATCCTGGAACTTGTTGCCGTAAATGGACTTGCCGCCAGTGCCGTTGTGGTTGGTGAAATCACCGCCTTGGCACATGAAGTTGGGGATCACGCGATGGAAAATGGAGCCCTTGTATCCAAAGCCCTTCTCGCCGGTGCACAAGGCGCGGAAATTTTCAGCAGTTTTGGGCACAACATCAGAGCGCAGCTGGAAATTTGAAAAATGGAAATGGAAAGACGGAAAAGAAAGAGACAATTTTATCGATTAATTCGGGTTCCTCTATCTCTTTATATATGTATGTACATTACATACATACACACACACACACAAGCACTTGTGTACAAAGTCAATGATGCATGGATGTGTGTCTGTGTATGCGTATAAAAATATATACATACATATATATTTTTAGCTATTTTACATTTGCTGAAATGCTTTAAAATAGAAAATGCACGTATGCTTCATCAATTACATCATCAACAAAATTAATCTTGAGTTCATTCGTTAAACTGGTTTCACAAAATACATCTACAAACACACACACGCAGACTAACATCAAAGTGTGCATACATTCATCCATGTGTATGTTCGGTGATACACACATTTGTGCAAATAGAGGTTATGTACGTACATATGTCTCTGTATTGATTGAAATTCATATGCATGTATTCACAAATGCCGGCAAACTTTCCATTCAAATATGTATGTGTTAGTGTAACGATGTACACATTTACACACACACACGCGCACAGAGATATTAGAACTGTAATTAATTTACAGTTATTGACATATGTACAGTCCATGACCTTAACTATGAAAATCTGCAAGTCATACTATGAATGTATGTACACAATTTGGCAAATTACTCAAGACTTGAAAAAAATGAAATTGCAAATTTAACTTTTAAATGGAAAATTGCCTCTACACGTATGTGTGTATGTGTATGTACGGTACATCCAACGTCACCGCAAATGGAAGAAATGTACTCACACATACGCGCCATGCGAGGCGGGTACTCTTTTCAGCAATGTGCAATCGTATGTATGTATGTATGTATGTATGCATATGCACATTTTTCTTGATAAGCATGATGAAAATTTGGACTTTTTTGAGGATAAAATGCAGAATCACGTGTTCTGTAATTTTCATTCGGCTTTTTTTTTGTCGTATACTCCTTTCTCACACATGCATAAACCCAGGTACGTGTGTATGTATCTACATGCACCGACACACACACACACACAGAGCCTTAACGAAGAATATGCAAAAAAACTCACGTTTTTTAAACTTTTTAATAATCACAAAAATTTCCTCCTATTTAAAATACATTAAACAAATTGAATGCACTTACCTCCATGACGATTCTACCGACGGGCTCGCCATCGGCGGTCATGTCAAAGAAAACTCTTGGCAAGTTACTCATTTTCTTACAATACGCGCGCACAAACTGAAATCCAGATCTGAAGTGAACACCCATTTCGTTGCGTATGTGTGAGTTAGAGCTGGGAAATTATCGATGGAAATTAAAAAGTGCGATAGATCGATGTAAATTAAAAAGTGCGATAGATCGATGTAAATTAAAAAGTGCGATAGATCGATGTAAATTAAAAAGTGCGATAGATCGATGGACATTTTTCGATGGCGATCTATCGAGCAAAAGAGTCGAACTCGAGCAAAAGAGTCGAACTCGAACAAAAGAGTCGAACTCCAACCACGCTGTCGAGCAAAAGAGTCGAACTCGAGCAAAGGAGTCGAACAGGAGTTTATTCGCCGCAGTTTTTTGCACTCTCGCCGTAAACACCCGAAGCTCCGATAATGTCGATTACGATAACTTTGCTCCGATAATGTCGCAACATTCCCAGTATTTGGGACCGGCTACCAGTATTTGATGCCGTTCCAGTGGTTTAAATTTAAATTTGAAATTCTGATATAATATTTAATTTATCCTCAACATTCGATTTGGGACCAATTGAAAAGAATTTGGACGACGAAATTCAAAATAAGCAGCCCTAACTTTATTTTAAAATTAATTCTTTTCTGTTTTCCAAATTAAGTTCTTTTTTAATCAGTATTTTATGTCTTATTTTTAATTAATATTTTCCTTTTTTTTTCTGTAGTACTGGGTTGGGGAATAAAATGTACTTTACTTGAAATTAATAACGCGGTTTAAATTGACCCGCCAAAAACACAGTTCAAAATACGCGGTAATATCAAGACAATCTGGCAGCGCCAAAATCTCGGCGTTTACCAACATGTGAATATTTACCTAGCCACCTGGCAACGTCATTTTCAAATTCCTGTTTCGTTTACCAGAACTGGACTTTTAAAATTTTTCATGACCAATTTTGAAGTTGCAGTAGCAAACAAGTAACCGCCTCTGTAACTTAGGCATTGATTGGCCTAAGTCGCCATTTTGTTTGTTCATATGCACCTACAACTGCAGCATCCAAAGTCACACAGAAACACACCCACAGTGATGAGCAGACTGCATTTGGATTGGCTTGCAGTTATATTTGAAAAACTAGTTTATAGATCATTCTTCTACACTGCTGAATTTTTTTGACAGCTTTTCATTTGTAAAAATAGAAAAGAAATATTATGTTAAGACATGATAGAACAATGAACAAGAGGCTTAAAATCCTTAGATCCTTAGAGGAGTCCTACCCTCAGCAGAATTTTATGATTTTTAAACTTTTCGAGACGTATTTTTAAAATGCTTCGTCAAATATAACTATTTAATTTGGAAATAGAATGTTTTCTTTTATGCGTTTCTTTCTGTGCGTTTGCAAACAAAAAAAAAACAACAACTGTTAAACGATTAACAGTTAATTTTGACACATTCCGCAAATATTTCTCATTATCATCATTATTGTCAACAGCAACATCATCATCATACTCTTCGTTGTCGTCGTCGTTTTGGCCATCATGAATATCATTAAAAACAACTCTCACATATGACTTATTGATTATATTGCTGATTATATACAGCAAAAGGCAAAAAAAGAAGACACATTTTTTGATTCTTCTTTTTTTTTGTTTTTGTGTGTGTTTAACCAAAAATTTAATGCACGAATTAATTATAAATTCCGTTGGTGCCCCGCTACGATGCGAAAGTGGCCAACATAAGCAGCAGCAGCTATTTAGGATGACAACAACAACAACAAAAGCTAATTTCCTACGTTTAAGTCAACTTTTCCAATTTCATTTTCATAAATTGTTAAATTGTTGATAATTGTTTTTTTGTTTTTTTTTTTTTTTTTTTGGTATGGTTTGGGTTTTGACTTGAACCGAAAACCGAAATTGTATTTGTTCCTTAAACTAAATGCATTCAAAGCTGATAAAGAAAGTCTTTGAAACTCAGATTCAGACTCATACTCACCTGCAATGCAAATTAGATGAAATGTATTTATTTCTTACATTCAAAGAGCCCCGCCTCCGTCACCTCCCACTACCAACAAACATTGTGCGTGTAGTTTTTTATTATAATTTAATTCTAATTGCGTATTTATGGACTTTCTTGGTGCGTGCGTCAATTTCTATTAGAGATCGAGCAACGAGACCACTTTTCCTCCACATCAGACCGCCTTCTCTGACACCCCCGTCCATCCATTCATCCATCCAAACGTCCATCCATTCGTCCATCGCATGCGAGTACTAATGAACAGTGAGTGCCAAACAATTACGTACGGCGAGCTATTCAAGTCTGAGAAAGAAGACACAAAAGTAGAACGATCCAATATTAAACAATATCTAGATTAAAAATTATTCTACCCTTTTAAACGTTTGATTCTATCATATCTCATTCCTAACATAATGTTCGACAATAAAGCAAATTTCCAGCAACATTTTCATATGTACATATATATTACGAATAATTGAGTAGTCGATTAATTGGAAATTTTAAAAAATTGTTATGAATTAGTTGAATTGCAAAATTCAATTGTTGTATTTTGCTTAATGGATTACGTTAAGGATTTTAGTTGATAAATAAATTCTAAATAGATTCGAATGAAGTAAGCATAGGTGCATAATTTCTTCACTCACTGTGCGGCAATCACGATTTGTGTCATATTTGGACAATTCTTTGGCAATGTATGTATGTAGTTGTTGATGATGATGATGTTGGGGCCCATTCCCCCGTCGACCCTTCCGAGGGCGGTAGGTACGATTGGATACGATACGATCGCCGCAAAGTGATGGAGAAACAGTGCTTGATGGTGCCTGATTTGTGCTCTGTCTGTGTGTTTGGGGATTTCTGTGTGTTGCATGTCTGCACGCGCAGCAACTACCACGACGACGACAATGATGGAGTCGATTGCCTCTTGCCCCAGCCGGCAGTGGTCAGAAACCTGCTACTGCCTTGTAAAAACCCGGAGAAAGAGAGAGAGAGAGAGAGAGGGAGAGAGAGAAAGAGGAAGATGGAGTTGCTTGGAGTGGGAGTTGACTGACGATCAGAGCGACACCTTTTCCATACAAATGTTCTGTGGACTTTATCCAAATAGCTGAGTTGAGTGGAGCTGAGCTGAGCTGAGCTGAAGCTGCCTGCCCCAACAAGATGTTTGTGTAATTTAATGGCCCTTTTATTTATTTATTTTGTGTCTCTCTCTCTCAATTTCTTTCTCTGTCTTTGATTTTGGCTTTAATCTTTCATTGCTTCATTTTGTTCTTTTCTTTTCTCTTCTTTTCAATTATTATTCAAGTGTGCGCCACATTTCTCTCTGTCAATTTTGATCTTCGGTTAAGATTCCTCTTGACTCCTCTAACTATTCAGTCTGTTGTTGTTGTTGTTTTTTACAAAATTTATGATGTATCATTAGCATGCAGAAAGAGTGAACAATGTCTCCCCCTTTCCTTAATCCCAGTCCCCCTTCACCAACTGGAGACACCTGAGACCCATCAAAACGCCCTTTTATGGGCTTTGCTTGTGGAGAGATTTGACATTTAGCACTGACTAAATTAAATCAAGCAACCAAATCCGTAGTCGGGGTCAAGCGTTCAGTTTTCGTATGCAAAATAATAATAAATTTATTTTATTTTCGGTTTTGTGGATTGTCTCATTTATTTTGGCCATGCCAATAAAAATTTCTTTTAAAGAAATGCCTTCTTTTATGGTTTCTATGAGTTTGCTTTTGGACAAAGGTCAATTTCGTTTTTAAGAAAGAAACAAAAATAGGAATTTCAGACTCAATAATTATCGAAAGACATTAATATAGTCAGTATTTGGATTATTTTTAAGATTTTTCTATATTTCACTTCGATTTTTTATAAATTATTATTGTTTTCTTCAGCGTTTCTTTAATTTCTCCTTCATATTCCTAGACCGATTAGCAACCATTGGTTATAAATATTATTTGATTTATGGTCAACATATTTTTCACTACATATAAAGATCAAAATTCTGTTCTCAACTTTATAACATAACTTTCTCAGCTGGTAGTGAAACTTTCCCCTTTTACCCCGCTAAAAAAGGGCCTTATCGATTCATAAATGACCCCAAAAGCAAAAAATAAACTATCTAGCCAAATGTATCTATGAATATGAACGAGGCCCTTTTTTGACCACGAACAACAAAAACCAGAGACGGGCTTTCTTAGCTGTGAGGTTACATTTGGGTTATTAATGATGCTTAGCCAAAAAAAAAAAAAACCATTGACCTCTTGGCGAAAACGAGTTTGATCAGAAATATAGAAATCGCACGGATGAAAAGAAAGCAAAAGAGTCTCTCAATGCGGGGATTGCGATGAATAATTCAGAATTCGAGGAAACCGTTTTTTGCTCTTTCTCTCTCTCTGTCATTCTCTCTTTCTTTTCATCTCTATTTTTGGCAATTAACTTTGGGTCAATAGGTCTGATCTGTGGTCTAGAGTTCGCTGGCCAGCGAGCTAATATAAGTTGGTGCTTGAACCTAAAATCATGTCAGTTTAGTTTAGTTAGTCGCGATGAGGAATACTTGGTGCGTCGCATTGACGCTAATCGGTTTGGTGGTCTATCTTAGTGTGGCCTCGGCAGAAACCAGGATCGAGGTGGATGAGAATGGCGATGAGTATGAGGTGAAACGTTTCTTTATCCAGGGTAGGCAACTGGCTGGCGAGGGGAGTCAGGGTCAGTGTGTGGTGACAAGACGTAAGCGTTCTAGTCGTTCCATGGCTTTGCCTTCCAATGTGGCGGTCAGTTCGCAGCAATTGAAGGTTTCGGCTCTGCCCGTGGTGGGTCAATCACCAAGTGATGGAGTCGGAGTGGAACATCGCGAGGGTTTGCTTCAATTGACCGAACTGGATCAGAACAAACATCGTTATGTGACTGTCAAATTGGCTGATGTTGCTGAAGACGATGACGACGACGACGACAACAACAACGAGGATGATGATGCTGATGATGATCTGGAGGAGGCGTCCAATGACGACGCTGATAATGATGACGAGCAGGAGGATGATGATGATGAGGATGACAATGTTGATGTGGTGCCCGGTCAGGTGGCCAAGGCTCAGACATATGTGCCAGCTGCTTTGGCCCTGCCTCTATCGCAGACCAGTGCATCGGCCCATCTGCCACAGGGAGTCAGTGTGGTGGCCAATGGCGCCTCTCAGGCCAATGTGGTGGCCGGAGATGCTGGCATTGTGGTTGTCCAGTCTCATCAGCCGCCCAAGGTCAATCCCGATACACATGCCGTATTCGAATTGAAGCCAGTGCGTCAATCCGAACTGCAATCGAATGTGCCAGCTTATCCATATCCATTTATTCCCAATTGGCCAGGCGACGACGAAGGGGATGACGAGGACGAGGATAATATTGATGAAGAGTATGTGGATGATTACTACTATCATCGTGGTGACCTAGTGGCTGATCCTTTGGGTGAGTATGAAGCTGAAATCTTTTCCGAAGAGAATCCCATTTCCACTGAGGCCATTTGGAGCACAGACGGTACTGATGACTATGTGCCGGCTAATAATAATCAGCGGCCCATAAGGAATAAGCAAAAGACTAAGAAGAAGAAGCAGCAGCAAAAGAACAAGCGCAAGCAAAATCAAAAGAGAAGGAGGACACAGCAAAAGAAGAGAAAACAGGATGCGCCCATGAAAGAGGATACCCAAATGAATGAAAATGGAATGGAACCAGTTCAAGAGCAGCAAATCAAGAAGAAGAAGACCCAGCAGCAGCAACAAGAGCAGGAAATCTCACAGGATCAGCAAGAAACTAAGCCATCAAAGAAGCCAACTAGTTCTAGTTCCAGTCCCATCGAGGAGCCAACTAAAAAGCCAAAGAAACCTCGCCCCTCCAGCAGCAGCAGCAGCAGCAGCAGCAGCTCTTCCTCTTCCATCAATAAGCGCAAGCCAAAACCGCAGCAGCAACAGAAAAAGAAACGCAAGTCTCGCCCCAGCAGCAGCAGCAACAGCAGCGTTAATAAGCGACGTCGCCGTCCTAGCTCCAGCTCCATTTCCGGTTCCAGTTCATCTCGTCCCATTGGCGGCTATCGTCGTCGCCGTCCTTCGTATCAATCATCTCAGTTGAATTCACAGCAGCAGCAGCGTCGCCGCCGCCAAAAGCAACGCAAGCAGGAAGAGAAACGTCGCCGTCAACAGCAACGACGCCGCCGTCTACGCAAGCAGCAGCAGCAGAATAACCGTAATCGCCAATTCTATGGCAATGAGCCAATCATCAATTGCATTTACATCAACAAGGACTCCCCCACCACCACCACCACTCAGCGTCCCTTCTGGAACATTTTGGGTCGCGAGGCGGGCCAGAACGCCGTCGATCCGGTGGCCCAGCAGGCTGCCCTTCAGGCCATCCGCCGTAATGGCGGCGGCAGCTCCGACTTCGGTCATCGCAAGCGCACCAATCTGAGATTCGTAGCCTAAAAGACGCAACGACCGATCTTAGTTTAAATATTTATTGTCTTATTTATTTGCATTTTTTTTTGTCATACGATTTTTTTTTTTCTTCTCTGAATTAATTAAATTAAATATATTTATTTATTTTTGTTTTGTGGTATTAAGTTTGGTTGTTGTTGCATATTTTTGGGGGCTGTACAGGTGAGTGTAACTCGAATCTCTTCTCTTGTCAGAAACTAACACTCCCAATTCCCATTGTCACGTGTCCTTTTAGCCACCCCCTTAACAAAAAAAAGGAGACGGACTAGTTTCTCCGGATGTATGCCTGACTGCTCACAGTTACCTCTGCTTGGACGTGTGTGTGTGTGTGTGTATGTGTGTGGGAGGGTAGTCAAGAGAATGTGTGGGAAGGAGACAGAGTTGAAATGGAGATGGACATTCTATATTGTATGTAGTTAGTAGTCGAAAGCCTGACCCTAAGGCATTTCCTTGCCAAGTTGCATACTTTTGCGAGTCACTGCCGCGCCCATTCGACGACCCACAACCGATCGATATTCCAGCCGTATCCAGGGCCCAGCAGCCTTTTCGTTTTGTGCCGATTGAGGTTGGTTAAAATACAAAAAGCAAACTACACACAAACTGCCAACAAATTTCACATTTGGTTTGCTTCACTTCTTTGCCCATCGTATTAAAACACAAAAGTATAAATTGTCATAGAATGTAACTTGGACATTATTATATAATCATAATTCGTTTTTCGTTTGCATTTTCCTGAATTCAGTCCTGGTGACTAAGACATGACATCTTTTTTAAATGTTAGATTAGGAGAATAATAGTAACAAAGTTATGTTTTGGTTTTTGTCGTTAAATTTTCAATCAACTGTCTCTCTCCTGCTCAGCTCTCTTTGATTCAGGGGGAAAAATAGAGTACATTTGTTTTTTGTTTGTTTTTTATCTAGTCATCGGATACCGTGTGACAATTTTTTGCGTTCTTATTCTCTTATTGATTCCTGCAAATGTTTGGACAGCTCGCTAACGGGTCCTTGAACTCTTCCAAGAAGATTTAAGTGCGTTTTGTGTCTCGTGGCTCGTCACAGCTGGCACATCGTTTGGAGGAGTTAACAGATCTTAATTTGTTTCTGCGGACTCCTTTCTGTCGTTATCTCTCGCTCTCCTTAAGAAGTTTGCCCCACTTTAGTATTGACTTATCCTCTCCCTCTTTCTCTCTCCCTCGTGCTAACTGATTTATGACCTGGCCAGTTAGCCAGTTGTCCAGGATCGTAAGTTTTAAAGGATCGCTGGCAACCCTTGATATGTATGTGCAGCAGATGTTTTGGTCTTCTTTTTTGTTGTTCCTTGCCCTAGTTACGCAATGATTTGATATAGATCCTTTTGCCACATTTTCAAATTGTTGTGGGTGTGTGCTCGTAAAAATAAAAAAGCAAACCTAACAAAATGAATGAGAGGGAGAACAAAAGGTGCGTCTATTTAGTTCTAATTGGCTTGGATAATTGGACACGATCGATCGCCTGATGGGGAAGGAGAGTGAAGCAGACAAAAAGGTGTTGAGAACATTCACTTTAAGAGATTTTTCGTTTTTAATAGATTCACAGCTGTCTGACAGAATCGTTTCGATTCGTTTTTTTTTTTTTTTTTGGATGCTGGACTCAAAAATAATAACAAAAAAGAGAACCCCGTTCACCGAGTTAATTATAAAGCGGCACACGACTTGGACTTTGACTTGGACTTGGCAGTTGAACGGGGGTCCTCTTTCTGATACTCAGCTGTTCCGTTGCCCCTAACTTGGCGCTAAATTGGAGTCAACTGTGTCTGGGCACGAGCCACAAAAAAGAACAAGAAACGAAATAACCGCAGAACTGTGCAGCTTGCATCTGGGGCAGGTAACCGGGCATCACTTGAAAACATCCTACACACACATATCATCCTCATCCTTGCTCAACAGCTCAACATGATGTTGCATCGCTGCGGATCGCATCGCATCGCTGCGATCCAACCAACAGATGCAAAAACGGGGCACGTGCCCCTGTTTCTGTTTTTGTTTTCGAGCCCTATTCCCATATAAATACCTGTTTCTTTGCTCCCTCGTAGAAACCTCTCGCTAACTATTCCAGTTTCTCCTTTGCTCAATTTACGACACTTCATGATCATGTTGCCAAAGATGCATTCGCGTGAGGGAACTCGCATCTCCTTTCTTATTCCTGCGATGCACCTGTTTCTTATCCATTCTTCCTTGTTATTTTTAAGGATTGTAACAAAACGGACAAAAGGACAGGTTCAATGCACTAGGGAGAGAACTACCTGAAAGCAGTGGTAGCAGCATAAGCAGCATCTCTTATCGATCTCAGATGGAAACCGGTCAACGAGAAGACATAAAAGGGAACAAAAGTCCGGCTAATACTTGACATCATAGCCTTTAGTTTGCATTGAAGGATATCTCCATACATTCTTTTGACATTTTGCACTTAAATCCTTCGCTTGTGATTCGCAACTGGTTTAAGAGTTGATTAAAGGAATTCCAAAGTGATCTTGAATCTAGGAATTGAAGCAACTTTGTTCGTTTGGCTCTTCTATGCTTGTGCTAATTCGTAATCAAATCAAACTACTAACTACCTGATAAGACCAAATTGTGATGTACATATGTATCTAAAGAGGGTCTTTAGAATTTTCGGTGGTAACTTCATACAACAAATACATGTGTGTGTCCAGGGCTGGCAACTGACGTTATTTTTTGGGCTAAAAGAGGAAAGACATGTGCATGACTGCTTAATCTAATTTAACTGCATTGTCGGGGACGAGAAAACAAAGAAGCAACAAAAATTGAAAGAGAAAATGCAATAAAAAACAAAGACCACAAAAGAAGCGAAAGAAGAAAAATAAAGGAAAAACCTGCGGGAATGCAACTGCAGGACAAGATCGACCCGCAATGCAATTAAACAAAGTGATCATCATGATGATCAAGATGATGATCATAATGATGATGATGATGATGAGGGTGAAGAAGACCGGGAACATTCAACCGCAATGCACCACCGGAAGTGCAGATAAAGATAGAGAGGGAGAGGGAAAGAGAGAGCAGGCCAGACAACAGGGCAGTGAAGAATTCAGGTTGGCCAAGTCAATTTGGGCGCCCCCCGAGATCATACCGAAAAGACACGGACAACGACGGCGGCGCATCTTCATTTTGTTGCTGCTGCTGCTTCTGCTGCTGATGTTGCATTTCGCGCTTGAGAGGGCACGTGCCCCTGTGCAGTCGACGAATGAACCCACATGACATTTACCTTACGTTTTTTGTCTTCTTCCTCTCTTACTTTTTTTATCTTCTCGCGTTTTCCTCATTCCTTATGTCTGCTTTTTGCCTGTGCCCCTGGACGTGGTCATGGACTTGGGACTACTGCCACATAAACTATCCAAAATACACTATACAAAATACTATTAAGCATATGCCCTCAAAAGTGCATCAGCATCATTACAAAGGATAACAAATTTAGATCGAAAGATATATACATAAGTACTTGCAAAATGCCTCCAACTTTGATTAGTTTTCGATGATAAATTTCAAAGTTCTTACCATATTTATTTCCAAATATTACAAATTCAACGAAGAATCTTGAGTGTCCACATATGAAAGGATTTTACTCGATATAATGATTGCACTATATATGAAGATATTGGAAAGGGATCTGTGTTTATCTTCTATTTCTTAGACGGATGATTTGAGATAAGTTTGCTTGATCGAACAAATTTTACTTTAACTCAAGACAACTAACTAACTGATTGTAAGAGTATTTTGTTATAGCTTGTGATGCAGGGGATATCATCATGATGATCATGATCACGATCAGTACTTTTTGCGAGAGCTTGGGCCAGGTGTGCCATGGCTTCTTGCGGATCTAATCAACTTACCAAGGAGGACAAACAGACAGACGCACAGAAAAAATAAGGTGAAGTCTTATGGGGTAGAAATTGTATGCCACCTCCCCCGACATAAAAAAGTAAAAAAGAATCCACATGCAATGACAACAACAACAACGTCAATTGTGTTTATCAAGATGACACCGACGCCTTACCAGAAATGGAAATGGGAAAATAACAACAAAAACAACAACACTTTTCGGTGCAGCTGGTCAATTTCTTCTTCTGTTTGCCGAGGTGGTAATTTGTAGCGCTTCTTCTTCTTCTTGAAGAGCAACGCTTCAGCAACTCAGTTGATATGTCCTCAATGTAATCTCTGGCCTAAGCCATACGCATGCCTAACGTCAGCTGGAAGAGTTAGGAACTGGAGCTGGAGAAATGTGGTGACACGAAACGTTACGAAACGCAGCGATCCTGCAGTTAATAAGCCACCAGCCATTCAACCAGCCGACCATCCAAGGGCCAGCAGCGGGTGTCTTGGGCCGTTACATGCCGCGACTATGGCTTATCATTTTGAAGAGACGCCGAGAGAGAGAGAGACACCTTTTCGGGCTGTCTTTGGAGACGGCTGTCGTCTTTGCTCGCTTCGCTGAGCAAATGGCGGGAAAAGCGTCAAAATATCCGCACCTGGGCTACACACGCTCTTATCAGCGTTTAGGAGGAAGAGTTGACTGTCGGCCAATCAGTCAGCCAGCCAGTGCAGAGCTTATATGCGGGTGCGTAAAGCTTCGAAAAGGGAATAATTCAAATGAAATATTCTAATCTCAGTCGACGACTTGAAAAATACCCTAGACTAGCTTTTAAACGCTTTCGTAGCCATAAGAAAGCATCACTCCCCACATGTGTGGTAAACCTAGATTTTAGGGCTTACAGGGTATTATATGAGAGTAAGAAGATGATAAGCGTTGACTTCCAGTTGATCGTGGGAACGTTTGTACTTGACTTAATTATCAGCTGTGGGGAACGAAAGCAAAAAAATATATATATTTATTTTAAAACAACAAATTTAAGCAACAATTGAAATAGCTTTTCTTTTTCCCTAGCATCAGACTAACACAAAGGCCAAAAGGTATATACAAATGTACATACATATATTCATATGTAGTTCTAAAGAGTAGATGAAAATCACTAAAATTTTATGACCTAGATTGTTCTCTATTGCAATTTAGATTGGTATACTAATTAATGAGCAACAAAGTCTTATGTATCAAAATGAAGAAAACTCACTTATTAAAACATTGAAAAGGTCGAATTCCAAAGTTAATACTAATTATTTCTACACATTTACATTTCGATATAAATACTTATAATTGGATAGCTGGAAACTCAATATGATCTATATTTCCATGAAACAATGCTAAGACATTTATTTGGTTATTTATTAGTTAGTTATCATCAGGTTCGGACTAATTGCATTCCAATTAGCATATCATGGCATTTCATTTGATCAATCACCTCACATTAGAGAAATTCGGAAAGTACGCCAGCAGGAACCTTTGACCCCTGAATGTTGGCTCTTTAATGCTTCATTTTTTCATATTTAATTACTTAATTTTTCATGCAGTTTCAGGCCAAGCCCAAGAGGAGAGAACACACCCCCTTTAACGTATTAAAAAAAGTGTGGATTGAGATGAGACTAACCAAAAGTCAAACAGACCAAACAGAATTTGGAAAAAGATGGGAAATGGGAAATCATGTGGCGGGTGATGATGACTTTTAATGCAATGCCACAGGGGGGATTGGAGCGGGGGTTAAGCAAATGTTTGGCATTTTATGGGGTGGACACAGTGCCGGATTAAGCCAGTGCGGGAACTGCGATCAAAATAATAGAGTGCGGTATCCTAAAACAAATTAGAAGATATGAATTAACCTTTCCGTGATCGAAAATCTTTTTACATTTTTCTTGTGCGGAAAAGTTTGTTGCCCCTAAAAACGCGTGTCTCGTGCATTTCTAACCCTATATATGGCTGATCCAGCACTGGGTGGACAACAGCAATACCAACAAAGAGGTGTGCCATTACCTGCCACACCCACCACTCATCCTCTCTCATCCCTGCTGCATAATAAGCAAACAGCAGCTTAAAAAGCATCTGCACTAACAGTTTCCCTGTCCATAGGTTGGGTCCTTCCTTCGAAAGGATAATCCCAAAGGTTTTGACATTCAAATGCAGACGCTAGTAAATTGCATTTGGCACGCAAAAACCCGCAGGATGACTTTGTCTTCCAAAGACAAAGAATGACATTTCAAGAAGCAACAAAAAAAAAAAAACATAAAAGGCCATGACTTTACATCACTTCGGTAGGTGCTTATATGAGATTATTACTTCACTCACTCTGTACAAAACATTTAGCTTACAATTTTTTATGCAAGCGTCTAAGCAATTATTTAAGCCATGAACAAAAAAATCGTGAGTAAAGTAAAGCAATAAGAAAGGAGAAAGAGTGGCGAACGAAAATGTAAAAGGCATCAGTAATAAGTAAATGATCTTATGACATGAAAGGCCATAGACGTCTATCTATTAGATACAAACACATGTATACATCAGTGTGGTAAGATATATCTGTAAGTACTTTTAATTTCAATAGACAACAAGCAAAAGCTAATGATAATGCTAACAAAACTTAATGTTTGTAATAATTATTTACTTAACGAGACTTAACTGAGAATGAAAGAGCTTCAGACTCATAGAACATCTTTAATGCTAAAACAAGTTAGGAATTACAATGCAATGAAACAGCAAATCTTGCAATTTCATCATCGAGAAGGCAAAAATAAATAATTATTAAAGCTGGATGGAAAAAAAGTTGAAAATTCGAAAAAAAAAAAAAAATAAATAGGAAACTGACAACAGCTGGTACCGTGTGATTGCCGCGAAATATTTGTATCCTACTTGAAAAGGGGAACTAGTTTTCCGTTAGAGAACAGAGAACAGGACATGAGAGAGCTTTATTCTACTCTACATATGTAGTATATTTGTATGCATTTGGGATGTCCTGTCCCATTCGGGGGTTCTGTGTCCTACATGACATAAGAAAACAAAAGACAAATAACAAGACAATGTACCAAAGCAAAAGAAATCCACACACACACGCATACATAGACACAGAAAGACTAGAGAGAAGGAGAAGTGACCAACGGTCAAATTCGATTTCTTCTTTCTAAAAAAAGTTCCCATCACCAAACAGGACACTGGTCAAATGGATGAAGGCGCATCCCAACAAAAACCAGAGCAGACGCAAGAAGAGCGCGTAAAAAATGCAAATGAGTTTAAAAGTTTTGCCTTTGGTCTACGAGTAGCCTAGAATGAATGGAGGGGGAAACTAAATGGCTTGACCATTGTCCATTGCATTAGGGTGGGCCAATGGGCCCAGGCCAGGGCAGGGCATGCCATGCCAGGCCAGACCTTCTCCTTTACCCTTTCCCCCTTCTCCTGCGTTTTAGGTCAATGCAATTTCCTTGTTCCTGTTGGTCTTTGCTCTTATTGTAATGAGTTGTTTCACCCCGTTTCACCCTATTCAAATGATCCGAAGACGAAGACTTTGAACTAAGATTGCATTTGGTCAGTTGTGATTCTTGTTTTTTGTTTTTGCTTTTGCCCCGATTCGTACGGTAAGTAATTTACGGCCCCTTTTGCTTGATCCGGTCGACCTCATTTGAATATTAGTTGGGTTGGACATCATCCAAATGATCATGAGATGATCATCTTGGCCTGCCTGTGAAATTGCCCTGACATTCTCACATCCTTAAGTATTACACGCTTGACCAAACGGCCCTCGGTCCCGCTAACCCCTCTAACCCTGCATATTTCCCGTCTGAACTCATATTTCATTTTGGTCGAATGGTCGGGTGGTCAGTTTGTAGCAACTTTTTGTGGGACATGCGTATTACAATTTGATCCGGCATCTTTTTTCTTCTTCTTCGTCATCTTCTTCTTAGTTGATTTAAAATTTGTTTTATGACTGCGTAATTTCTTCTTCCCCTTGCCGCGTTCCCCTTTTTGTTTTTACCTTTGGGCCGTTAATACTTTTAATTTATGGGTGCAAATGTTAACCCTTTTTCTTCTCTCGGGTTAATGAGAGTTTGATCTGAACTTTATCTTTGGTTTTTCGCCTTAAATTAATTTGACTGAGTGCATATATCTATTTCACTAGTAACTATTTGCCGATTTTGTTTGTTTTTATTAAAAATACATATAAACATATACATAATCATAAAGGACTTCCTGAAAAAAAGTCACCACATATTGAATCTCTGTTTTAAAGTCTTTAAAGCATTTTCATATTTAAGGAATATTATGCAAAATGCCTCTTCAACCTGTTTAATCTTTTTATTCGAAACCTGGCAACGATCTGAATAGTATACAGAATTATCTTGAATTAATTTTTTATAAAATTTTAAATTTTAAGAACGACACAAAGAACTCATCTTTATGCTAAAGTTGATGGTTCTCTGTTTTTCAGGAGCAACTCGTTTTCAATTGAAACGAGGTCAGTGACTCAAATTGAAAGAAGAAAGGCCTCTGGGGAAGGCAAGGAAGGGAAGGTAGACAGACAGGCAGAACGGGCCAGTTTGAAGATTCGCAGGACCCTTTCTAAAGGCGCGGCGTAACGGTTTTCCATTCAAGCAACTGAAGGTCCAAAATAAAACGAAGAGCGACCACATCCTGAATGAGATTAGATCAGGCGAATCTCAATCATAGACTACTTGAATAGCTTAAAGTTTATAAGGATGCCATAGCTTGTCATTGGTCAGCAACTCTGAGAGAGTTTTTTTTCTGCCATTTTTTAGAGGATTTTTAGAGGATTTTTCCTTAAATATTTTGCCGCCCCAGTTTAAGCATCTCTAAAGATGAATCAACAAATGGGTGAAAAGTTCACCCATTTTGAAGACCATTTTAATGAAATGATTCCATAAAGATCAGGAAGGAGATCAGAAAAGCAAAAAAAAAGGTTGAGACCGAAAGAAGGCAGTTTTTTTATTTTAATTAAAGGTAAAAAGTTCAGCAAAATGGACAATGGTCAAAAGGGCATGTAGAAACTACCACTGCAGCTCGATTTTTGGCTGAATCACCCTTAGGATGAAAGTTGAAGGAGCAAACAAAAATGAATAACAAAAAGGTTAAGCCGCTAAACTGGTTTCATCTGCTTGTTCACCCCTCTCTCGCTTCGGCAAAGGTGAATCCCAGGGGCGAAAATAGAGCAAGTCAACGTATTTTTTATATCAGGCGGGATCATCAGGATCAGCATCCATAGGAATAACATCTTTGATCTATCTCATGCCACCACAAGATGCGTGTTAAAATCCTCTCTCTCTCTCTCTATCTCGCCCTACCTTTGACCTGTGTGTGTGTGTGTTGTCTTTTTGAGGGGTGTGGATGGATATCCCGCATAACGATTAATTGTCTAACCTTTCACAAGAGAGATTTCCATGCACATTGTAGGTCAACCAATTAGTCATATGAGTGGACAGACTCATCTCATCTCATTTAATGCGATGGGAAGCGATGAGGTGACGAATTCATCTCAGCCTACCTACCCATACATTTCTTCTACCTCAATATGAAATATTGCCCTTGAATCTAAGCAATCCTTTATTTCTTAACTAGTTCAATTTGTAAAATTGTTTCAAATGCTTTCAGTTGAAGACATGTTGACGATTTTGATAACTTTGAATTCCTATTGACTATTCCATGTTGACTTGGCTATATTAACTCTTCTGAGACTGATTTCCCCTTAAAATACTTCTTTCGTTTTTACAATAATATGCAATTGAGCACTTTTATCTTGAAGTAATTCATCTTTAGTCTTAAAGAGTAAACCAAGAATCTTAAATTGTTTATCTCTACGAAAGAAAACGAAAAGAAAATCGGTATTAACTGGCTTAGAAAGGTATTTTTGATAAATGAACTGTTTTTTCTGTCAAGATTGAGTTGTTTCTATGATTGAGTTTATTAGCAGTGAATCCTGAAGATCTTTAGATTTCTGTGGCTATGAAACATTCCTTTCCAATACCATCAATATTGACCAAGGAAGACGAAAGTCTGTCTTGATGGCTCAGTAGATAGACGACTTGCCTAAACAATCAGTTTGACATCTTTTAACTCATTTAGTTTACATTGAGTCATGAGTGAATAAACAAGGCATTTGCTAAAGAGAACTTTGAAATATTCTTGGCTTGGAAACTGTAATGTGTTGGGCAAAGAAGTTCAAATACCTGGCGAATTGCTTAAATGGACAACTCCGAGACACATCTGACACCTAATTAAGTTAGTTTAGTTTAAACACATTTTGATGTTGTTGTTGGGCATAGCGAAACGAAAACGAAAAATAAAACGAGACAAGCTACAAGTTTGCTCTGGGTACCAAGTTAAAGACGCTTCTTACTTAACGGATATAACCGACAACAATAACAACAACCATGGTGACCACCGCCCAGTTCGGTCAGCTTTCATCTAAAAAGAAAAAAAAACTAAAAAACGAGAAAAAATACATATGTGTGTACGGAAGGTACAATATCTTTTATGACAATAAAACCATATAACGAGTGAATTTTTTTGGTGACATGACAGCAATTCTCCCCCTCACTCTCTCACTCTTACTATCTCTTTCTCTCTGTTTGTGTCAGTGTCTGTGTCTAGGTCAAAAGGTGCTGAGAAAGAACCCAAAATGAAACGAGCAGTCCGAAAAAAGATGCTGAAATTTGTTGTGGAAATTTTGGGGAAACTTGTTTGTTTTTGGTCTTTTGTTGATGGGATTTTTTTATGTTGTATGGATGTTGAAATCCAAAAAACACAAACACAAAAAAAAGAAATAAGAGAAATAAATGAATTCCATAGCGACTTTTAAGTAATGTGTAACAAGACTATGTTTGGTTGTATTCAAAACTCCTGAAAATACCCAGACAAAATGTTGCTGACTACTTATGCATGAATGTTGCTAGACAATGATGCTGACAGTCGGACATGTTGCTAGCCACATAAAAATTGCCAGAAGTTTTAAAAAATGCAGTTCAAATCTAAAATGAATATTTAGTGTTAAAAACCAATGATATACTTTATAGCAATGTTGCTAGAGAACAATATGTGCCACTGTGTCGATTCTGATCTGGAGTAAATGTATACAGATATATGTATACATAAGTGCATATGTAGAGAGAAAAGTTTGGAGGAAATCAAATAAGATTGTCGCAGTTTCCAATTGCAGTTGAAACGGAAACTCATATAAGTTTTCCACAAACATTTCCACCCGGTAGTGATTTAGTTAGTGTTTCTTTTTAACTCGCCCTCCCCATATTTTCCATTGTACAAGTATTTGTAATTTCCTCTTAAAAAGCGAGAAGTGGATGCAATTTTTATTATTATTAATAGTTAAACAAGATGCCGGCATTGCAAATCAAAACATGCAATGCAATGCAATGGAAAATGGACGGAACAAACACACACACACAAAATAGTTGCACCATTTTCAATTATGAAATTTAAAAACATTTTGTGTGCCTTGCTGATTATATAAAAGGTGCAGAAGACGAAGAAGAAGAAGCAGCAGCAGCGTAAATCATAAAAAACTCACCCAAAATGCAAGCGCATCGTTAGTTTTTTTTTTGGTTGTATTTTTTGTTTTCTTTTTACCAGTTTTTTATTTGCCATTTTTATACGCTTTTCCATCAGGAGTCCATTCAGCTTTCAGTACAATTTGTATTATTGGTGTAAGATATAGAGTTTGAGAGTTTTTTATATTTTTTGAGTCCCGGAAATTTCTAACGAGTTGTAAATACTTCTTGAGGGTTTTTGAGTATTATGTAATACTGTTGTAGACACTTTTGGAGAGTTTTCAACATTTTTTGAAACTCTGTTGAAGAGTTGGAAAGTCCTGGAGACATTTCTAGTAAGTAGAGAGATTGAAAAACTAAGTAAATGTCTTTTGGTGTACTTTAATTTCATTCCAGTCTTCAATTCCATTAATGTTGAATTGTCTCCGTTAAACATTTGAGGGTATTCAAAAAGTTTGCCTAGTCAAGTGACCGTTTTTCGTGTATCTAGTGGATACAAAAATTGCATCGCAGCGCGTGCCGCCAGCCAAACGCCAGTTAAAAACTATTGTTAGCTCATGGCTAAAATTGTGCACTAGTATGTAGATGATGGATGGGAGCGACGAGGAGAAGGCAATGGAATGGAAGTGAGGCGGACGAGAGGGCTGGTCTTTTGGGCTGGCTGTTGTTTTTATTAATTACACGAACGAGCAGCAGCCGCCGCTGGGACGAGGCGTGGGAGGTGGGTAGAGGTGGTGATGGCGATGGTGGTGGTGGTGCGGGTGGTGCAGTCGTCTTTAACGTCTTCGCTTCTGTTGGTTGCGCATGCGCCACAAATTTGTTGCATTTACGCGAGATATTTATTATGATTTCGTTTGTTTTGTTGTTATTGTTGCTGCTGCTGTTACTTGGAAAATTAAAAAGGAAGATTGCATGTGATGCGGTTGCAGATTTGTGCAAAGTTTTGAATAAAAGAAACTTCAACAAAGTTTCTACATAGTCTCGGAATATATGCATACAGACAAGAAAGAATCGATTCGATTCTTTTTCTCTATATATTCCGATTTTCTCTAAAAGGCTTATGACACTTTATGGGAAGATCAATTCGTTGACCCATTTGGTTTGGTGGGGTTTATCTATCTAAAATACACACAAACACACACACACACGAAATTTGAACAAAAACCTAGCATTTGTATTTACACTTTTTGTTTTTAAGAGCATTGTGGGTGCTAAGATAAAGTTTGGTAAATATTGAATTGAACGGAGAACTAGATTCAGAATCAAACAAATCACAGGACCGCCTGTCCGTCTCTGTCTCTGCCTGCCTGGACACACACACAGACATAATCAAATAACCATCAGCTGCCTGGTCTTTGGTGGGTTCAATTTTTATTTGGATTTCAATTGAGATCGTGTGAAGGTTGTTTTATTTTTATTTTTTTGTTGTATTTTTTATGTGTGGTTCTATATGGGATACATGTTATCTTATCAGTTTTTCATATTATTTATGATCTAGAGAGAGAGAATCATTTGAGTAAACGAAAGTGTTGGAGGTTCTCTTTGACTACCATCTCACCTCCAGCTCCCACCATCTCTCTCTCTCTCTCTCTGTCCTTTTCTTTCTTCTCCCTTGACACGCCTGTCTGGCCCGGCTTGGCTTGGCCTGCCTACCTTTTCATCCGGACGGATGTGTGTATTACTTTTTATGGATATTTATGTAGAGAACGTGACCGTCGAAAATAAAAAGCAACACAGAAACAACTAAGAAGCAGAAACCAGAAACCGACGACTATGAAGAAGTCTTTGGAGTTTGCTTTCGGTATTGGGTTCTTGTTTTTTCTTTGGTTTTGATTTTGTTTTTGGTGCGTTGGAGCTATCGAACGCCCAACGACTATTAATCGATTGATAACAGAGGCCAGGAAATCCAGCAAACTAATAAAATTAGTACGCCACCTAGAAGAAATCCGTTTATCATCATTTCGAGATGATAGATTGATCAGAAGCGAAATACTACACCGTTTTGTTTTTGTCTCATCCATGGCCAACAAATTTGTGTTTGAGTTCCCCCAATTCCCACCAGAATCAAAACGACACTACGATGCCCCCTTTCAATCCCTCACCCGATAATCTGATACGCAAGCAAAGCTCAGCATAAAACAATTTCAAAGTGAAGTAAGAAAGAAAAACCGCCCAAATGGGGTAAGGGCTAAGAAAACCAAAGAGGGGCAAACCAAAGATAACAACGAACTCTGGATTCCCTTCTCTCTGGACATCATTGACTTAAGACTCATAAGATCGAAACGTATTATTAGCAAGAGCCTAATGAAGAATTTTGTAAGCATTATATGGACTAGAATAAACTACAAAGCTCTCACTTTACTCTCACAACTAACATAGAAGATCAAATGGTTGGTTTTCTTTTAGTGTATGTTGGTCACAGACATTGAGAAATGCCTTACATGTTGCAATGTGTGTGTATATAGGGTAGGAGCAGCTTCCTGGACGTAAGAGTAAACCTCGTATAACACGGCGCGACTGTCTGGTGCCAGTCCAAAGACAGAGACAGAGAATGCCATTTGGAAACTTGAGTTTGCAGTGCCTGTTTCCAGCCACGTGATGTGATCTTAGCGTGCATTTCGTCATATATGACATAACTTGGCAAAAACAGATTTAAAAAAGAACATCACATTGAAATATCATATCAATGGAAGGTCCTACAACCGGTTGGAGTTGGAGGTGGAAGTAAGGTGGGTGTTGGGCCTTGAATGAGCTTTTCTTTGGCACATGCAATGCCAAATAATATGAACATCCGCCACACCACTCCAACCCCTGCCTCTTATGCGGGGATACAGTTGTATCCCAAATATCATTGGTAAATGCCTTACCTTACATTGGCTTACCTTGTATAGAATCAGCGAAGCAGAATCAGAAACAGAAGCAGTCAAGGTGCTTACATCCTCCCTATTTAATTGTTGTATAAATTTTAATTCAATTAAAAACAAAAACAAAACAACACAGCAAATAATAATAATATTTTTATATATATAATCATCATTTGGCAGGGTAGCCGCCACGGCTTATACCTTATATACCAGATTGTTGTATGGCCATACAACAATTTGGCCAAGTCGCATATGACCCACAATGTGTGGAGCCAATTGAAGGGGGTATGGAAAAATCAATGTTGAAATTATTAGAGTGCAAAACGTGAAAAAACGAAGTCATTGCTAAAAAGACAATTCAATTATAAATAAGTAAGACTTCTATATGACTTTAGTTGATGGGCAACCAACAACAACAACTACAGTAACTACAACACATGGGCCATATTGTTGCTTATTGTTTGGGGCCAACAAACCCATTTAACCCACAACTGGCCAATGTCTCTTTGGAGTCCGTTTAATTATGGAAAATCATCATGAGCATAAGAACATTTCCTGCTCATATCTCTTTGGCTCTCTCTCTCTCTCTCTCATTCTCTCTGTGTGTGTCTGCACTCTTCTCATGTCTTTCACTTGGCTTAAATAATTTCTCCACACTTTGGCGGCAACAAAATGGTTTTTTTGTTGTTGTTTTCGGTTTTTTTTTTATTTTTTGTTATGTTGTCTCTTGGGCTTTTTATGTTCGTCGCCTCTTGCCTGTTCGGAGGGACCATTTGCTCTTAGAATTTTAAATAGTTTGATCAAATGATTTTCAGACAAAAATCAATTGGCCGCATGCCCAAGAAGATATGAAAATTACATAGATACATTGTCTCGTTTCACATGAGGAGGAAAAAAAACAGACAGTAAGATTGAAGAAAACATCTCGAAAATATTAAAGCAAAAATAGTTTCCGCTTACTTTTGAAAGATCATTTCGGGATTTATAAAAACTTCAATACCAATTTAAGAACTGTGTCTTGAAGTTATATCCTCACTAATGTCCTTTATAAGTATTTGAATAGAATCAGACCTAGAATTCAACCATGAAAGTAAAAATGTTTCCAAAGCCAAACTTATTGTTTTCTATGTTGGCTTGGAAAGACAAAAGTTATTGAAAGACGGTAAAAATTGATGTGTTTTCCTAATAAAGACATGGGACAACAGATCTTTTAAAAAACTGCTTCAATTTTATCTACAATCCTTGGTAAATTGATAAAAATTTTTGATTATACTTGACTATTCGAATCCCATTGTATACAAAGGGGGACAACATAATTTCAGTTCAGCTCGGATAAGTGGATGGATGGATGGATGGATGGTTAGCCATGTTTATTGTTGTTCTGGCCAGGCAATCTTTATGATCAGACTTCTTTAATAACCATACCGATCACGAACATGGGGCTCTGCGATTACAATGTAGAAAATTTACCGAGTTTGTTTAACATCTTTACGACATTTTTAGTAGCTACTATGGGGTAAGAAATCAGACGCCTCAGACGTGTGAAAGTGGGATTGGACATGAGTTACAGTTGAAGTTGACGTGGAAGTTAAAGGAGGCAAGCATCCAATGTGATTATCCTTTTTTGTTTTTGTTCATGCAGAAACCTAAATGGAATACTAATTGCTGAATTTAGTTTTGGTCACAAGGGATTGATAGCGAGAATGAACTTGGGGAACGGGGCGGATGGATGGTGTTGAATCTGAAAAGCTGCTGCCATTAAATTGGTACTTGATGAGGATGGATGTGAATGGTATGTGTGTGTGTGTGTAGATATTTGTTGTTGTGCTGTGTTGTGTTGAATGTGCCATTTTTGAGGTCGCATTCGGTTATGTGTCTCTCGCACATTTAATGGGTTTTGTTTTCTGACATCGAGTGATGAATACTAATCAAGTGACCATCCACAATGATGATCACGACGATGAAGAAGATGATGATCATCTGTGCATCCAATGATAATGTTGCTGATGATGCGTTAGGTAAAGAGATGGAGATGTTGCTGCCGTCCTCCGCCTACGCTCTCTCGGTAGCCCGCTACATACAAGTTTGTCGTGGGAAGACACAGGCTAACAAATTTCAGTCGAAAATGATTTTTATGTGGAAAACGTGAGGATGCCTGGACAGCAGTAGTCAAAAATAAATAAGTTAAAGAAGAGACCTGCTGCTGCTGCTGATGTTGGGTATCTTAATTTATATGCCAGCCGGATCATCATCCAATGGCCCTCATAATGGCACTCGCACTCGACATTCACTTGGTTTTTGCCTCGAGGTGACATAATCCGACAAAATACGAACAAACAAAAAAAACAAAAAAAAAATGACACAAGAAAAATACAAAACACAGTGGAACAGCAGCCAGATTATAGTTCGCTGGATGGAGACGATGACAACGGCAACGCACTTGAACCTCAGCAACAGCAACAACATCCTGAAAGAGGTCAAGTGATTGCCCAATGTATCTCATTGTGTTTTCTCATCAGGTGCCTACTCGTCGTGGTAGTCGTCGTTGTCGTTGTTGCCGTTGTAGTCCGTTGAAATATGATACACATTGTGTATGCATGATTGTCCATCAGCAACATCATCATCATCATGACCATCATCAGTATGTTTAACCATAAGAGCTAAGACGAGAAAATCCATCCCTATCCCCCATTCCCAGCCCATTCCCTTAGCAGGCTCAGTTTGGTTCATTGGCATCCTGAGGAAGTCAGGTGCCTAATTGTTTCCGTTTATTCTCGACTCTAAACCCAGTTTCTTGTGTTTTTTTATTCATTGTTCACTCTTGTGGCTCTTTTGTCTCTCTTATTGATTTGTGTTGCTGGTGTGGTTAATTTTCGACACCTGATCTCTTCACTGATATCCCACGAAAAAAAGAATAATACAATAGGTTTCCATATGTACATATATAAAAAGGATTTTCGATTTTTGTTTGCCCAACTATCCTCTTGGCTCTTGGATGCATTTCGAGCATCCATAGGGTTTCATTCTGTGTGAGAGCTTTAATTGTATGGAGGTAGAGATCAATGAGAGATCATTGAAAACATTGGGATATTGATGTATTGGTTTCATAATCAGGATTCTTGGGAAACAATTTCACTAGAAAGGCCATGTTATATTCTGTGTGTGGGACCTGAGCAGAGTGAAACCAAAATTATGCTGGAAGAAGCTAAAAAAGTTAACGTTTACACACCCTTCAAGGACATACTAGAAATTTATAAAATTTGAATCTCAAAAGGATACAAGAAGTTCATTTGCCTCATTTATTCCAAAATATAACTAGAAGTAGGCCAGCCTAATATAAAAACGTTGAAAGAATTCTTTCAATATTTGTGACTACAAATGGAACTGACTAAAACCAACTACTAGTTGGAGTTACAAAGAAGTTTTTATATGTGTCTAATATTTTTGCATTAAGAAGTCACTCCAAATGCACACAAATTAGAATGAATGGTTAATGAAAGAAAACTCGATATCTTCCAAGTAATTGGAGCAAAACCGAGTGTCAGCCAAAGTGATAGAGAAATGGCAAAGTACATACGTAAGTATGTATGTATATGGGTTATATATATACATATATATATATGTATATGGTGAGTCTATATCTGTATCGTGTGGTGCGACTCAAACCAAATTGCCGTGCGGCATGTTAATTTAATTGCATTTAAGTTGTCATTTGCATAAAATTAACTTGTAATAATCGTTGAGCCAAATTGTCAAGCATATAAAAATAGATAACTCTTGGGTTAACCCAACGAAACCCAACCTCAAGACCTCACTCTCTTTTCCCCCACCCCCTACTCTATCACTCTCGCTCTCTCTCTCTCTTTCCCAAGAGTCCCCTGACCGTGGGAACTTTGAAGATTAATTCAATTTTAATTATTTTATCAAAAAGCGTTTGCGGCTCTCTGGTTTTTATTACATGACTTATTTGACTCTGTTATGTTTTGTTGTTGTTTCTTGTTTGCTTTTTTGTTGTTTTTTATCTGCTCTGGTTTTTTGGTTTTTTGTTTTGCTGTTTTGTTTCTTTCTGTCACATAATGTGGTTCAGCAATTAAACGCTGGAAAACGGCCTTAAACAAAATTAAGCCAAGTAGCTGTTAGCCACTTCGCACTTTGCATACCAAATTTGTCTTCATCTGTCGCCCCCGCTCCATTCTCTCTTTTTCCCTCCCTCCCTCCTCTTTATCACAACTGCGCTTTCTCGGTGTATGATTTCTGTCGAAAATCGAGAGTGAAACTGGACCACCAAAGTCACTCCATAAAAAATGTGCCCCTTTCCTTTTGCTACCACGCCAAATGACAACTTCCCAATAATATAAAAATTAAAAAGAAATGGAACCGCATATATCATCAAAAGACACACATACACACATAGAGACACACAAGGAACAAGGTGGCCGATGTAAGATCATAACTTTTAATGATGCGCAGAATTTTCCTTAAAACGAACCTCACACACAAAACCCACAAAAGATCTTACCAGTAGCCGACAGGGAAAGGTCATAACCAAAGAGTCTTCAGTTAATGAAAGGTTTCCAAGCTTAAAGATACCCTATATTAAGTGGAGTATATGTAGTTATTTACACAACGTAACACTTTTAAGTTAAATTTATAGGATTTATTAGAGAATTAAATACTAAGTTTGAGCGCTAAGAAAGTCCTTTACAGAAATTCGTAATTTAATTGAAAAAATTTATAATTCCCAACTAGTTTCTTCTGATGAAAGAACATTAAAAGACAATTACCTCTATTTAAAAGATTTTAATTTACCAAAAATGGTAAAACTATTAATGGATTTTCTAAATTTAGTAGAAACTACCAAAGATAATTAAATATTGTATCCAAAATAAAGTAATTTGAAGTAGCAAACTGATGTACATCTGTATGTATGTATGTGGTGTGCCCATCCTGTTTTACAGGGTATCGTATAAATCAGAGAACGAAACTAAGGTACATTTTCATGATTAAATGAAGATCACACTCCCATTATGGGTTCTGGCGGTGTCTTTGCAGTGTCGCTGGTGGTTTTCTTATCACATCTTCTCGTTTATGAGCAAATATTAAAAAACATCTCCATCTGCACCACCTCCACCCCAACCACGACCACTTCCATCTCCATCTTCCATCCTCTCAAAATTTTAACGCCGTTTATGTGGTTGTATGTCTCTCTGTGTCGCTAACTCTGACTCTTTTGTGTACTTTTGGCGGCTTTTTGATCTTTACTGTTGTCGGTTCTTATTGTTGTTGTTGTTGTTGTTGCTGTGCTCCATATCGTACATCATCATGATCTTTATGACCGGAACTTGACGCATGCCAAACCCTTGACGTATGTGAAATTGACTAACCCAGAAGATCTTTCTTCACTCTCCATTTCACAATCGTCTATGTAGATCGTCTCTCTCTCTGTGTGTGTCTGTTTGGGTGTGAGTGTGGGGGCCATATTAACATTTAGTTGACGCAGTTTAATCGAATAGACAATATCAATATGCCTAAAGCGCTACTAAATAAAGAAACCAAAGAGTTCAAATAGGTTCAACGGATCATTATGCAAAAATCCGCAACTCTTGATGATTGCTGATTCGATTTGATTCATTTGCTATTGACTTCATTTCATTTCGTTTCGTTTCGTGTCTCGATCCGTGCCTTAAAGCTAGACTTATTGCAATTGTAATGCGTTGAATATGGATGAGGATGTTTGGATGGGAGCATCGGACATATAACGAGGGCCAAGAAGACTTCAAGAGGCACACACACTCAGAGACACACACACACAGACAGACACGTGGAACGTAATCTACATATGTTAAAAGTTAATCATCTGTATAAGAATTCATTAAACTGAATTTTAAATTTGAACATGCTTCTCTTCCCCTTCTTTCGCTTAATCTGTGTTGTAAAGTTTAATTCAAACTGCTTACAAAATCGATTTTTCTTTATTAATACCTGCGATTTCTTAGGAGTTTTGGGAAGAAAAGTTTTCTAAGATCAAGATCTACAAGAGTTTTATATATAATCCTGTTCCACTTAATCAAGAGCAGACATACAGTAGAGGTTCCTTATAAGGAACACCTTGCAAAATTCTGATATTCTACCGTTTAAAATGGAGTCATCAAAGAATTCTCAGTATTTATTTATGGTCATATGTTAGTCATTGCAATTAGTGAGTCGTGTTTAAGTTTTATCAACTTAGCTTTAGCCCTTTTCGAATCGATAGTATCTATTAAATATCCCAAACATACATATGAATCCTTCGAAAATGTTGTCGTTTAAAAAAAAATTAAAGAGGGTATCTAGGTGGCCATTTTATTAGTGATTAGTGATTACAAATCTCTATTTCATTAAGGTCCTGTCTCCTAGTCGGTATACCAGTTGATGGATATTCTCCATCGGGATTAATCATTAATGGAAAGAATCGTATTGAATAATTTTCCCTTAATTTTCCATCTCTTTCTAACTTCCAGCTCAAGGCGTAGACATACAAGGTACATAAATACATATATGGCATATAGCTTTATATATGTATGTGTACATATACATATATGCTCATTTACCTCGACTCTATGACTCTTTTTTGTTTGCCAATGTACACATGTATGTAAATGAGGACACCAGGGAGACTCTGGCACTTGGCCCCAAGATGATCATCAAGCCATGAGTAGCGGAAGAAGTAATTTCAAAGGGGGGAAATATCTGAATTCAATATATGCATAAAGAGATTGATCGTAGGAAAGGTTATATTACTAGGCACAATTTCTGCTCCCTTTTCATTTCCGTTTTAGTTCCGCATTAGTTTTAGGTTTATCTTGTTTGGTAAGTTAAGTGATCCCAGTATCAATGTAAGGGCTTCCTGTTTGTTTGTGTTTCTCTGTGTCCATGCATAATTGTTGAATAATGTAAAATTGTTTGACCCACGATAAACATGTCACCACACAAAGAACGAAAGAAAGAGAGAGAGGAAAGCGAGAGGATGGGAAACAAAAAGGATCCTCTACCTGAAGATTGGTCAGTTATTTACTCATTAGGTAAGTTACTCACTTACCGTTTCCGTTTACCATAATTGATAATATGGAAATTGAAATTGTATGCGGCCATTAGTTAGGCAATTACCACCAGAAGATTTTCGATCTTGAATTCATTGCAAACCAAAGTCCAAAGACAAGAGCGAAGACATTGGTCACCCAAGTTATATGGTGTTGAGGCATGGCAAAGCATTTTAATATAGAAATTTTTCTGATTTTCTTCATACTTTTTTTCTTTTTTTTAGGCCAACGGCCTACAATGGCCCCAAAATGAAGACCAATGCTTGCAGAAGACACAAGACTCAAGACTGAAGACTCAAGACCAAAGACGCAAACGAAGAAGGTGAGGCATTTGCCAACATCCAAGCCAAAAAAAAACATTGAACAATCCATCGACCAAAGACATAGAAGGGTGCCCCTTCCTTCATCGATTTCGTTTCTTCATTTTGGTTAAAAAGAAAGTCGTTGCCCAGCTTTGGCTCTGGCTCTGGCCACTGGACTCTGGGCTCTGAGCAGCAGCCGGCAATGGACACACACACATACACACACAGCAGACGACAACGGCAACGCCGTTGCAGTTGGCCATTGCCGATACAATAAAGAAAAGAAAAACACACCATGAATCTTTAATGAAGAATCACCAAAGTTGAGGGCCGCCACCAATCAGCCCAAAACACACTCTATACACAAAAACCCCATAGCCATAGCCAAAGCCAAAGCCATATAGTTAAAGCCAAAGTCAAACCGACCAGTCAACATTTTCTGTTGTCGTTGAACATTTTCTTTTATTGAGCCCATTGGATGTGTTTCTCGTATTTGGCTTTGGCATTTGGATAAAGACAGAGAAGGAGGCAGCAGCCATCAGACATCAGGCCATCAACTATCAGCCAACAGCCACCGATCAAACGATCAGGCCATCGAGCTATTGCCAGTCATGGCCGTCGTGCCCATATCTGCTATATGCGTATGCTCTCCCCCGTTTCACGCTCCTCACCCACCAGCACCAGTACCACGACCACCGATGCCACCAACATCATTGGTGTCTTCGTCGATGTCGTCGTCGTTGTGTAGCCATCGCAATGTTAATGTATTTGGAAATCGTGCTCAAGTCTCTCCGGTCTCTACATTTGGATACGGTCTCCCTCTCCCGTATTTGCGTCGTCTGCGGATTGAAAGAGAAGAAAAAAAAATGGAAGAAACCAATGAGAAAAAGGAAAGCTGCGCACGGCTTAATCCCAATGTCACTACACAACGACTACAAAATGCTCTATACTCAACATTAGCCATCTCTAAGTCACTTAACACTAAGAGGAAAACTTATTTGACTTGGGTCATTTGTCAATTTGAAAGAGTTATCTTTATCTCTATATCCGATTTTCGACTAATATAAGCGTAATCAATTACAGATTACTCTTTATATTATTCAAGGGGCAAATCACAATGGGAATTCTAACTATAATATATAAAATTTAAAACATTTGTCTTTAGTCCTCCAACAATTTCAGATAATTTTGTGAAAAACAGATTTTATAGAGCTTAATCTTTATGAATTTTCACTTTAAATTCAAAGTATTTTTTATTTTTCGTGAGGGTATGTGACATATTCAGACAAAGAATAAATGAAATGAATGTATATATTTGTCCACAAATAAAAAAAATTGTTGCTATTGTTGTTGTTGTTGAAATCACACAAAAATTTATTGACAAACTATGCATTATTAACCAAATGATGATATGTACATGGGGAACGCGTGGTTCGTGGTACTCATTTGGTAGTGCCCGATGATGGTTGATGCCCCGGCGGGGACGTCGATTAGGGGAGAGAGTGTTATAAATTAATCATATGCATAAATAGTTGATATGTACATAAGTATCTTCGTGTATTTTTGAGCATATTTAGGTATATGATCAATAATAATAATAATAATGATGGTCAACGAACTGTTTTGAAAGTTTAAAAACGCACACGATTCTGACCCAGATAGAAAAAAGAGAGACAAATTGACAACAATTGAATATGAACGAAGAAATTCAATTAAAATTTCTATTTTCTAAATAGGACGCTTAAGAGGCTGAGCTAAGAAACCCGGACTTGAGCTGGGTGCTGAGATCTGCTGTGTCACCTGATACACATGTGGCAAGTTGTAAAGCTTCCTCTTTGGAAGGAAACTCCTGGCGAGTGGCCGTGCAATCAAGCATTACATTGCCAACAGTTCCGACTTCCTATAAAGGTTTCAAATTACCAAATAAAAAAAAAATGAAATAAAAACCAAACTAAGCTTGTATATGTCGTTTGTAGCAGAATGAAATTTAACTGCCGCCTTCCACTTGATTAAACACTTTTAGCCAAAGTAGCCACAGTGACGGCAAGGCCAGGATAAGGATGACGACAAGGATGATGAGGACCGAACCCTCCCAAGATACGACTTGGAGACGATTCTGTGAAAATGTGCATATTAAGGGTTGATCAAAGGGTAACTTGATGCCCGGCAATGATCCGTTTTGCTGACGCTTGATCTTTGCTGTGTGTGTGTATGTGTGTGTCTGTTTCTTCATTCTCTTTATATTAACGGTTACCGCAATGACAGGTGCAAGGATGGATGCAAAAGGATGGATGCACCTTTTTCTACAATTGCAAAACGGGGTTGCAACAGAAAACAGGAACACAAACAGGTCTAAGAGCTAAGAGTTCGTTCGCTCCTCTCTTCGTTGGTTCGTTCAACTGTTCAACATATGGGACACACAGGAATATTGGTCTGGACAGTCTGTTATTTGGCTTTTAGCCTAGGCCAGTAAAGAGAGACAGGACGTGACAGGACCTGCGCCAGGCTTCAAGCCAGGCCGGATCAATGATCTTTTCACAGTTTATTGAACTATTGTGTATACAGAGGAAATGTTTCATTCTGTGTTATTAAGAGCCTTACAAAAACCGTCTCACATATCAGGCTCATCATCTACCACAAACACACAGTGTCCATATAATTATAGTCAGCTTAGTAAACGGTCTTCTTTTCATAGTGGTTTACTCTAGTCATCAGATTTTGCAACGACTTTTCCAATATTTTTGAAGAAATCTTCTCTATGTAGATATTACTGTACCTCTTCTCATCAAAGTAACTGCCAGCGATGTTTCCAATATCTTTGTCTTACTACCTTTTTTCCAACTCCCTCGCCCTTGCTCTCAATCTTTACTCATCTAAGATAAACTCTAACCCTCTGGTAAACAAGGGAGTGGTATATTGATATCGATTAGACAAAAAAAGAAAAAATAAAAAGCCCAACCATTTGCAACAAGGTGTGTTAGCTGTGTCGACGTCTGGTGACGCTCATCATCCTCATCATCATCATCAACATCATTATCATTGACGTTGTCGCTGTGTGTCAACAAATTAATCAGTTCAAATACAAGACACATACATAAATATAATATTATTTCATTTTTTTCGGTTACATTTGAATAATGCAGCCGTCCAAAAAGCAAGCAACCAACCACCAACCAACCAGTCAACCGATCCTATTCCATCCCATCCCATATATCCATCTCCCACACCTCAGATAGGCAGCATGGGCGACACACTTCCAACGCTAAATTATCATCTAGGGTTTTGGTTTTTGGGTTTGGGTTTTTTTTGCGCAACCCATCATCGCTTGTCACACACTAAGTAAATATTTTGCTTGGCTGATAAAAAAAAATGAAATAAAACTCAAACCAACAGCGGAGGTAAAGAAGAAAAATCGAAATCGAAACGAGAAAAGGGAAAAATCATACAAAAATAAAGAGAAAAAAAAAACATGCACACGCGACTTCAAAATGGAAAGCGCAACGCAGATGCATTTAATGTACATACATTTGAATGTCTATGAGTGTGTGTGAGCAGAGAGTGCGGGGGGAGGGGTGTGTTCTAGAGGGGTAGGTTGGATACACATATATAGCCACAGATAGTTGTCATGGTTATCATTGGTATGGTTATTTGCTTCAGGGCATAGCACTCGGATCTGTTCACCATTCACCAAGCATATGCTTTCAATCAGTTAATGAAGATAATGACGACGATGATGATGATGATGATTATGATGATGATGATGATGATGATGATGGTGTTGATGATGAATGGAGGCGCAAGATAGGGCATAAAGGAATAGCTTTCTTGGAGCAGTTGACTAACATTGAAAGTTAATCAAATGTGCCAAAAAAGAAGTAGGCAAATTTTTAGAGGATCAAGAGGTGACCAAAAAGATTAAGAGAGAGAAGCAAAAGTAAAGCTATATGGTAGGTATGTTTTAGTACAAATTTCGACTAGGCGACCTTAGACTATCCAAGCCATCAAACTTCACTTTTCTACAACCGATATGCACCTATTAATCAGCTTTGAAATAAGTATATAGAATTTGAATTAATTACAGTGTTAATGTTAATGCTCGTAAGTTAATTTCCATTTGAATATACCAAAAATAAACAGAGTTTGTAAACTATTAAAAAGATTCATTCCATCACCATTCACCCTTCATCAGATCATATGGTCATCGATGGTTATTAGTTTTCTGGATTTATTCAATGTAAAATATTTTAATTGATTTTAGCATCAAAACTTAATTTAGTTAGACATTTTTGTAACTCTTCAAAGTAAAAGCCTGAGCATCAATCAACATTTATTGAACGACGTTGCTCACCTTTGAATGACTCACGAAGTAGCGAATTGTGGCAGTTGCTAATGACATCAATAAAAATAATTTCAATAAATTTGGTGATAATTTTTTCTTAAAGAATTTTATTGAATTGACCCTTCCTCCCCAGTCATAAGGCAAGTATGTGAGGCTCTCTCGAGGCGGAGCACCAACAAAGGATCAGTGTTCTGTTGCCTTATCATCTCTAATTTGTGTGTGTCAGTGTGTGTGTGTTTCTATATACATATCTGTCATATGTCACCCTCAACTATATTGATCACACTCTCATCCATTCGTTTATGGCATGTCTTTTTTTTATTTTATTTTCCTTACTTGCAATAACAAATCAAATCGAAACATCAGCAATAGGACAAAGTCGAATAAGTTACTATGTATGTATATAGGTTTATGATGAGTGTGTCTATGTGTGTGTGTGTATAGGTATTATCAAGAAAAGAGATAACGGATAACGGGTTGAGCAAACGTTTCAGACTCTCTGAAAGAAACCCCACACATATATATGAGACTGTATCATAGAGAGAAAGAAACCCCAGCAACAGGCCCATCCTCAACCCCAACCCCATCCCCAATCAGATTTCCATTCCCATCCCGAAACCAATCCCCTCACTAAGCTGAGAACGTTGAAACTCAATTCATGTATTTGTATGTACCTATTTCTATTTTTTTATACTTTTATACATACGTATTTTCGATTTGGTCATATCAGGGGCATTGGCTTAAATCTCAAGAGCATATACATATGTATATATATAGAATAGGTATAGGTATATGTATATATATAGAATAGGTATAAGTGTGTATGTGTGTGTATACACACTCTATTCGCTCTTCATTGGCTGCTGGCTGAATGGTTACTTTGCCTTTTGTTGCTTGGCATTTCCGCGGCTCCGCTTATCGCCCGAGCAAATCATCGATCATCTCAAATTCACGATCCATCATCATTAGGCAACGCATTTTTTCAATGTTTTTTGGTTTATATTTAGTGTGCGATAGATAAGCATACCGCTATTTCTACAATGTAGTATCTAACTCTCTCGTTTACTCCAAGAAATACGCTTGAAGTTGCCACAAAGTTGCCGACATTGTCCTCCTCCTCGTCTTGCCTCGTCTGGTCTGGTCTCGCCGCGTCTCTGCATTGTGAGGCCAAGAATTAAGGCATTCTGACTAGGGGGAAGTGGAATGGGGGACTGTGGGATCTATCTTTATGATTGGAAGGCTAACTTCTTCTTCTTCGTTTTAGTAGTGTGTGCAATGTCGCAGTATTTAGCAATTTCTAATGCACTCTTCTTGAGTTGCCAATAATTTAACGATCAGAGGTTTTATGGGACCCACACGATTATCTCTACTTTGGCCCAGGCCATTTGGACGAGTCTTCTTGGGCAGCTGTGTTGTAAGAGGCCATATTCTTGATAGTGTATGGCCATAAACCAATCGATCTAGGTATATATATGTACCCGTAGAAGATAAGAGCAACAGTTTTCCTTTTTCTTCACACTTCACCCTCCTCTCAGAAACAATTTCCGTGCCTCGTCAAAAACAAAAACAAAAATCCCCCCAGACTGATTTTACTTAACTACGTATTACTCCTATTGTCTCTGTCTCGGCTCTTTGGGTCTTTGGGTCTCTGTTGTCTCTGGGCTTTTCGGTAAAAAGGCTTGAAAAGACGCTGTAAGCGATTTTTAAGCCCACCCCACCAGCGCGTGATAAAGACTAAAGGCATCAGAATGATCGGCATATATTTTGTTTTTTCTGATCATGGACAACACACATACACACACACGATCACGATCACAACTACACACAGTGGGCTGAATCAGCGCACCCAAATGTGTGATTCATGCTGGACGTCAATACATTTTTAGCTTGATTTTGGTTGGTCGATATCAGTGCCAAAAAAAAGAGAATTATGTACATGAACAACAACTACAACCTGTGCTGTATATATATTAACACCTGTACTGTTTTACATAGAAATACTTCTGCCCAGGGGTTTCTATTGCTCTGATGCTTTTTCTAAGAAATACAACCCCCTCACGCATTATTTATAACTAAGAAACTATTGATTGTCCTCCATCCACTTAACCATATTCTTCACCTAACCAACTGAAGAAGAGCAACCAAGTTGCGAGGGATAACAGAGAAAGAGTAAAGAAGAGGTTGGTTGCTTGCTTTTGTGACGGCGTGGGGGGTGGTGCGGTTTGAGGGTGGTGGGGGTTGTTTCTGCAGTGCCCATAATACAGCACGAGTGGGTTACCTTGGTTACCAAAAAAAAAAAAAAAAAAAAAAAATGAAGAACAAGGAAAATGTGGGGGAGGCAACTAAACAGAAACTACTATAGAAAACCCAGGTGAATATTTGTACATAACAAAAACCAAAACAGAGAAAAATACACACAAACACACACACAGAGACAAAGAGACTCGCATAGGGGTGGCTGTGGCTGGCCTCGAGAGGGTCTCTGTGTGGGTGGATGGATGGATGGGTGGTGGATTACGGATGTTGCCATCATGTTGTCATTGGCCAGACCGTTGTCAGACCTTCGTGTCGACCCTCTGCCCGCATTATTTCATCACCTTATGTAACCATAAACTGCTTTTGCTTCTGCTTCTGCTTCGACTGCTGCTGCTGCTGCTGTTGTCTGTTTTGGATGCAGAACGCCATGGAACGGTAACGACCCTAGCAAATCAATAAAATGTGTATCTGTATCTGCTGCTGCTGCTGTTGCCGAATGTATCTGCAGCTGTGGCCTCTCCTGGTCCCCCATCCACTGTACGGTTTATGGAGTACGGTGTACGGTATGTCGTTGACTAAATGCGGGCGCGTGCGTTGGTCGTCGCCACCGCCGCGAGAGAGAGAGAGCAAGTGTACAGGTTGAGATACAGATACAGATACAAAATACAGATATATATATACCTAAATACATATATGTATGTATGTATATAAATGTAGGTATCTACTTATAGGGTGGACACACTAAGCATAACCTGAAGATGCCGCAAATTTTCTAAATTTTAGCAACAGGACATTCTAGAACTCATCGGTTTTAGACAAATCTAATGAACACTCTTTTTTCAATGTGGATAACAAATATTAGTGTGTAACCCTTGTAGCCAGTTTTTGATTGTGAAATGGCTTTAAATTCAGTTACCCAAGAGAATTGATCGTTTTCAAGATGCAAAGTCCTTGACTTTGACTGCAATCTCTTGCTGTCTCTTTCACATGTTTAGTTTTTCTCTCTTAGTTTTAATATGTATAAGTTGAGATGAAAGTATGACATTTGATCTCTCAACTTAGATCCAGATGAGTCTTTAATGTTGACTGATCTTTGAGAATAAAATCAGCAAGTTAAACAAATTAAATTAGATATAAATTTTATGGTCTTTTTAAATACAAAGTTGGGAAACCAAGCGATGAATTGATTTGCCATAAATTTAGCTTCAGAGTCTTAAGCATCCTTTATCCACTTGAATAGTGTGCTTCCTGTAGAGTCTTCACTGTATGTATGTAGTACAGGTAAACAATATATTTTATATTTTTTGGGGGCAACATTTTTATGCTGTGTATCTTGAAGAGAAAAATCAATGCGCAGAGCAAACGAAGAGCAAACGAATCAGAATAACGCAAGTCACCATGTAAATAAGAGTCAGAGATGTACATATATACATATGTATATACGTGTGTTTTGTGTGTGTATGTAAATTGGACAGACAGTCCTGCGCAGCAGCAGAGAAGACAGAGACAGAGATAGCAAGCATCCGTAAGCAATGAGAGCACAGAGCACAGAATTGGCTGCTGTGGTTGGTTCACCACTTCACTTCACTCTCACTGAGCCACTCCTACGAGAAAAAATCTGGCCGCAAGGAAGAGGCGGCCAAACCCACCCTCCTCTCACAACCCCCTCTGAACATCACAGAAGCAGACGACGGCGTTGTTGAAGAATAAGAAACCCAGCTCCAACTCTGCCGGAGAGACCACATAGTGCGTCGTCGTTGTCCCTTAGCACTGCTTGATGTGCTGTGTGTTGGGTGTGTGTGTGTGTGTGGGTGTGTGCTAGGGGGTGGGGGGTAGCATGATGTTTTTTCGCCCAATTACCAGGCGGCAGTTTATCAGCAGCAGCGTCAGCAGCAACATCGGACGCTGAGGCGAGATGTTGCTGCTGCAATCGCTCTCTCTCTCACTCTGTCTCCGCCAAAACGGGCTCTCTCTTTCTGTCTCTCTCGATTGCTTTCGTTCTCTTTCTCTCGTTTTTCTCTCAAAGGTGCCTGCTCGCAATTGGTGTCTCTCTCTCTCGCCTGCTCTCCCGTTGTTAGTTTGCTCTCCTGCTGTGTATCTATGTGAAGTATCTGTGTGAGCTGAATGTATCATTGTATGCGTCGTCGTCGTTGTTGGCGGCGTCGTCGCCTGCTTTGCCTTTTGCGCTTTTATTACACCTGAGAGTTCCCGCTGCTGCGGCTGCTGCTGCTGCTGTTTGGTTTTTCTTTTTCCACGGTAATGTCGTTGAACGGTTGTCGTTGTCGTCGTCGTTGTCGGCGTCGCAGTCGCTACTTCAATTGAATTGTAATGAGCGTGTGGCGACGACGACGACGATGGCAGCGCGGTGGCGTGGCGGCTGTTGGCAATGGTTGGTCTTGGTATTGGTCTCTTTGTCAGTTCATCTGCCTCCTCCCGCCCACCTACCTCACCTTACCTCATCCACCCGCTCCATCAAGCCAACTCCTGCTCGTCTTCTTTCGCGTTTACTTTTTTTTTTTTGGGGGAAATTTGTTAAATTTTCGTCGCCAGCTTTACGGTTAGTTATTTGTTGTTGTTGCTGTTGCTGCTGGGGTAATGCGTTTTACGTTTTTATTTCATCGCCAGCAACTTTTCGCTTAGCCCCAGCATGCTCTATCTCTATCTCTCTCTCTCGCCCTTTAACTCTTTCTCTCTGTCACTCGCACTGTTTAACTCTATTTTCAACTCTAATTTGTTTAAATTGTTTTTTAATTAACTGTCAGTGACATTTTCTTTTCATTGTTTTGTCTTTTTTCGGTTTGTTTTTCGGCTATTTTTTTGGTTTGTTTTGGGTTGTTGGTTTTTTTTGCCTTTGGCTTTGGTTTTTTGTTGGGTTCTGGAACTGCAAGAGATGATGTTGTTGGCCATAATAAAGTTGTAGTTGTGTTTTGTGGGGAAAGTTGGGAAAGCGCGTTTGATGTAACCAATCTTTTATTTTCATATAAAAAATCATTTAATAAAAACTCGTTCAACATTTTCACGGAAAATTTCATTATTTATGGCCAACCTTAACACCCCTACGCCGCAAAGTTGTGTCAACAGACAAAATCGATTTAATGTGACCTTGAAAGTTTTAATGTATTTGTATACATATGTATGTGTATATGTACATATATTAATATTATCAGTTTTTTGCACTATCAAGAAATTGGCCTATATACATGCATAAGAATTACAATAAGAGAGGGTATATTCAGTTCATAGAAAAATACTTCAGTTAAGATATTCCTCAACATTTTAGCCAATTTTAACATTGCGGTAAAATTGAATTTTTGTTTTGGTTTCATAAAAAAATGAACTTTACTTTACATTAGTCAATAATTTAAATTTTAAGAGAAAATTGATTTTAGTTTAAAATCATGAAATATTCATCCACTAAACGTCCATCAAAGTGAATGCCTGGAGTCGTCACCTCGTCACGTATACGCCCCTTCGCCCACCCTGGATTTCGTAATTAAAATCAATATCCAAACACTTGAATGAAATTCTCCTTTTTCCATGCATCATTCATCAAAGGCAAAAGCAAAGTGGTTACTATTGGATTTTGACCACGTCCTTGACCCCACACGACTTGCTGACTAATTGCCGAAATTCCGATTCTCTCTATACCTTTGAAACACACACACACTCGCACAAAATATATGCAATATAACAAAAAACTATGCGTAATAACCATAAATAGTTGTAGATATTGCTAGACGTTCGGGCCGAATGTCTTAAGAAATAATTCAAGAAAATAAGCGAGAAGAGAACCCATAAAACAAGAACAAAAAACACTCCGAAACTGCTCCAGTTTAGCCGACCTGTCCAGTCCCTCTCAGTACCCTCATACCTAATATTTCTGGGCTTATCATGTGAAAGAAAGAATGGGGAAAAATATATATATACAAATATACATGTACATACATACATATATACGTGAAAAATGATTGAACGGCGGCTGCTGCTGTTGCTCCATCGCGCGCCTTTTGATGTGAGGGGCACTAGAAGCAATGGCCACGGGACATGGGACACGGAACACTTATCTAATCAGTCCCCACAGTGGCCCGAAGTTGTGAGTCGCAGTTTCAGACCGTAAGATTAATCGAAGCTGTGCAAGTTTCAATTTCCATAAATGATGAATTTTTTATTTTAGTATTTTAGCTGCTTACACTTTTTATACAATATCAATTACTCATGATTCTAAAAAAAACACACACACACGCAGGCAAACCCATCCAGACACACATTTTTCGTGCATACAATTCTTTGAACCAAATCCACATCACGGTGGTTTTCTAGTTAAAAAGGAAAAGCTATTGCTTCACAGCTGCGTCACACATGTCTTGGCAATCAGTAAATACTCTTAACTCTTAACTGATAACTGTTCAATATCAGTTGACTATATTAGCATAAACATGCTAATCTTTAAGGTTTTAGAAAACACAAAAAGAAAACAACTACAAAAAAATAATAAAAAAGAATTTCTAACGATTTCTACACAAAAGAATTGTAGAAATTTTGCACTCAAGGTATGACTCCACCTTATATACATACCTCTTAATATATATGTACATATGTAGGTATATACATATATCATATTTGTCACGTTGGTTTCTTCTGTAGATTTTTCATATTTCTGTTTTTTTATATAATCCAGTCGAATGGACTTGGCCTGAACAGGAAGACGTGTCAAAATTCATATTTTCAAAAAGTATAAGCACATGAAAAGCAATCCCATCCTCTTTGCCCCCATTCCACCCACCGTCCACCACCCTCCAGACGTTGGGTATGCTGCCACGCCTCTCTAACCTCTCCTCTCGTCTACTCATTTCGTTTCTTTCCTTATCGACTTGCAGGTAATCCCTTCATTGCACGCGTTCAGTTCTCGATAACATAGGAAGAAAGAGTAAGAAAGAGATGGAGAGAGAGAGAGACAGACAGAAGACTCAATCACTCGATCACTCAATTGAATTGTAATCAGGCCAAAGAGCTCTCTGGGAAATATTGTTGTTTATTGCAAAACATCATTCTTTTTTTATTCTCTACTTTTTATTTTTTGTCACCTTCTTCACATCTTCTATGTACATAAATTGGTTGTTGGTCTTCTTTCATCGGGTCTCGGGTTACCTTTTGCAGCCTCATGGCGCCATTCAGTGTCAACGTAATTAGAACATACCCAACGAACTACCCAACCAACCAGCGACCCAATATATGTTCTTATTGCAACGAACTCTGAGTCGGCCATTCAATAAAACCTATATTCGCTCTCATACTCATTCTCAATTTATCTATCTGACTCTACGTGCTTGTGATTTTAGCAAATTGGCTCGCATAATATAAGCCAAGCCAAGTCCAGGTTTTGTTTTTTGGCGTGGTACTTTAAAACCTGTTAAATGCCATTTTCTATATGTATTACATAATATCTAGACATATAAGAGAATGACGTCATTTTTCTTTATAGAAAATAGGAAAAATGCATGTCCATGCATCTTTGTGAAGCGTCTTGGAGAAATGTTATACAATTCTTAAACGAGTTGAACAAGTAAAATTTCTTTAACATGGTGAACCCGATGAGTTTCTTACTGATTGAAAGTTGCACTTGATTTTGTGATGTGATCACGGGTTTTAAGCTTCAATTTATAAACAGAAATTTGTGTTTACTTATTGTAGAAAAACATTTTGTAAACATATTTTCTCTTTTTAAAACACTTTCAATTTTTACAGACATGGCAAACAATTAGCAATTCTTCTTCTATTTTTAGTTCTTTTGTTCTTTTCTTTGGAGTTTGTCATTGTGTGTTAAGCTTTTTGTTTTATGTTCTTAAGTTTTTCTTTTCATTTTCCTCTTCGGTTGTTCGCCTAATTTCCATTAAGAAGTAATTACGTTGCTGCTCATTAATTTTCGTGATCGCATGCCACCAGGTGAGGAGAAGGGAGAGCATACACATACACACACACATTGACAATCAAGTGGTAAGTATGCAGCACCTGCTGTTGTCCACTCGAGAAGGAGGGTTAACTTACCACTCGATGCCAGAGGATGATGATGACTACGACGACGATGACGATGATGATGATGATGGCTTAGAAGCAGCTGCCGTTTAGCTCGTGTCGCCCTGCTTCCTCTTGCATTGAGAAAATTTATGAAGAAATTGAGGAAATTGGGGGAATTGGATCAAGAAATCCAACCGTTTGTCTGTCTCTGTTGCTCTTTGACACAAGTGATCTAGTTCAGTTGCGATTGTTGCCACCCGCTAATCAATCATAGCTGCGCTGACTGGTCATAATTATGCTGCTACTGCTGATCATCATCATGATGATGTTATGATGATCATGCTGATAGTCGGTGGTCAACAGTGGGCAACAATTTATCATATCAAAAAGCGTTGAACGTTTAACACGCTTCAGCAAAATGCCAAAGTCACAACTTTCCCAAAGAAAGTTGAAAGAGAGATGGAGATAGGAATATCTAACTACAATTGCAATAGTTAGCATAGTATCTACATACACACATACACAATTCATTGACTATAATGTTGAAAGAAAAACGTAACTACACTGGAAAAAAATAAAGTTAACTAATTATTTATGCATAACTCAGTTATTTTTGGATTCATTCTTAAGAAATTTGGTAAACAAATAGATATTAATATCATATTTTAATGTCATAAATTTTGCAATTTTTGCATATTTCCAAGTGTATGCACATATGTGGATAAGGGCAATCTTTAGATCTGCTATAAACTTAAAATAAAAGAATAAAGAAAGATGAAGAAAAAACAACAACAACAATGGCAACTCGCCCAGACCTTGAAACAGTTCAAAAACGTAAACGGTTCAGTAAACATTGGGATGTAAAAACAGAAGAAGACACATACAAAAAAAAAAAAAACGGAAAACGGAGCAGAAACGAAAAGTCTGAAAACTCTAGAGAAGAACAGAAGCAGAAGAGATAATGACTGACTGCCTCACAACATCCGTCATCTTGGCCAGAGTCTGTTTTGAGTTCGAGCTGAAGTCACCGTCATCATCATCATCATCATCATCATCATCATCATCATCGCCATCATTATCATGATGATGGTTGTCGTTGTTGTCAGAGGATGAGCTTGGTTGGTAGTCTGGGTTCTCTGGGTTTGGGGTCTGGCGTGCGCTCTGATCTGCCTGACTGCCTTTTCGTCGTCGTTGTCTCGTCGTCGCGTCTTCTCGTCATCTGCACAATGCAAAGGTCTCTGTGTCTTTCTCCCTCTCTGTGTCTCTCCCTGTGTCTTGGTCAAAAAAATCATTGAGCCGCAGCCAAAGTTGTTGTCCAGTGTTGGTAAACTTTGGTCGTCATTGTTCTTGTGGTTTTGCCCCTATGCCCCTTGCAATGGGTATCCCAGATACATAACCTGGATGTAGATGTAGTCGTCCTACCTCCATTAATAGAGCTCATTCGTTCTCTCTTTCTCTCTGTGGGTCTATCTGTTTGTCTCTCTAACAGCTACCGACGCCCTGTTGTTGTTCCCGGTAATGATCTTTAACCAAGCGTAACGTTCGCTTTCAGTGCGTCTACATCTGCGTCGTCATCACCATCATCATCATTATCATTAACATCATCATCTCATCATCATGATCATCTTGCCAGCCATTTCTTCTTCTCTTTGCCCGGACCCAGACATCATTTCTGTTTCTGTTTTTTGTACACTCAGTGAAGCTTGCTCCACCCGCCGTCGTTTCCGCCACAAAATTTAAATGGCTGGAAGTCCCCTTCACATCTCCCATCCCTGCCCCTTGTCCTCCTCCTCTTCCTCCATCTACCAGTCATTCAGTCAACCAGCCAGCCAGCCATCATGATGCCCAGATAAAGATACATCTTTTCAGTTGTCTCTCTCTCTCTCTTCTGTGTGTGTTTGTGTGTGAATGCACCATTAATGATCAGTCAGGCAGTGATTGCTTAGCCTCTTTGATTTGTTTATGTATCCGTATACCCTTGATAATGGCATTGCTGTGGGAATACCAAGAGGATCAGAATATTTAAGCTTGAAAATGATTTTCGTCAGAATATAAAAACTATTTCCTATTATAATGAGAATAAAAAAAAAATACAACTTGTTATACATTGTTTTGATGCGAAAATTTAGTCTTTGTGAAGACTCTTGAGTTTCTCACCAGAAGTCGAATTTGAGTTTAGTTCTTTGTCTATCATTTTTTACAATATCATAAATAATTCGTCCAAGTGAATTCATCTTAAACTCTTTCATTAGTCAGTTCTTCAGCACAAATTTTCGGGGCGTATACGTAATAATTTGTCAAATATTATTCGCTCCGCAAATTTGACCAGAAAACTATAAATACGGAATATCGTTATGTTAACGTTAATAGTTCTGTTAACATGCTAAAGAAAACATTCGATTTGTTGATGATCTCCTCAAAGTGAAATTTAATTTGGAAATAAAAAGAAAATCGAGAAATGGAACAGAAATGAGTGCCATTAGAACAAATGGGAGAGCATATAGCTATATATAGAAACTGATTAATGGCATCGTTAACAACAGTTTGGAGTTGGGCATTAAATAAAAACATCCCTGTTTGTGATCTTAATGAATAACCATGGAAATCGTAAGTCATGGATTGACTTTTAAAACAACATCTTAAACCTTAATATTCCCAAGAATTTCGTGATTCATAGTAAAAGTTAGAAAAGGAAGCAAATTATAGGAAGCAAGGCAGACGGCTTATAAATTTGCCACGAAAAACAAGAAACTTCAGAGCCAGACAACAAGCCAAGTCTACAGATACAGATACATCTACATCTGTATACACACATTCATACATATATATACATATGTATGTATATGCGGGATACCAAAAATGCTAATGTGCCTCCATTCAATGAGAAGAGATGACCATAAAAATTAAACAACAACAAAAAAACAAACCAACAACAAGAAAATCAACTCACATGCATCGTTGGCGTTGGGACGCTGCGTATGATGGGAGAGCAGTGGTGGGTGGGGGTGTTGGTGGAGCGGAGGTGAGGCCAGTGGGCAACTGGTCATGGCTTTTTGCGAATTGTTTGGATCCGCGTAGCGTGTGAAAAACAACAATAAATGCTGGCAAGACGGCGGCCAAATTGATTCTTTATGGTACATACAAGTGGGAAGCGTCTGTGAGGGAGACTAAAAAACTTAAAAAGGAAGGAAGATCAACAGCCAAGGAGAGAAAGAGAGACAGAGTGAGAATAAGAGGGGACGTGAGGAGGAGTAAGTGCCTGATCTGCCTTGATCTTTACTCTGTCGGCCATTTGTTTACACACACACACACACATACACATGTAGGCGTTGAAAATCTGAGCCACAGCAAATAAACAAGCAGCGGGATCATCACGATCATCGCAAACACGATCATCATCATCACGATCATCATCATCATGATCTTCGTTAGCGCCCCAGCACCCATAGCTTTGCCTCTGTCTGCTCTTTCTCTCTCCCTTACTCACTCACTTACTCAGACTGTGTGTGTGTATGAGAGCCTCGTCTCGTCGTCTACCCATAAGTGCTTCATTAATCTCTGTCAGCGTCATGCTCCCCTGCCCCTCTCCTCGCCAGTGTTTCTCGTGATGCTCCACCAATGAGCCCCTCTAAATGATTTTCGTTTCTTTCTGTTGTATCTGTTGATGTGAATATAAATATATGTATGTATACATACATATACACATATATTTAGCTGTCACTGTGGTTAGCTTTGATTTTCCATGGCTGTCCACTTTAGCGGAAAAAGATAGGCCAAAGGGGATGGACGGAGGCGGGAGACACTCGTGGGTCTTCTTCTCATCTCTCTGTTGTATCTTTGATTTCTTTTTCGTGTTTTGCTTGCTGCCATTTGCTTTGGCATCTTCCATCTGATTGGTCGATAATTTACATTTGAGTGTTGCCTATTGGCATACAAGTACAATTATGGATCATAGTGTTGGTTAACGAGCGAAGGGAAATCCCTTAAATTCGATCAGTTAATCAATTATCCCCATCGGCTGATGCTTGGGTCAATATATAGTAGAATCTTTGACCACATTTAGCACCACTCGCTTTCTGTTTCTTTCACTTTTTTTGTCTTTGCCTTTCACACACCTGCCCTCGCCGCACACTTTGCTACGTTTCACTCGCGTTACGTTTGACTTAGTAGACAGACAATCTGTCTGTCCATTTGTCTGCCTCTCTGTCAGTCTTTCCCTTCATATGCGTGTTATAACTTATATGCCTCGATCGCGTGCTAAAGGCATGCCAACCAACAACACACCAAAAAAAATAGGAAGGAAACCGAAAAAAAAATCAATAGACTGAAAAAAGCAACAAAAAGTACAACCAGATGCTGCTGCAAACGAGACAAAAGAGAGGGAGAGAGAGAGAAAGAGAATATGTGATGACACACCCAAATACCCAGCGAAAGACCAAAACAGGACGACATGTCAATGACACACCCATAAAGATAAACATGGCCCCGGAATCTATGTACAAGGAACTGGCAAATGCATGAATAATCCTGACTTCCATTTCATCTACACCCACCCACCCATCTATCCAGCCCCCCTACTAGAAGAAACAACAATGTTGTTAAGCTTCCCCCAAGGTAATAGGTGGGTGGGTCACGCGACTGGGCATCATTCAATTCAATGGGAGCTAGGGCATCCTGAAATGTCCCTGAACACACACAAAAGCACACACACGAAAGCACACACTCACACACACACACATAGAAGCTGTCGTCATCAGGTCTGAGTTCGGACATTGATGTACCTACACACACATTGTGCCTCAGGTTTCAAGTCCAAGCCAAAGTAATGACGCCTCTCTCTTTCTGCCTTTGTCTGTTTCTCCCCCTCCTACATGTATGTATGGTGGGTAATTACCAGTACAAGTTGGGGGAGAGACTATTGTTGTTGTTTTTAGGTTTTTACCTGCTGATTATCAGGCCTTTGCATTGGGAACATGGAACATGGCATGCTCATTAGGCAAATCCTTGGAGAGTGCTAGACAGGATTATGATTGTGTCGAGGTGAAGTGTGGTGCGGTGAGGTGCGATGCGATGAGGTGAGGTGAGGTTACGTATTGTTGTCACAGTAGATGAATAATGTTCTGTTCACGGCTTTACCTTAGCCATTTGCGATTCCCTTTACAATGTAAAAACATTGGCTATTACAAATTTGTTTCCATTAATGGAATCCATCCTGTAAATTTTTTTTTTCCTCTCTCTTAACTTTGCCAATCTGTAATTCTAGCAATCTATTCATAGGACTTGCAAGATATTCGCCAAAAAGATCCTTTAGCTGGAAAACAAAGTATACACAAACTCAAAGATTGAGTACAAATAATTAGTTGTCCTTCTTGTCTTTTAGAATTCTTCGCTTGAAATTCTAAGATGATTTAGTTAGAAAGGCTCTTAAAGAATTCTCAGGAATTTTTAATAGGCAGTTCCTCTATGCGAATTATTCTATGAATTTCATTTAACCAAATTTCTTTCCTAGGGGTTACTTCTGGAAGGTTATTAAGGATCTCATCAGTGTCCATTTAGATCATGAACCAATACATACATTTTACTGGCTTATAGGAAGGACTATTTGCATTCGCAAATCAAAAAATTTGTAAAATGGCGATTTTGTAATCTGATCGCCATTTTGTTGCATCATTTTCAGGAATTTGTGCTCGGCTGTCAACCCCCATCGACAAAAAAAAGGTCGCCCACAAATCACAGTGGGTTCTCTGTGAGAGAGAATTTGAACCAACCAAAAACAAAAAGCAAATTGTCATGAATATAAATTATTTAGCAGAAAAACTCTTATGACAGTGGGTGGATGGGTTTTGGAGTGGTTGTATGGATGCAACCCTAAAAACAGAGGAAACTATATGGGTATGGGGCAAAAATGAGGAAAAAGCGTCGGTATCATTGCTCAAGCGCAAGTCATGTATGTATGTATGTATGTATGTACATATATAGTTACATGCGTCCTCGTCCATGTCCTCGTTCTTAACGTTCACATCGTCTCCCAATAGTCCTCATCGTCGTCCTCGTCATCGTGCTGGCTCTACACGTATCTGCAAAATACATTTTCAAGCTTTGAAACGTTGAAACGGAAAAATCTATTAAATCAACGTTGCTGCGGCAACCAATTGCGGGCAAACGAAACCAAAACCACCGAAAAAGCACCACACACACACACACGCACATCAAGTGTGTTGGGACTGATTGTCGTGAACTAAGGTAAGGGGTGAACCACCCCCATTATAACATTTTGCCTATGGTTTGTATTTAAGTAGCGCACAGATACAATTTACAGCTCGCATTTCGTATGCAAAAACAAAAAAAAAAAAGAAAACAGAGAAAAAAAACTTTGTCCATCAGAAGGAGAAACTTTTTTCTCTTTTTTACTGGCGCACCACCCAACCGCAGGGAAAAACATGGGGAGCGTAGAAGGTGAGCCTCTGTAGAGTGACCCAGGGTAATCGTCAGATACATTTCGCTCGAATTTATTGCTGCTGTAACTTTGGGCCTGAATTTTATTTCAGTTTTGTTAGCCAAGAAACAAAAGCAACAACAATAAAAACAGGAAATTGTCGCATAGAGACACCCCACATACCAAATACCAAATACATGTGTACATCCACAAGGGCTACTAGCGGCAGGAGTAGAAGCAGGAGCAGGAGGAGCTGTTAGCTACCCTAGAGAGTTCACCCTCATCACATCATTTCAGGGGTTTCGCTTAATGGTTAAAGCCTGGTCAAGGAGACAGGCTGAAAGAACTGATATGATCTAGCACACATACATATGTTTAACAAAGAACATTGTATATACTATACTAATATATTAAATATGTACATATATGTATGTAGAATCCAGTCTTTTTTTTTAATCTATTGCTGTCTAAGAATAAGAATTGTCCTTGTTTTACGCTTTATATTCTTGTAATTCTCAACTAGTTTTAGAGAATTCAAAGTTCGTTTTTCAAAGTCGGAGTCACAAATATCATTAGAAATAACTAAAAGTATATTGAACCACTAGTTGTAGGCGTTCTTCTGAATGATTCTTCATATAAATACGAATTTTCCCTGTAGAGCTTCACTTTCCCTTTACATTATTTCCAAGAAATGTATTATTTCTCCGATTTATTAGATCAAATGGGGTATTTCTCACAATTAAACTATATTGTATGTGTTTGTTTGTGTGTTGGAAAATGATATTTACGCTTTGTTAGCATGTATTTGAAGCCTATCGATAAAAAATCACATACACATTGAACAATAATTTCATTTTACAATCTATATGTACATACATATATATATATATATCTCATCATCGCCGAAGACCATGACTAATACACAGAACTAATCTTCCAAAAAAATAAATAAAAGAGAAGGGTTATTCACCAGCCAAACACTGAGAAAATGCAGCAAAATCAATGCGCAATTTGAGGAGAAAAAAGTGAGTGGCGCCATTTTACACATGCATACATACATACGTATGTACATATATACACCTCATCCTCCAAACGAAGGAAGCAGCAGGACATAAAGAAGCCCAACAGAAGGCCACACACAGTTCTCACTGCTCACTCCCAAAAAACCCATCGCCATTCTTCCACTTTGGCCGCATGTCATGTCTAAAGAGGAGGAGGCAAAAAAAGCCAAGAAAGAATTTCAGATTCATGGCTTTGGTTTTTTTTAGGTTTTTTGTTCGTACATTCATTTCCGCTCCGTCAAACGGCTTCACGTCTCTGGCGCCCACAGTTATTCTGTGAGGTCTGTCATTAATTTTAGCTGCCAGTTTTTGTTAGCCAGAGAATGGTAAGAGGATGATGGTAGGGATAACCACCCTAAGAAATCTTGCCTTTCCCTCCCCCGACACACATCCTTTGCATACGCAGCATGGCGGGAGGATATGGCGGGAGGCCTTCAGTTAGTCAGTCAGTCAGTTTAGTTGCCTTGTCAGTTCCATCAAACGAAACGAAACGTAACGCAGCAACCCTCCCACTGGAGGGTAAATCCACCAAGCAACCCTGGGACAGGTGAATTATTTCCCTCTAATTGGATTTTCCCTTCAGTTCTCTAAGAAAAAAATCTATGAAATTTCTTTTGTTGCCTTTTTTTTATTTTTTTTTTTTTTTTTTTGTTATGTCCCAGTCCGACCTTCTCTCGTTTCTCGTTAGAGCGAAGCAGAGAATCAACCCCCAAGTTGCAGCAGCTCAACAGACTCAGAGTCATACTACCCTCTATATGACCTCTGCCCACACACCTGCTAACGCCCCTCAGCACCTTGCCCATCCCCACATCTCATCCCTGTTCCCCGCCCCTCAACTATCACCTTTCTCACTTTATCCATCGTCCATGATGGACGATGACGTCGTCGTCGTCGTTGTGCTCGTATTTCGTTGTCGTTTCGTTTCATTTCGTTTGCCTTGGCCGATTCTCTCTTATATATATATATATAGTATATATAAACTATATACATACCATCGTTTCGTTACGGGGGTGAGAGTAGTAGAGAGTGGAGAGCAGACAGGCAACAAAAAGTTCTTCTGAATTTCTGATGTTTTTCTGATAAATTCTTCACTGCGCCATTCGAAGGTACATACATACATACATATACATATATAAACATCCTAGGTACATATATATACATATACATACATAGGAGGATACCTCTCAGCAGTGGATTTGGATGGTGGTTAGAAGAGGGGGTTACGACATTACCACCCAATGCCAAGCTCTTTCCGTTTGAGCTTTTGCAGCATTTTGTATGCCGGAGCAAAAATCAATATAGATGGACACTTATATATACATGTGTATATAACTATATATCTATCTGTATAGGTATAGTTGGGTGATTTAATGGCCTGTCACTACTTAAAGATGCAGCATTTTTCAGTGCAGTTGCATGCAAATTTTGAGGATAGGTTTTGCAAGTGCTGGAGAATTCTCATTTTCCTTGGGTGCAGGGCAAAATTTTATATTTACTTTGAATACTTTTAAAGAATATGATTGCATTAAGTAAACATAAAATAGTTTGATCGTAACGATGCTCTGAAGTAATAAAAACGTCGTGGTCACCATTAAATAATTTTCAGAGAAGTCATGTAGTCATGTATATTTGACAAAAAAGAAATGTATATTGTGTATTGGGTACATTTTCAATTATTTTTAAACAGAATCAACTATTTCGTGATGTTATCATCAATTTTAATGAGCTATAAAACAGAAGAAAATTTTCGTTTTGCCAATTTACGAAAACATTGTGGAATTACAAAAGCAAATTGACTTAAAGTGATGCCAAATGGTTTTAAAATGATGAAATCTATATGACTCATGATGACTTGAGTTCGATCCTGTCAAGTACGAATAATATTTATGTGTAACCCATAAAATATACACAACTGCTTATGAATATATAGCTATATACATATACATACATATATATGTATGTACATATAGAGATAGGCATGCTGTTCGTATCAGTTAGTCCGATAAGCATTAACATCTGTTAAGCAAGAAGTACCTACCTACTCATACAGACATACACCTCGGTCAGTGGAACAACAACAACAGTTCACAGTTATATGTACATACTACGTAGGAACAATTGATCTATCTATACAGCCCGTCAAGGCAATAATGTGCAGAATTTCTGACTAATTGTAAGGCGAATGGAAAACCACAACAGAACATGAGAGACAGAGAGAGAGATAGACAGAAAGAGGCAACTGGAGCAAATGGATGTCGTGTATGTACCTATACGTTTATTTATTTTCTTTCTGGTGTTTTTTTTTTATGGTTCCTTCGATTTCATTTTCGATAATTGAGTGAGAGAACTACACATACTACGTGAACGACACGAGCTAGCTAAGCTCATCCGACTGATTGGCGGCAGAACAATTCTATATGGCGACAACGCAACGCAAAAACAAAAAACAAAAAGCAAAAATGATAAAGTCAATGCAAGCTAATTGCATTTTGTCGCCAGAAACCAAAAAGATTTAACAATAAATATAACTCAAGTGAAAGACCAGAAAGTATCTGCAATCGGTTTCTACTCAGCTCTATTAAGTGCTTGCTGGAGATTATTGCCGTCATAAGGAAGCACCTTGTGTGTATAGGTTTATGTAAACATCGACTGAACAAGGTCAAATAATTTAGTCTTGCAATTTGTATACTCATATACTGACAATTAGTTGGCTGTGCAATTCAGGTAGACAGTAGTAGTAGTAGTAGTAGTTAGTTAGTAGCTTGAACCTGTCACATTGCGGTTACCCAATTTACTCTTAACATCTGTCTTATAAACTACTCTTGCACACATCTGGAGGCTGTGACTAATAAGTCCAATCATTATCATTAACCATTTCATTCAACCATTCACAAATTGAAAAACAAATGCAAACTTTGTATATGCGGTTGCGGTTAATGTCGAAAACAAAACTCTCTGATATGAAAGAAGTTCTCAAAAAGACCAACCAACACATTTGATAAAAAAAGTAATGATATAAACTATTTTCAAACTAGTTTTTATACCATACACCCATAGGGTGAAATGGTATATTAAAGTCGCCAAAATGTATGTAACAGGCAGAAGGAAGCTTTTCCGACCCCATAAAGTATATATATTCTTGATCAGCATCAACAGCCGAGTCGATCTAGCCATGTCCGTCTGTCCGTCCGTCTGTCCGTCTGTCCGTCCGTCCGTCCGTATGAACGCGTAGATCTCAGAGACTATAAGAGATAGAGCCACCAAATTTGGTATGTAGGCTCATGTAGTATGTAGAGTGATCAAGTTTGTTTCAAATTTTTGCCACGCCCCTTTCCGCCCCCGCAATTCAAAAAAGACGTTTATCTCAAAAACTATTGTAGCTAGATACACCATATTTGGTATGTATATTTGCTTAGTAAATGCGCTCATTTTGCATGTATAAAGATTTTGCCACGCCCCTTTCCGCCCCCGAAATTTGAAAAACTCGAATATCTCGCGTAATTTTTTACCTTGTGCAATCAAATTTGGCACACTTAAATTTGATACTAATACCCAGCAAAATACCAAATTTGATCAAAATCGGACAAAAAATAGCTGAGTTATGCATATAAACGTTTTTGCATAAGGCCGGAGATGGCCGTTGGCGGGTGGGGGCGCTAGGGTGCTTATATGCATAAGTGCGCGAGATACTGAAATATGCTAGTAAAAAGCATGTGAACAGAATTTCTTAAAATAGGCAAATGCATTAGTTATTACAAATTTGAAATATTTGTTTTACTGGTGTATGGTATACCCAAGTCGGCGGGACGACTTACTTACTTCATTTTTTTATAAAATTATGTTCTAGTATGCTACCCTTCATATCATTATATAGATCATTCTGGAATTTCAAAAAGAGAAAAGTTTAATAATAGGTTTCGGTTCCATGTTTTATTATCACAGATCAGACTAACCAATAGTCTCAGTTTCAGATCAGTTTTTCATTACCAATGTTCCCAGTTCAGATAAGTCTAGAAATATGTTTTATTTTCACTTAAATGAGTTGAAAATTCTGTGATGGTTTCAGAATCAGTTTTATATTCTGTTCTGATTTCAGGATCAATTTTATATTCTGTTCTGGATTCAGGATCACTTCTATATTATGTTGCAGTTCAGGCACACTTAGCAGTATACATAGTTTAGTTTCAGTTTCATTTCATTCACTTCCATTCCTTCAGTTTGATTCCAAACTGAATTCCATTTCGTTGCAGATTCTTTAAGAAGCATTAATGAACTACTTTCAAGCCCTTGCCTACGTAGACTTATCAGTTTTTTCTGTGGTCATTTTATTTTCTTGTGGTTTAAGCCGATTGCATGTTTATTTTTTGCCGCAACATAATAAATACATATACATATACATAGATTTGAAATTGTACAGATAAGCCATTGAAAATTTGCGGTCGGACATCATCTTGTCAACTCATGGGAACCAAAAATAAACACTCTCACACACACGCAAGAAACGAAACCAGAACCAGATTATAATTGTGATTGGTTATGATTACGGATTATGATTTATACAAGTTGAAGTTATGAGTTGAGGGTTCCAAGAATTATGTTGCATTTTATTGTTTTTTTGCCAACGTTTACAAAAAAAGAAGAGAAAAGGTAAAGAAAATGTAGCGATCACTCATCTACAGGTGCCTAAAAAATATGCGAAACATCAGCGAAATTCAATTAGGAATCGATATGAAAAGTTTATCTGTAAGACTATAGCCAGAATGCCAGAATATGTATATATAAAAGATGATCTATGTGTAGAGTCATTAACCTGACACAAGTTTAAACACAATGTAAACAGAAAATCATCATCTTACCAGTCACTCACTCACTCAGTCAGTCAGTCAGTCAGTCAGTCAGTGGACTCTGAAGTCTGGAATCTAAGCACGTGTTCTATATAAATGGAACACGACAATGGGGCTGGGTAATGTATGTAAGTATCTTATTGCTGATATGCTAACAGAAGTATACATATGTACATACATATGCATACATACTTCGGATCAGAGTTTCAAACGTAATCACGATGCAATACGAAAAAGCTTATGTCCCGCTACACATTCTTATTATCATGTTCCCCATTCGGTTGATCAACTTGCATCGATTTCATGATACTCACAGATATGATGATGATGTTTTTCGATTTCTCTGAACCAGAGATACATATGTGTTTATATATATATACATATCACACTTGCTGTCTGTTTGGCCTGAATTTTATCTTGGCAATGCATTATTTGTTTTCTCTTTCTCTGCTGTGTTCTTCTGTCTCTATATAGACTATATAGACACACATATGTATATGCATATTACGGATTTAAGTAACCAGAAAGCTTCTTTTTTAACATTTCGCGGGTGTCTCATATTACAGACAGGCCGGGCCATCTTTCCCGGTGGGTATCGTGGTACGAGGTACCTAAAACTTCCAGTTGACTGCGCTGTTTTTATTTTTTTTTTGCCTCCCCTTCCTCCCCAAAAAGTCTTTAATTTTTTCATTTCTTCAGATTCGAAATTCAACGAAATTTGCTGATTCTGTGCAAATCGAGCTTATCGAGAGATTTTTATATACATAAGCAAACACTATAAGGAAAGTGAATACTCAGGTATGTCTACAGTATCTTATAGATACTGATGATCGTGGTTAAGATTTGGTTTCCCATCCAACTCATTGAATTTGCAGTTTAAGCAAAATAAGGGTAAACTAACCTGAAATAAAAACAGAAATTTCAGTTGGAACAAAGAAGATGTTTAAGTTTCAGTTGTCTTTTGTAGGTCTGAGGACTTTGAACACCACATTGTGGGCGAGGTTTTTCGATGACGGTGATTTGCAATCTCACCTTTTGCAAAAGGAAGAGGGGCAGAGAATAAGAGACAATTGGCGAGGGCGGCCAGAGGTATTTTCATCAAAAGTGCCGCAACGCAACAAATAGTCACTGATAACAACACGAAACGAAATGAAACGGCCAAACTGAGTTTCTGGGATGCGGATGCATGAGTGTGTTGTTAACAGTGGAGGGGAGGTTGGGTATCGAGGTGTCGCGGTGGGGTAAAGCACCTTAAAGCGTATGTTACGAGTATTTGCTTACCACACAGTCATCGGATATCGAGTTTGTTTTTGGTTCAGATACCCTTTCTTAAGAGGGTATAACCCTCAGCCAGAGAGTATATGCTTTGCCCTCAAGGATGTTAAGAATTTTCTGTACAAGTCCTTGAAATTATGTTTATTTTGTTTCATTAAGCGTCGTTTTATTATGCGTAGATGCATTATCCCTTTAAAAATTATCATGTTATCCGAATTTCCTTATTACTATTTCATTAAAACCATGGAAAACGGTATTACAAATCGACCGCCTCTTCATCTATAAATTTTTCACAGCCTTTGTGGTGGGTGTTCGCCAAGCAGATTATGAATCGGTTGAGAACTTAAAGATAAAATACTAATAAAACCAGAGGGCCGGGGTTAACTTCGACCGCGTCGAAGTTTGTATACCCTTGCAACTGTTTTGGTAATTCTTTCCTTACCCATAGATATCAAAGTGTAAAAACGTTTTATCCCAAAAGAACGGCCTTCAATCTTAGCATAGGATATAACGAACTTTTTGCAAAAATCACTGTTTTCGACCGATCGTTCCTATGGGAGGTCTATGATATAATCACCCGATCTTGACCAAATTTGGCACAGTCGTTTATAGCTACAATAAACTAACTTATATTAAATTTCACGACAATAGCTATAAAATTAATGAAGTTATTGAGAAAGTCACTGTTCGTGACTTTGCCGTTTGTATGGGATCTATATGATATAGTCACCCGATCTTGATCAAATTTGGCACAATCATTAATAAGAACATAAAACTGACAAATACCAACTTTTATGACAATAGCTATAAAATTAATAAAGTTATTGAGAAAGTCACTGTTTCGTGACTTTGACGTTTGTATGGGAGCTATATGATATAGTGGTCCGATCCGGCTGAATCCGAGATATACAACGCCTGCAGTATATACAAGCCTACGTGCAAAATTTCAGCTCTGTAGCTCTTACGGTCTCGGAGGAGTTCGCGTTGATCCAGACGGACGGACGGACATGGCTATTTGAACTTGTCTCGTCGTGCTGATCAAGAATATATATACTTTATATAGTCTGAGATGCTTCGTTCTATGCGTTGCACACTTCTGACCAAAATTAATATACCCTTTTTGCAAGGGTATAAAAATAAAGAACCCGATCGGGTAACAGTTCCTTAAGACAGAGACTCTTCGTTTAGTTTGTTACTCTTTTTTTAACGTTCTATTTTCAGAATTGCCAAACTGAAAGTAATCAGTAGAAATTTTTTTATATCAATCATCTGACCGATGGACTTTCCAGCACAAATACAAATAAAACTCAGTCGAGATAGAGTCAGTCTGAGGGGTACTTATAGTACTCTACACTTTTTCGTCAGCAAGTCAGCGAGATAAAGCTAGGAGGTAAACGAGAGACGGATGTGAAAGACAGAGATACAGTAAGAGAGAGAGAGAGAGAGAGAGAGAGAGAGAGAGAGAGAGAGAGAGAGAGAGAGAAACAGAAAGCGAGCGAGGTATAAAGAATTCTGGACATAAAACTGGGCAGCTGGATATGATAAGCCCTTGCAGGTGACAATGGCTTTAATTGAATTTCTTCTATTTTTATTATTGAGAAAAATCATTTGTTACCCACATACGCCATATAAGTATACCTATCCACCACACCACCTTACCATACCTTTACCTTACCTCACCTGTGGTTCGATAAGAGACACTAAATAACTGGAGCCAGTTATCGTCAGTTGTCGGTCGTCTGATGGGTGGGTGAACCTTGAGATGTCTTCTGGAAATAACGGCCAAAACGGGGACAGAGAACAGGGAACTAAGATAAGTGCTTAGGTGTTTATTTGGTTTTTATTAAATTTTTGGATTTAAGATTCAATGACTTTTGATAGTGTCGGAAATGCTTAAATCAATAAGATTTTTCGTAATAATTAAAAACCAAACTTTAAACATTTCCAAGTACTATTAAAAATATGATGCCATATAAAGAAAAAATCAATTTCAATTCATACCATAATCAAGAATTTTGATCGATTGTCTACTAGAAATTGATAAGCATTTAGTTTAATTTTATTATTTCCCTTTGCTTAATTCCATGGTTTTCAATACGGTTTAAGCTCTTCGATCCAAAAAAACCCCCCTTTAGCAAAACCATAGTCCTTTTTTTGATTTATAAGATATATCTGAATCTTTGCTCATCGTTTCCTTTTAAAATAAAACGATTAGTTCAACGTTTAGTGGGTGATAAAATCAAGTTCATGGGAATCACCTACAACATGGTATCTCTCATGATGCTATTGACACTTGACCAAACGGTGACGCGATCGTTTCACCTAAAAAAAGGTTGCCAATATAAAATCTATAACACTTCGCTGAAAATATAGATAGAATGACTTCAACGTGAAGTGATGTGATGTGACGTGACGAGGCATTAAAGATAGAAACCCCACACCTAGAGTCGTCACTTTAACTACTCTGCTCTGTTTCCATATAACAATATATATACATACTATATCCACATACATTTCTATTTGCAATTTTTTGTAGACTACGCGCCTTTTGACACGATTCCTTTTTCTTATTTATTTATATAATATATGTACATACGTACATGCATATATATACGTTTTTGCGATGATTTTGTTCATGCACTTTAGTCAATAAATTTGTTCAATATTCCCCCACATAAAGCCCTTCGTCTGCTCAAGTGTGTGTGTTTGTGTGTGTACCTCTGGGTGCCGGCCTAGAGCTAGAGATAAGATATTTTGAATGATGATGTGCTGTTGTCATATGTCTCATTCAGCCAGCCAACCACCCAAACCCACAGAACCACCTAACAACTCAGCCCCTAACTATGCTATATATATATGTATGTACCTACAAACCAAAGCTGAAGGGGGGATTTGTTGTGTTTCGAGGCGTTAGATAGCTATCTATCTGTCTATCTAAATGTAAAAAAAACGAACAAAATTTTTGTGTTCGGTGGCGTAACTTGCTTTTGGTTCTTCGGATAGATGAATAAAGTTTGACAAACAGAGAGACTACTGCCGATTGGTTTTACTTCGTTTCGCCAACACACAAATAACTTTAATTAAGTTAAATATTTACTTTACGGAAACTGATGTCACCACCGAGCACCAAGCACCGAGCACGACTTGTCTTGACGACGATCTCAGAGAGATAGAGAAGAATCATCATTACCACCAATAAGTTTTCAATCATTCTTTTGTCTTTTTGGCTAACACGCATTGACTGACTGAAAATCTGTTGCGATCCAAGTGCGGTATTTCCTATTTGTACTCCCAAAAATTATTATCTCTAAGCCAAAACATGATTCCATACAAATGTATGTATATGTATTTAAGAGTGTATGTAACTAGGCAGGTAAGTAGGTATGGCTCACTTGTTTACTTTCCAAACTAAAATCCATAATGAGCGCGTCGTCCCCATTTATCAAATATTGAAAATCTGGCGACGGCCTTTTTGATAAAATAAATAAGAAAATGGCCAAACAATGTGGGTCGCAAGACCAAAGCATTCATTTTGTAACAATCGCTGGCCATTGAGAAGTGAAATATTTGTCGTCAACTCGTCGTCGACGACGTCGCCAACGTCGTTTCCTTCAATGTACTTTCTGTCAAAGCTCAAGTGGCTCATTATAATTAGACAAGAACGAGGTGGGAACTGTCTCCGTATTCGTCTCCGCCTCGGGGTAAGTTGCTAGGCGCCAATAAGCTAGTGAATAATCCAAATACTGTTTAAAAAAAATAAGAAAAAAAACCTACAACTGGGTACCGCCCCATTTGCAGAATTCGTAAATTTATTTATCTATGGATAACTTTACCTTTCACGTTTAACGCTTTCAAATGTTTATAGCTTTCTTAAGTGATAAATATTCAAGAACGTTTCAAAGTTCAAAATAGTCCAACTACCTCATATCGTGTATCTATCAGTGACTAATCGATAACCAACGATAATTGTTTAAATCATTGTTATAAACATTGGATAGCCCACATTTGTTTATGGTCGGTTGTTTTTTCGATTTGTCACTAGTTCTAGCTGACATGATGAAATTTGACTTTCAAGAGCGGAAACAAAAATTAATCTATGGTTCCGAAAAGAATCTACACACATACATACATACGTACATCGTTTCTTATCTTATCCTAAATGAAATATTGACATACATATATTTAACATAATTTTATTTGCAAGTTTCAAGAAGGCTCATAAACAAGTGAAATAAAATTGTTGAATTTTCGAATAGAAACGCTTAATTTTAGAATTATTCAGACGAAGATTTTTCAGTTCTAGACTAAACTTGGAGTTTGTTTCAATAAGAATTTCCAAGCTGAATGTAAGATAGTTTATCCCCTAAACTGCCAAGAATTAAGTCGTTCGTTAAGTCTCAATAGCATTAGAAGCTTATAAAGGCGACGAAGAATATATTAATTCTAAAATGATATTCAAAAACTGATCTTTAAACCAAAATCGGGCCCAAGATTTACTTTCTATTGAATTTACCTATACGAAATTAGTGAAATACTAAAGTCTAAGGGAAATATAACTTACTAGTTTTATGATATTAGACATGCTATTTGTGTAATTGGACAATAATAATTGTTATTTTTGAAATTCCGAAATAAATACAATAAAGATAAACACTCGATAAATGTACTTACCATTTTTTTTTTTTTTTTTAAGTAGAAAGTAAAAAGAAACACTTTGAGGAACAATAAATTATTATCGATTGCCTGCTTAAAATTGATATACAAATATAGACACAATCTGTATGATATGTATATGAGATATTGATAAAGGTTATTTACCTTCCAAAGATGCTGATGTGTCCACAAAAGGACACAAGTGAGAAAGATGGGAGAGAGAGAGAGAGAAACCAGAAAGGTCAATTATGGATTGTTTGCATATGCTTATTAGCAAATATTCCTATCAGTTGCAGCCTCAAAGACAGGATAGATGGATAGACAGATGAATAGATTAAGGTGAAGGTTTTTCTTCCTTTTTCTTTCTCATTTCATGTGTTTGGCATTTGAAGAGTGTCTTGTTGTGCAACCAAAATAAGTTGTTTGAAGATGCAATAATCGATAATACCTACACACATATGTACATACATACATACATAATGAAATGTAATGCAATGAGTTTAAAGAAAATAATAGCGAATAAAACGTAAAGATTAGCCAATATAGATACTGATACAGATGGGAAGCTTAAACAAAAAGAAACGTTTATTTACTTAAGTGTATCTCAAATGTGGCTGAAATTGAAAACTCCCAGCCCAGTCAGTCTGCCAGTCTACCAGTCAGTCAGTTTGGTTAGTCAGGCTGATACCAAGAGCCAAGTGAAGAGGCACAAAGAGAGAAGACCGGGAGGTGGAGGTGGGGAAGAAGAAGGAGATGATAGTGGAGTAAATACCGATCAGTTGACAATCAACGTTCAAACAAAATAATGTCGAAAAAAAACGAAAAGAAAACTTTGCCAGATAAAAAGATACTTTACAAATAGCAAAGCAAAACAATCCCCATACATAGGAGCCATCTACCCCCTCATTCTGTACGTTCCTCTCCCTCTTTATTTCTATCTAGCTTGCTCTTTCTTACTGATCATTTGATCATATCTCATGATCACCAAATTAGCTCACGTAGCTCTGGCAAGGTTTTTTTCCCCTCGTTGTTTTTTTTTTTTTTGGCAGCCAAAGCTGACTTTCTGGCTGACTGACTGACTGTCTGGCTGATGATGATCAGTGATCATTACTAGCATCTGTGTTATTATTCGGTATCATCGTGGCGTCGCATTTTACACAGTTTTTTCTTCTCTTTTTTGCAATTACACTTGAGTAAATATCAACAAACGCTCGCTCTCTTATAGCTCTCTGTTGCTTATGATGTGATGCGATGCGATGCGATGAAGTGATGTCTCCAAGTCAGAAAACCTAATGAGCAATGTTTTTCTTACGCTGTCCAGCCCCCTTTTCCCCCACCCCCTAACACACACTACCCATCCAAATGAACCTCAGAACATGAGCTGGCTCAGACTCCGAGACTATACACACACACACACACACACACAGCTTCGAATCAACTTTCTGTCGGTGTTTTCTTTTTTGGTGTTTTGTGATAAATCTTGCAATTGACGCCGCGTGAGTTTTATGGCTGCTGCTGATAAGACAGTTCAACCAATTCAAAACTGTGGGAAAACGACAGAAAAAATATCAAAGAAGCTAACTTCGGCAATGCCGAAGTTTATATACCCTTGCAGTCCGTGGCAATAATTTTTTTACATTTTGAAATTTCTTTCCTTGCAACTCAATTCATCAACACACAAACAAAACATTCAAATTATTTCTCTTTTTACTACAAATTTTTAAGCAAGGCACAACACGCATACACATACATACATACGTGTAGCGCTACGTCTGTGTGTGCGTATGCATGTGCTCTGTTTGATTTGCTGATGACGCAGAACCGATTTGAATTGACTGTAACTTGTGTTCTATTTATCCGATCAAACTCAAATTTTGGGATCTGAGATTTTATATCAAATTCTATTATATTGGTAAATTTCATGGCGATACTCCAATTTTTGCAAAAAAATTTTGTTCTAGAGCTATATGATATAGTAGTCCGATCCTGACAATTTTCATACTCTATTATCTCCCGGCTAAAAGTAGCTCAAATATGAAATTTCATTCCGATAGCTCTTAAGATGCCAGCGTGAAGTTGATTTGCACAGACGGACGGACGGACGGACGGACGGACGGACGGACGGACGGACGGACGGACGGACGGACGGACGGACGGACGGACAGACGGACATGGCTATATCGACTCAGCTTCTCATGCTGATCAAGAATATATATACTTTATGTGGTCGGAAACGTCTGCTTCTGTGCGTTACAAACATCTGACCAATTTTATAATACCCTCTGCAAGGGTATAAAAAAAACAAAAGTGAAACAATATAAAACGATCATCATCGTCATCATCATGAACATTAACCTCAAGTCAAGGGCAAAAGTTTTCGCAATTTATGAGAAATAATTCTGATTTATTTAAAAGAAATATATACATATGTATGTATGTACATACATATATGCTTCGTGTATTTACCTAGCCTAGAAAATCTCAAAAGATTCCTAATTTTATTGAGAAATTTTTATTTTGCCACAGATCTTTGTAGATAATGCTAAGCTAATAGTGTGAAGTTAGTATGAAAGTCTGGTAGTAAATGTGTGTTAACAATGATTTTCAAATGAAGTGGAGTACACTAAAAACAGGTCCGGATTTTGGATGAGAGAAGGAAATGGGAAATAGTCAAATTTATAATGCAAAGACAAATTTGAGGATATTTCAGTCGTATAGGCTTTAAAAAACAATTTCATTCGTGCTTGTTGTAGCTTTCGAATCCTTTTCAAACACAATTTCAAGACAATTTTTTTTTATTGCTAACAAATTGACAGCGAACGGGAAAAAATAAAATACATTTCGATTCCTAATAATGTATTCGAAATCCCTTCTTGTCCTTAAAAATATCAGAATGACAAAATTTACTCCATAGTAAACTAAAGACTCAAAATAGTTTCAAAATATTGAAATCGGTTAAGAATATATAGGAATATATGAAAAATATTCACACCGTATTTCAAGACTATCGGAAAGGACCCCCATTTTTCTCAAGCCGGCCCTAGCTCTACGATAGATTGCCTATCTCCACCCCCCCATATTTGTACAAATACATATATAAATATACATATGTATGTATATTCATATATATAGCCATGGCAGTTCTAGTTCCAGCTGCTTATCGTTTATGAGCTCTCTTGTTTTGGGCGCGGTGTGTGTTCCACCGATATTCAATGAACGAATTTAACTGACGACGCGACGACGACGATGATCATGATGACGATTGTATAGGTACATATACATATGTATATATGTATGTATATTTGTGCGAAAGTGTGATTCATGGCACGGATACAGATACGAATTGTTAAGGTAAACTCACTGACCATCATGATAATGCAGTAAATACTTAACTTTTAACAATTCTAAAATGCCGCAGAGTCTTTATTCCGTACTGTATAGTATGGACGTAAATATAACCACGGTAAGTCATTCACTATTGGATGAAATTAGCACAAAAACGATGAACGAGCACGAGGTCTAAAAACTTGGAAAACCCCCAAAATAAACTTGGCCAACAAGATATGGGGAATACGACGCTCTATATACATACACGAGTTTTTTTTTTTTTTTTTTAGTAAAAGGTGCAGCTCAGTCAAGTCTTATCACTGGATGGGCGATTCATAAGCATTTACTAGGAAACTTGAGACATTGCCATTATGTAGATACACTTTAAATGAGTAAACTATAAACTTCCCACACATGAATTTATGTTGCAGTAGCATAACATTAATTAAAATGTCAATTTGTTTTTTTCTTTTTCACAGTAGTTTTTTGACGAAATTAACCACTGTGCATCGTTGGGATAGTTTCCTTCCTTTAGTTTTTCGGTACCTGCACGGCGCGTGTGCGCTGATGATGTTGTTGTTATTGTTATTGTTATGGTTATTGACGACTGGCTAGACCTCGACAATGCCGACAATCTGATACTGTTCTCCTTCTCTGTTGCCTAATATCTTGACTGTCTTGTCTGCCTGTCGTTTATCCCGACAAAGTCAATTGGTTTCTAATGAGCTTAGAAAATCCTATCTTTGGTGCGAAAATTCCTTACAAAAAATACGTAAATGCAATTTCGATTTTAAAACGTTTAAAGATATTTCTCTCTCTGTTATTCTATGCCATGAACTAATTAGGAAAAGATCGACAGAACGACAAACAAACGGGGGCCCGACTTGTCTATGTTTTACCTTGTTATTATTGTGGGTACTTGTTAAACGTCATTTTCGCTTGGTATTTGCTTACTTATTGTTATTATTATTATTATTATTATTATTATTATTATGGTGCTCTGTGGGTATTTCACAAAAAAAAAAGGCAAATCTATATAACTTAATTTGTTCAACTGAGGCATTAATCGACCTTAATTTTACCCTCTAAATTTCATTGGAAGCGCAATTAAGAGAAAGGGAGACAGAGGGAAGAAAGTTGTATCGCCAAGTCCTTGTTAACTATCATAATATCTTTTGGTCAACTTCTATATAAATAAAATGATAATGATGTGATTGATTCATTTAGTTATCGATCGAAACTTAAATACCCTGAACAAAGGTTTCCTTTACTGAGCAATTGTAAACTGACTTTGACTGACGCATACATATGTATAACCGGCAAAAAGGCATTTGTTTAGCCGCAAAGTTTATTATTATTAAACATGCCGTTTTCGACGAGTTATATACAGACAAACAAACACACATATATATATAGATATATGTATATGTATGTCTATAGTTAGTAGAGTTGTTATTCTTTCTGAGGCGCGTGGACAGCAAGAAGTGAGTGCAAAGTTTAAACAAAACAAGAAATAATTCATGTTTTATGATATATATGTTATATGTTGGGGCCTAATATGTACTCAGTTTATTGTAATATTTGTTGGTCTTTCTTTGGCTGCATTCAAAGGTATTTTCCAAACACAGTCTACGAATATTTGGTAATAACTTATTTCAATATGGTCTAGAATGTGGCAAAGTACTCTGATCTTTATCAATAATAGAAAGAATCTCATTCATATATTTTGCCTTCTTTAAATTATCGTTTCCAATCCCTTACCCTTACGATCAGAATATCTGTACTGAATATGTTTTTTTTTTTGTTTTTTAAATAAACTGAAATTTGGTAGCTTAGGATCAGAATTCAAGATTCTTTGATTCTATTGCTTATATAATTATATATATATACTTTTCTTTTGTTCTCTTTTCCTGGCTTACAGAGTGCGGATCTACATACATATGTATGTATGTATAGAGGTTTGTTATTATGGAAAATTTTGTTGTATCTGATTCAAGTGTTTAACTTTAAGTATTTTGTGAAGTGTTGGAATTGATATAATGTAATACATTCGCATTGAACTTGTCGATCAACTAAACCCATTAAAATACAAAAAAGATAACATCTAATCAAAATATAATAATAAGTTTGAAATCAAATGAAAGTGAATTTCACACATTGTTAATGAATATTAAATGGCAAGGAAACAAAAGAAAAGACACACAAAACAATGCTTAAATGCTCGAATTCAAAAGCAACATTGGCAATCTGTTTTCATATGAATACCGTTAAGTGTCATGCGGAGGTGGCTGTGGTGGCGTTGATGGCGGCAGCGACGCCAACGGGGGCAGTTAAGGGCAGCAGCTGTCGGTGCTGAGAAGCGTGGGAGTTGAGTTATTGTTGTTGTTGTTGGTGTTGCTTTATGCAAAGTTAAATGCTTACTAAATGCTTGCAATTAAATGTTAATGTCGCGCCTTCTTCTTTCCCTTGTTGTTGTTGTTGTATTGCTGTCTCCATCTTCTTCTTCATCGTCTTTAGTTTGCCTCATTATCACAGCGAAATTGAAACTGAAATTGAAATTGAAATCGGTTTTCTCAGCTGTTTTGTTGCGTTCATTTTGTTTTCCTTTTTTTTCTTTTTCTTTTTCTTTTATTGCGCCTGCTTCTCTATGGCAAAAATGCAATTGTTACCTGGAGCCAATTTTTAATGTTTATTTAACACGCATTTGTCTTTAAAAAGTATATGTTTGTATGTTGTTTAGCGCCAGTTTCTCGGTCCCTAATGCTGTCAGTTTCTCTGCCTGCTGCCACCCACGCGCAAGCGCAGCTTTTTATAGTGGAGCAAAGCTATTCAAAAACAATATCGCAGATTGATTGATTTCAAAAATGCAGCTAAATACAATTTATATGAATAGTATTTATTTAAGCAAGGCAAATCCTAATTTAGTGGTCAATTGGGGTCGCATCTGATCCGGATAATGACAAGCCTGTTTAATTGAAATTGGCATATGAAACATATAAACTAGGAATTTATGTATATATTTGTGATTTTCGTTTACATACTAAATAAACTATGTATGTACATACATACATACATATGTACATACATTTGTACTAACTATCCTGTCTCCGAACAAATTTCGTTATGGGTTACTCAATTTAACTACCACTGTGCGAATATTTTTCAAGTTCATTATAAATAAAACGTAAATATTATTAAATTTATACAAACAGCGCCGTTGCACGTGTCGGTGAGGCAATGTGTGTGTGTGTTGGGGTGTGTGTGTGTGCGTAGGGGCGCGCGTGTCCATGCGTGAGTGGTAGATGTATGCGATGTGTCTGTGCAAAGGGGGGAGGTGGATTTGTAAGTGTATTGAACTCTTACTGCATTTTTTGCACCGCTTTTGTTTTTCGTTTGTTTTTTTTTTTTACTTTTGTCTTTGTTTTCTTCCAACACCGCCCTCCCCTCTTCACGCCTTTTGTACCCCCATCCTACCACCATTTTGTGTATATGCGACTTGCGCTTGCGTTTTAATTTTTGTATATTATTATTATTTACACTGGCAACACTTTTGTTATCACAATTGTTCAATTGGTCAATTGGATTTCTGATGCTGGTTCTTAATTTAAAACCAAACTCAAACCAATGTATTTACATAAGTTTATATGAACATATGAATGTGTGTCTACGTGCCAAGGAGGGGGACGAGGAGTGGCAAGCAATTGGAGGGAGAGAGTTAAGGAAACTCAATCTAATTTGCATATTTAAGCAGCTGACGTGTTGACCCGAAGCCAAAGCCGATGACGATGACGATTCCCAAGGCGGTCGGTCAACTGTAACGACGTGACGCACCCAGAGGAAAAGGGACAATACGTGGATAGCTTCTTTTACTTCCGTTTTTCTTATTCTTTCGTTTAACATTTAGTGCTTATTTCTTTTTTTTGGTTTTGGTCGTTGTTGAGTAGCTATACTCAAGATCAAACTATTGCTATCTCGTTTTCTCTTTCTCTAACTAGCATCTACATCTTTCTTTTCTTTTTGTCTCTTTTTTACTCTCACTATCCACTAGGATAAACAATATGTTTTGGCATTAACCATGACAACGGGATTTATGTACAAATACACACACACACACACACACACACCCACAGACACACACAGAGGCATATAGAAAAAGACATGAAACCCGTAATTGCATCTGGCAAATGTAAATTAAATTTTCAATTTAAATTCAAATTGAAAATTAAAACCAATTGATAAGCCAAGTGGACAGGCTCTCAAATAGGAACTATTGCAGGGATTTCCCTTGCACGTTTATATAAACCACATACAAACGCATGTGCATACATACGCCATGTTGACGCCTCCTGAGAATGATGATTATACATATGTATGTATGGATGTACATATATGTGGTCTTGGGGTTGGGGTGTGGATGGGGGGTCATCTGTATATGGCTCTCTTGCTCTAACATACGCATTTATACACTTACGCAAAGCGACATGCGTGCACACAAACACATAGACACACCGAAACAGTTACATAGATACAGTGTGAGAGCATTGGTTTGAAAGAATTAGGAGAGGGATGGTGGAGGGGGAGAAGTCGAGTAATCCTATTTGCGCCCAAAAAATGAAACGAAAGAAAAATCCAACAAAGAAGCAGCAGCAACAGCAGCAGCAGCAGCTTGAAGATTTACGTGTCGTCGTGTCGTCGTCGTCTCGGTCGTCGTCGTTGCGTCGTCGCCTGCCCCTCGTTATGCCGACGATGTGCATTTTTATCTAACTAATACCAATACCAAGGTAAAACAGCGCAGCCACCACCAACAGGCAGCAGCCGCCACACTCTCACACACACACACACATACGCGCGCATTGGCACACACACACTCATGCAGCGGCAGCCATTTGCGCCATGCTCTTGCTCTTGCTCTGGCTCAGATAACTGTTCGCTCTCTCGCTCTCACTCTCTCGGTGTGTGTCTTTGCGCGCGTTTGCTCATCTACTCTCAACATGCTTCCCCCGAAAGGAATGTCTATAAATACTACTTCGTATGTTGCATCTCGTCTCAGTCAAGCTTCATGTTGCGCCTCATGTGTCTCGTGTGCGCGTCAACGGCAAAAGCATCTGCAGCGGGGCGCTATATAAAAAAGAAATAATAATAAAACTTACAAACACCAAAAGAAAAACAAAATATAAATTCAATTACGTTTTTTTGTTCAACAAAAAAACACTGTGCATTAACTATATATACATATATATATATACAGATTTTATATATATAAATTTGGAATATCTATACACAAAAATATAGAATATAATTTTTTTTTTTTTTTTTGGAAAAACAACCAAAGAAAAGTGCTAAATAATTGAAACACAAAAAAAGTTGAAAAAAATCAACAAAACGGAGAAATATTTTAAAATAAAATTTAATAACTAAGAATTGCATTTCTTTTGATTGTGAGTGAAAAGTGAAATTCAAAAATCTTTACAACAACAACAATATCGAAAATCAACAACGAAAATTGGAGAATAACCAAATACAACAAATATTACTATATAGGAACAAACAATTTTTTTGTTGTTTTGGAAATGCCGACGCAACTATTAGAAATTAAAAAAAGGTAATTTATTTTGGTTGACCATTCTGAAGTTAAATTTAATGAATGAAACTAAAACAAAACGCATGGATTAACAGAGGATTATTAGCCATTAGCTTCATTTAGTGTTATCTATATTGATAACTAATCAAATAGGTCAAACATTTCGAAAAAAGGGTTGCATTTATGGAAATTGTTTTTCCTTTTTTGCCAAAAAAAGTCAACGAGGTGAGGTCAATAACGTTTTGACCCTTGTCATGGCAAGGGGTTGGTTGGAAATTGTGTGAACTAGAATTGACCTTTTTGATGCCCCGATTTAAAGTTTATTTGGGTTAATGCTAAAGTGATCTAACCGTAAATTTCATTCATAAGTTTTGCAATTGCTGGCCCAGGTAAGGTGAGGTGAGGGGTGAGCAAGGTTGGGAGTTAGAAGGGATGGACTAGACGATGGACGGTTGGCCGCTTATGACTCATTAATATTAGCGAAATTAAAATCAACCAACCAAAAATAAAAAAACCTTTTTTTCCTTTTTTTGTGTTGGTCTCTCATTTTGGTTATCAAAAGAATTTATACTAAAAAAAAAAAAAAAAAGTTTCACAAAAAGTTCTTTTCCTTTTACATTTTTTTGCTGCTCTTTTTGGGGGATTTGCGAAAAGATAAGAACACATTTTTTTACAACTCTCTTTTGACTCTGTCTCACTCTAGCAATAACTGATAAGGAATAGATAAGAAATCGATATATGTATATATATATATATATATATATGTATGTGTATAAGTGAGTGTGTGTGGGTGTGAGTGCATGTGTGTGTTTGTAGGTAGAAATTTTTTCAGCTGCAATTGCAAGCAAATCTTATATGGTTTTAAAGGGGGTGGGGGACGGGGGCAAAGATGTTGGAGGAGCTTAAGAGAGAGCGAAAGAGAGAGAAAGAGAGAGAAAGAGAGAGAGGGCGGGTGGTGGAAATTGTCTTCTTTAGATCGTATTTGGGGTTTATTATTATTATTTTTTGGATCTGTTTACTTTAGCATTTCGTCTCATGTAACATTAATTCAAAGATCTGCTGTTTGTAGTATTTTTCGCTTTTTGTTATTTGTTTACAATATTAAAAGAACAAAGAGAAATTTTAACATTATGAAAATGGATGACAAAAAAATAAACATTTGACAGATTTGCAATTGATTTTCTCTTAATATTAAATGTTTATACAAATTTTTAACTCTAACTCGCCCTTTACTTAATTTCACACATTTTTGTCTCTTGTCCTTTCTCTTCGTGTCTTCTTCAAGCAGTTAGTCGATAAACTCGATCTCAATTTGTAACAAATATAACAACAAACAACAACAACAACGAAAATGCTAGCAACAACAACAACATCCACTGATATGGAACGTCAACGTAGAGATTCCACAACCTCAGAATCCTCATTGGAACATCTTGATCTTGGCCGCACACCAAAGAAATTAAGCAGCGCCAGCGGAACGCTGCAGCCAACCTCAACGCCACACACTGCTACAGCAACAACAACAACAGCAACATCCCGTAAACGTAAATTGCGGCAACAGCCACAACATCAGCAGCAACATGATTTACTCTCACTCTCCGAGGATGAAGAAGATGCCGAGGAGGAGTCTGCACCAACAATTGCTAATGCTGCAGCCGCGCAGCAGCAACAGCAACGCCCACGCCATAAACAGCGACGCAACGGCTCTGTTGCCGCCGCTGCTAGCGCCAGCATTGTAATCGATGGCCCAGCCGATGCCAATTCACTTCGCAAAAAATTTCGCTTGAACCACAGCAATAGCAGCAGTCTAATCAATGGTGAACTATCCGAATCGGGTTTCGTCGATGGCAGCGCACACAGTGGCTATCTAATTGGCAGTAGTCATGCCTCTGCCGTTATTAGTGCTGCTGCTGCCGCCGTCAGCAATAGCAGCAACAGCAACAGCAACAGCAACAGCAGCAGCAGCAACAGCAGCAACCCAAGCCACAACAGCAGCAGCTCGGGCTCCTCTTCGCCTCAAGGCCTTTGCATGTCATCGTCCAGTGCTGGCGATGAGCACATGAAATATCTATGCCCCATCTGTGAGGTTGTCTCGGCCACGCCCCATGAGTTTACCAATCACATCCGATGTCATAATTATGCCAATGGCGATACCGAAAATTTTACCTGTCGCATTTGCTCCAAGGTAAGTCATCATCATCATAATCAAAACACACACACACACACAAAAATAATAAGAAAATTCAAATGGATTAAAGTCCAAGAAAATTCATACTGAACGGATATAACATTAGGAGAAATTACAATTTTTGATCCAGTGTGTGCCCATTTGTTGTGGGTCATCAAAATTCAAGTTGATTATCATTCGCATTTTAAAATTATTCTATTGCATACCTTAAGGGGTATGGGGGGAGGGGGTAAAAGTTCCCTTAATTAGCTATCCTAGATCGGTTTATTCTTTCTTCACCTTGCCAAACAATAGAGGTAACAAATTTGTTTTATTTTTCTTATTCTCTTTTATGTTTTTAGGTACTATCCTCAGCCTCATCTTTGGATAGGCATGTTCTGGTACATACAGGTGAACGACCCTTTAATTGTCGCTACTGCCACCTGACATTTACCACAAATGGTAATATGCATCGTCATATGCGTACACACAAGCAACATCAAACGGCAGCAGCAGCAGGTGGTGCCAGCAGCAATACATCATCCCTGACGGCACAGCAAAGACGCCAACAACAACAGCACCAGCAACAACAACAGCAGCAGCAGCAGCAGCAACAACAACAACAGCAACACCAAACAAAAAATCAACAGCAAAAGCAACAAAATTCATTGATTGCTGATGTCAATTCTGGTAGCTATGAAAGTGATGCTAGTTGCTCCACAGATATGTCAAGTAATCAAAGCCAAAGCAGCAATCATAGCCACAGTAGCAACAACAACAATAATAATAACAATAACAACAACAACAACAATAATAATATTAAAATTACAAACAATAATCGACAAGAGTGCATCAAGGAAGAGCAAATGGATGTGGAGGATGAGCAAGTAGATGGAGAAGCAGCTGTCGTAATGGACGAATTGCCGATATTAAAACAAAAACGTCGTCTAAAGACGACAATTAATAATAATAATATAATAAACGATGATCACGATGATGACGATGCAGCGGCAGGTCGTGATGAACTGGATGCCGATGGAGAGGTGGATGATGATGAGGATGAAGCCGATATTGATGGCGATCGGCAAACAGAAGTGGAAGTATCTATCACTAGTACACCAGATGTTGCCGCTCTTTTGGCTGGCGCCTCGAGATCAGCATCACCCACAACTCCATTGATAAGTTGTCCCGTCTGTTTATCTGAATTCGAATCCCTGCCCACTTTATGTGAACATTTGGATCAACAGCATTCCGATATATTGGCCAAATGTCGTGAGTGTGAGGTCATCTTTTCGAGTCACAAGCAACTGCAGAAACATTGCTGTCGCGGTGGTTCTTCGTCCAGTGGTTTGCCGCCCCTCCTAAGAGCGAGCAGCTCACCATTGCATGGCGAGCAAGAGGATGACGACGATGTCGACCGTGATGACGATGATCGAGAGATGAGACGTGCTGGCGTGGACACAGACCTTCGCGATGAAGTCAAGGTGGAAAAGGAAGCCGAAGCCGAGGCCAAACAGCGTGACGATTTCTTTCATCATTTGTATTTGAAGAGCAAAACCGAACATGCCCATATGTCCGAGGACAACAATGAGTTGGCCACGTCGCCACCATCGCCCATAAAGCATGAGCCAAATGATAGCAAAGATTTGGCCGATATACAAAGCATCCTGAACATGACCAGTTCGAGTTGTACATCTAGTTTTCTGCGCAACTTTGAGCAATCGGTCAATACTCCATGCTCGTCGAGTCAATACAGTCTGGATGGTCGGGATCAGGAGGAGGAGGCCCAAGACGTCTTCACCTCGGAGTTCCGTCGCATGAAATTGCGTGGCGAATTCCCCCTGCAAACTGTGTGCGGCAGTTTTCCCCAATTTGCGTGCCCTCAAGGGGCACAATCGTGTGCATTTGGGTGCAGTTGGACCCGCTGGTCCCTTCCGTTGCAACATGTGTCCCTATGCCGTGTGCGACAAGGCCGCCTTGGTGCGCCACATGCGTACTCATAATGGGGATCGTCCGTATGAGTGTGCCGTCTGCAATTATGCTTTCACTACCAAGGCCAATTGTGAGCGCCATTTGAGGAATCGTCATGGCAAAACCAGTCGTGAGGATGTCAAACGTGCCATTGTCTACCATCCGGCCGAGGATGCCAGTTGTGGTGAGGGTGAGGGTAAATTGCGTTTAAATGACACCGATGAGAGTTATCGTTCGGCATCGCCGCCACCGCTGGAGGGGACTGCTGCCTCCCAATTGAAGCATATGCTGATGAACGATGGCCCAGGAGTGACGCAAAGTGTGCAACCGCCACCACTTAAGATCCAGGTAAAGAGCCTGGATCAGTTGGTGGAGAAGCAAACACCCGCCATTAAGGCGACACCATCGCCAGCAGCAAGTGCTATTGATCTTTCAATGGATGTGCTAGATCTCAGCAAGAAGCCATCTTCAAATGCCACAGCAACAACAGCAACCGCAGCAGCAGCAGCAGCAACCACTACATTGCCAATAACTTCGCCAATAAACAATGATCTAGCCGATCAGCAACGTCAACAGCAACAGCAGCAACAACAACAACAATTGCAACTGCTAGCCCAACAGCAATTGTTTGGCCAAAATGATGCTGCCTCACAATATATGCAGCAACTTTTCCGCAATCTAATGTTTCAACAATCCTCTGGATTTCCCTTCTTTAACTTCATGACGCCACCAGCTCCGCCGCCACCGTCAACTTCATCGACTGGATCAGCCGTTGGAGAGAAATTGCCACCGTCAAGTGCCATGCAGCAGCAGCAGCAACAACAAATGAGCCCCTCGAGCAATCGTCTATCCCTGCTGCCCGGTGGACCAGTCAAAATGGTCATCAAGAATGGAGTTCTAATGCCCAAGCAGAAGCAACGTCGCTATCGCACCGAACGTCCCTTTGCCTGTGAGCATTGCTCGGCAAGATTTACCTTGCGTTCGAATATGGAGCGACATGTGAAGCAGCAACATCCGCAATTCTATGCCCAGCGCCAGCGAAGTGGCCATCATGTGATGCGTGGACGTGGAGCAGCAGCGGCTGCCCAAGCTGCAGCCGCCGCGGCAGCAGCAGCAGCAGCCCAGGCCCATCACCAGCAGCAGCCGGCTCATCATCATCATCATCATCAGCAGCAGCAGCCACACCATCATCATCAACATCATCAGGGGCATGGACAAGGTATGGTCACACCCATTTCGGAGCAGGTGAAATATGCCATATTGGCCCAACAATTGAAGGCACACAAGAATACGGATTTGCTGCAACAGGCTTTGGCCCATGGATCGAGCAGTGTGGCAGCAGCAGCGGCAGCTTCTTCTCACTTGATTAACTTCAATTATGCCTTGGCCAATGGAAATGGGAATGTCAATGGCAACAGTAATGGAAATGCTCATGGAAATGGTCATAGTTTGGCCATTGACGATGATGAACCAAAACTAATCATTGATGAAGATGAGGCAGAGGCTGAAAATGAAGGTGAACCCGAACCCGATGATGACTTCGATGAAGATGAAGACGATGAAGACGAGGATGTCGGTGCCGATGATGACGAGGACGATGAGCACGATGTGGCAGCAGCAGCTCACGATGTGGATATGGATAAAAAGCTGGTGGTAATTGTGGATGATGAGCAGCAATCGCATGGCAAAGATTTGCCACAAACCATTGAGAACATGGCCAGCAACGAGGCAGCCAAAAAGGTGGCTGAAACCATTTTAGAGCAGGCCATCAAAGCTGGCAAACCAATAACCCATGAAGTGGAACCAACTTCCACTACAGTTGCCAGTAGCCATCAGCCGCCATCCTCAATGAAGTCGATGATTGCTCAAGTTGAGTCTGTGGCCAAGTCGCTGAAAGATGTGGCCAGTTCACCATTCAATAAAGATGAATCTCCACTCTCCGATTTGGTGCCGGTGTCCAAGCTAGTGGACAATGCCACAAGCAATCAATCGATGCAAAGTTTCACCAGTTATTTTCGTCCCAGCGATGTGGCCAATCACATGGAGCAGAGCGACGAGGAGGGTCTCGTTGCCTCGGGCAGTGCCAGTGAGAGTAATAACTCCGGCACCGAAGATGTCACCAGCAGCAGTAGCAGTGGGCAAGAGCCCAAAAAGAAATCCGCCTACAGTCTGGCCCCCAATCGTGTCTCGTGTCCCTATTGCCAGCGTATGTTCCCCTGGAGCAGTTCCCTGAGACGGCACATTTTGACCCACACCGGGCAGAAGCCATTCAAATGCTCTCACTGCCCATTACTCTTTACCACCAAGAGCAATTGTGATCGTCATTTGTTGAGGAAGCATGGCAATGTCGAATCGGCCATGTCCGTGTATGTGCCCACCGAGGATGTCAGCGAACCGATACCAGTGCCCAAATCAGTGGAAGAAATTGAATTGGAGGAACAACGCAAACGTCAAGAGGCCGACCGCGAGAAGGCCGAATTGGAACGAGAACGCGAGCGAGAGCGTGAACTTGAGCGTGAGCGGGAACGTGAAAGGCAATTGCAGCAAGAGAGGGAAAAGGAGCTAGAACGTGAGCGAGAATTGGAATTGGAGCGAGAGCAGCAGTTAATGCAACAATTGGCTGCCGCTGCTCAATTAACTCAGCAAATGGCCGTGGCTGCCTCCTCGTCGGCAGCAGCAGCAGCCGCTGCAGCCGTGGCTGCCGCAACTTCAGCGAGTAACGAGTTGGCCAATGGCGATTTGCCCTTCAAGTGCCATCTGTGTGAGTGTTCGTTTAGCGAGCGTTTACAGTGCTTGGATCACATCAAGCAAGCGCATGCCCATGAATTTGCTTTGCTTTTGGCCAAGGGAGCTATCGAAACGGAAGAACCCACCCAGGGAGCAAACGCAACAGCGACGGCGACAGTGCAGCCAACAGCTCCCCAATCCGATGATGAAGGATCTTTGGGTATGGCCGGCAATGGTCGTGGTGGTTCTGGTAAATATCCCGATTATAGCAATCGCAAAGTGATTTGCGCTTTTTGTGTTCGTCGCTTCTGGTCCACTGAGGATTTGCGTCGTCATATGCGTACCCATTCGGGCGAGAGGCCATTTCAGTGTGAGATTTGTCTGCGTAAATTCACATTGAAACATAGCATGTTGCGGCACATGAAGAAGCATAGTGGACGTTCCCATAATGCTGGTGAGATGCAAGGTGGTTCCGATTGTTCGGATGATGAGCAAATTATGACAACAGCAACAACAACCACACCGCCATCTACACCTCTGCCCAATAATAACAATAACAATTGTCACACCAACAACAATAATACAAACAACAACAACAATAATAATAACACAAACAATAATAACAATAAATTGGGAATACGTCTACCAAAATTGCATGAGCTACTGGACAAGGCGAACGAGTGGCGGGCCAGTCGGTTGGGCGAGCACAAAGAGAATTTGGGCGAGCAACAACACCGTGCAACAACACCTGGAGCAACTCCATCTGCTGTGGCTGGTTCAACAGATCTCATTGGCAATCTATTGGGCATCAGCGATCAGGGTATATTGAATAAATTGCTCTCGTCCGCCGATGAGGCAGCCAAATTTCTGGGAGTGGACAAGTAAAATGACGAAGAATATAATTAACGAATCAATGTTCTATATATATCTATATCTGTATACCAAAGCATAGTTTTCTTACATTTTTTTTTTTTTTTCTAAGAAATTTGGTTTAAACAAAGTTTTTTTTCAAAATATTTTACTGGCGGTGTAACCGACCAGCGTGTAGTGAGTAGCAAGTAGCGAGTAGTTGGTAGCGAGAGCAAAAATATGTAGTTAACATGGAGAATGAGCAATGTTAATTACAAAATCAAAATTAGCAAACAATTTGAATCTATATATAAGTGAATTTTTTTCTACTCTTTTTTTTACCTATCATACATACATAAATATAAGCATGATATTTATAACTATACTATATATACAACGAGAGCACATATAGTTTTATCACAACAAAAGAGAAAAAAAAACAACACGAAAAGACTTGAGTTTAAATTGAAAAGTAAAGAAAAACATAAGCGAAAATGAATTGTACATTAAATGAGGCCTTCGAAACCGCAGTGTGGCTTAAATATTTTAGTTTTAAGCTATACAGAAATATATATATATATCAATCTATGTATGTATGTGTGAGTATGAATGATAGACGAAAATGTAGTCTGTAGCATGTATAATTTTTTTTTTTTTTTTGAATGAACATTTTTAAAATTATAATAAATTTAGTCAATTTTTTACAGCAATAACCAAAGCATTTTTACAAATATAATCAAATAAAATAGCAAAAACGAAACGAAATATTACCGACTTTACCCCAACACCTTTCCCCAAAAATAGCACATACACATATATCAAATTATATATATACCTTTACTCAGTATCAACTATTTATAATGTGGAACAAAGCAAAAATTACAAAAAAAAAAAAAAAAACAAAAAAGACAAATAAATCATTAACAAATTATTGAACAAATTACACTATATACATATATATAAATATATATTCATATATATTACTTAGCGTTTATTTAAATGTACTTAAAATAAAACAAACAAAAAAACAAAACATCAACAAATGTAAAACAACAAAAAAATTGCAAAAAAAAAATAAGAAATGAAACCTGAAAATAAATACAAGAAACAAAAAGGCCAAGACATTCAGCTAAAATACTCTTGTCAAAGGCCAAATTGTACCGATGCCTAAAAAACCACTTTAATGCATTTTTATTCAATTCTTTTTTTGCTTGGGAAAATGTTAATGTTTATAATATTAATTTTCTAACGGAATTTTTTAAACTTAACGACATTTACAAATTCCTATTTAACACTTAATTGTTAAAGTTTCCAACACTGACCTCAAGCTAAACTGGTCCGGCGAATGTATCGCAATCGACATTATCGGAGCAAAGTAATCGACGTTATCGGAACAACCTATCGTAATCGACGTTATCGGAGCATTTTTTTTATAAGGCGAATGGACAAAATTGTGCGGCGAATATTTTAAGGCGAATATTCAATTTTCTTTTTTAGCGCTCGGGCGAATTTGGCTTTGTGGTTGTTGTTGCATTTGCGGCGAAGTGTTTTTCGAAAATGGTTCTCTTCACGGCGAATATTCTCTCTTAAGAGAGCACAACGTGCAAACATGTTGGAGTTGGCCTCATCGGTTGCGGTTCGCCTCATTTGTTCGATGTTCGATGCTTTTCATGAATTTTCGCTCTTTTGTTGCATGCTGTTGCTCTTTTGTTGCGGTTCGACGTGGTTTCATGGAGTTCGGTGTGGTTCGGAAAGGGTATTTCATGCAAAAATGGTTCGTAGCGAACTCGCGTTTTTTTACGGCGAGAGGGCAAAAATTTACGGCGAGAGGGCAAGAATTTACGGCGAGAGGGCAAGAATTTACGGCGAATATTAAGCGCGGCGAAGTATTTTTTTGTTGTTGTTGTTTTTGTTTTTGTTTTCCAAGTGAACGGACGTGTGTGTGCTAGTTACTTATTAATAATTTAATTTAATTAAATTTAAAACAAGAGGCAGCAGCAACGGCGGCCAAAAAAGGTGATTTTAGAGAAAATACCCGAAAGTGAAACTGAAGGTGAACAGAAATACACACATACATATATTAAAGTTTAAGTGAATCAGGTAAAAATTACATTAGTTACAAAAAAGCACACCGAAAAAGAAAAAAAAACAGGATAAAACCGCCCACAGTTACAAAACAGCGGCAGGTAACAAAGAGTGAAAGAGCGAGCTTGTAATGGTAAAGAGAAACAGAGGAGGCGATAGCGTTATTGTTGTTGTGGTTCTCATCCTTTCCTCGTGATTGTTTATGAATAATTGGTGCAAAAGTTATTTTGTTTAGTGCAATTTGATTGATTTTTTCATGTCTGTAAGAGTTCTTGCATTTTATATTGGTGTCAATGCTGCTGCCGCTTGTCGCGGGGGTTGGAAAACTCACTCAGCACCACCCACCACCGTCTCCACCCCACCCTTTCCGCTGGGCCCATCAGTATTGATAACAAGCAGCGCTTAAAACCGTGTGAGAGAGACAGAGGAAAGTGTGTGCCAATTGGACAACGTTATGTTTTAAGTTTTTAAATTATGACAAAAAAAAGTGCTGATTAGCAAGTACCAGCACCTTACTCCACCGATTCGCCACCCCCCAACCAACCCACTATTTTCCACCCGCCAGCCCAGTAGCTCGTGCGCATTTTTTTCTTTTTGTTCTGTTCTCTTTTGTTGTTTGCTTTACGCGCATGTGGATTCGTTTTATTGGTTGCTCTAGTATCGCATGATAATCTCCTCATATTTGTTGTCGTCGTCGCTTACACGTTCTGCGACTGCTGTTGTTATTGTTTTTGCGCTTTTCCCCCAGATCAATTGAGCAGGTGCGTTTACGTGCTAGAATTGTGCAAGAACCAAAAGGAACAAAAACAAAAAACAAAGAAAGGGAACTATGCGCTGCAGGCAATCATCTGGACGTAGATAACTACATATGTATCTACGCGTATGTCAAGTAGAGACACAGAGGCGTCATTTTAGGGGTCGCCAAAGTACTAACGGGACTTGCATCCTGTTCACAATCCTTTTCCGCGTCACTCAAATAAAATGAATACTCATTCTTAGTGTGTTGGAGAACGATCTAAAGATCATAGTTTAAAAGAGAAATGAAATCTGCTTGGTCCCATCTATCGGGGGGGGAACAAACCACAGGTTAAATGTCAGTTAACAGGCGGAACGGCCAACTGTGTTGTTTCCGTTTATTCGTTTTTATTAGGCCCGTCTTGGCGGTGTGGGGGAAGAAGCGTAACATTGTACGCTAACAATTATAATTCAATTTCTATATAGAAAATCGAGAGCTCTTTGACAATATTGTCGAACAACAACAGCAGCAAATAGAATAAGAAGTTATTATTAAGCGAAATGAAATTATGTGCATAGTTGCATTCAATTGAATTTTTAAATTAAACCCACCCGTTTGATATAAAGAACTTTGCACCGCGATCACAACTTGCCGCTTTCGTTTTGGCTGGGTCTTATCAAATAACTGTTAGCGTATTTTGTTTAGTTTGCCTTATCGAAAGTTACTTACTACGGTGTGCCATATAATACCAAATTCCAAATGGCCAATTTCATAATTAGTTAATAAATTTCTTTTGTTTTAATTTTGCTTCTGGCTGTTTTGTCTTCTTTATATATGTATCTGTTTCTTTTTATTTGGTATTATTTTTGATTTGGTTTGTTTTTTAGCTGCTTTTTGCCAAAACGCTTAAATGTCACAACACTCGAAAAAGGATACAGCAGCGTTAGCAACGCCGACAACATCAACAAACTCAAGTAGTCATGCCACAACACGTCACCGTAATAAGCACGAAGACAACCACCACCAGCAGCAGCAAAATCATCAACAGCAGCAGCAGCAGCAACATACCAACAAACACAACAACAACAGAAAACACCATCAGCAGCAGCATTCATCGACGTCAACAACGACGTCCAATGGCAATTTAAGGGGCAATAATACAAATCATAATACCAATTCCATTAGCAACAGCAAATCGATCGGCAGCAACATGCAGATCCATAGCAGTAGCAATCATAAATCTCAGTTAAGCAAAAAGGAGAAAAACCAAAAAGACAAGGAACGTGAACGAGAACGTGCCGAACGTGGCCAACTGGTGCTTTGGCGTCGGCCATGGCAAACAACCAAATATTGTGTCCTCGAACTGATGGCGTTATTGCGCACTTGGAGTAGCAGGTAATGACAAAAATACCATGCAAATTTTTAGAATTTTTGTATTCACATAACGAATCCTTTGTTTCGTCCTTGTTTCTCTCTAGATTACTGCAACAGCGCCTTCTCCTGGCCGTTTTAATAGTATTAGGCATTGTATTTAGCATAATTTACAAATTCGACGGACCACATCAATTGGCTATTGAGTTTATTCGTCGAAATACTTGGTTCTTTATCTATTGGCTTGGCTTGGGTGTCCTCTCATCGGTGGGTCTTGGCACTGGCCTGCATACGTTCCTTTTATATTTGGGTCCGCATATAGCCAGTGTTACATTGGCCGGCTATGAATGTAATTCCCTGAACTTCCCACAACCACCATATCCAGACGAGTAAGTTTTAGAAGTAGAGTGAATATGTATATGACTTATTTAATACTAAATGTTTCATATTATTGTATAGAATCGTTTGCCCCGATGAACCCTATGTAAAACGAATGCCAAATATCTGGTCCATTATGTCCAAAGTACGGATGGAGGCATTTCTTTGGGGCGCTGGTACAGCTCTTGGTGAATTGCCTCCATACTTTATGGCAAAAGCGGCTCGTCTCTCTGGCTACGATCCGGACGATGCCGAAGAGTTGGCCGAATTCGAGGCACTAAATGCCAAACGGAATCAAAAGAATCTTAGCCTAATGGACAAGGGTAAACTGTTCATGGAGCGTGTGGTTGAGCGTGTTGGTTTCTTTGGCATTTTGGCCTGTGCAAGCGTGAGTGATCCCACATGCGAAGAGTAAACGCAATCGAATAAAATTAATTGATTTTCCTATTGCTAGATTCCTAATCCGTTGTTCGATTTGGCTGGCATAACATGCGGACATTTTCTGGTGCCATTTTGGACATTCTTTGGTGCCACACTCATTGGCAAGGCCATCATTAAGATGCACATACAGAAGGTATTTGTGATAATTGCCTTCAATGAGACGCTTATCGAGCGGGCTGTGGATTTATTGGCTGCATTGCCGATATTTGGTAGCAAACTGCAGGAGCCCTTCAAGGCGTTCCTTAACAATCAGAAGCAACGATTGCATCGACAACGTGGTCGTGGCGGTGCTGGTGGCAATGTTGGCGGCGGCACAGCATCCGGCGATTCGGGTAATCTGCTCTCAAAGATATTCGAGACATTTGTTATTGGCATGGTGTGCTACTTTATTGTCTCTATTATCAACTCCCTGGCCCAGAGCTATCACAAGAGGCTCCACAAGAAGGCCCCACCACCATCATCATCATCGCGGCCAAAAACAATATCCTCATCCTCCTCCTCTGCCTTCACCTCGAGCAGTAGTAGCAGCAGCAGCAGTTTAAAAAAGGAGAAAGCCAAGCACAAGGCTTTACGCGATTAGGCTCTGTACAATATAGAAGCAACAACAACAGAAAACCTAAAAAAATAGAGATGCAACAATTCTTTTTGTTAATATTTTGCCCTTCTCTAACCGCTAAACCCAAATCCATCTTTCACTTTCCTCACTTTGTTTGTATTCCCCATTGTTCGACCCTCCCGCCCATTTTTTTTTTCTTTAGTCAAATTATAATTAAAATGTAATAAGTCGTACATTACACATATAAAATAATTTTTTTTTGTTTGTTGGGACTAGCAGATATATGAATATATATATTTTGTTAATATAATAGCAATAGAAATTTGTACCGGTTTTGATACCTTTGTAGAAGGTATTATGCACATACATATACATACATACATATATAAAGTAGGCATAACTTTGATTTGCCCTAAATTTGGCATACGAAAACACTTTCCTTTTGAATCTATAAATGTCATTATTGAGAAGTGAATTGAGACTGTCTACAACTAGCTGTCTGAGCTCCGCTCTCTCTCCCTACTAGACACCCGCATAAATGCACACATACACAGACAGACACTTCTTCATGTTAGTTAGCCAAATGTTCAGAGTTGAATGCTAAAATATAAGGCTGATTCTCGGTCCTCTTTCTATGTCCGTCTGATTAAATATAGATTGAAAACGCTTTTCCACGCAACGTTGAAGGAAAACACTCTTTCGTTACGTCTAAGCTTTGTAGTTGTAGGCCAAAGTTAGAGCCAAGTTATAAGCCCGAATCGGTTTAAAGGTCGCCTAGAGAGAGAGACTGAGAGATAGACTTTAAAAACGTTGTCAAAAATAAATAAATAAACTGCAATTGCTGCAAAAGGGAAAATCGCCAGTGTCCTTATGGAGCAAAGAGAGAGAAAATCAAATGAAATGGAGGAGGAGTAGTGAAAATTAGAGAGGGTATGCAATATGTATAAGAAAGAGATGCCACTAGTCCCACATGAAATGAAATGAAAAGCAAAAGCAAAAGACAAATGTTTAGAGAGCCATTAAAAATAGTGAGAAACAAAAGATACAAATTAAAAAATTTAGTTGAATAAACAAGGAAACAATTATAAAAACAACAACAACTAATTAAAATGCTGAATAAATGAAAATAAACGATAAATTCAATACAAATGTGTAATTTTATTCTATTGTTTTGAAAATATTATCAAAGTGAGAGAGAAAAATTTCAAGCGCAAATCAATATTATTAACCCGAGGCTTAAACGAAATATGTATTTATATTTTCCAACATGTTGGTGACCCTTCAACCCTATTGTTCTTATGATACAAAAGTATTGCACGTATCTAAAATCTTGACAAAGTCAGAATTAGTGTTATAAACCACCTGTTAGTGGCTATCTCTTATTAAATATAGAGACAATTTTAACAAAATAAACCAACAAATTAATTAATTCATGTATTTTGCTTTAAAAATTACATTACAAATGGTTTCGAGCTTACCGGAGCATCTGTGTTTCGAACGTTTGTTAAAGTAAATACAAAAGCGTTTTCAAGGAATTCGAGTTCCTTAAAATCAAAGTACGATTAGAATCTAGTGAAAGAGATACATACCTAACATTAGCTTTATTGACAATTTACTCAGCAGTTTTGGGGGGCCACCGACTGCCTGATGCCGACTGGATGATGCCCTCATGGTTGCCTGTCGGCATTGACTCATTAAGCCAAAACAGCTTGCCAACTAGCCCAAGGCGCAAACAAAAGCTAACTCAAATGCCGCCTCCATCCACGCAAAGAGGACACAATTGCCGACACCCGCTTACGCTCTTTCTATCACTCTCACACGAGCTCTCTCTTTCTCTCCCTCTGTAGTTGCTGTCTCTCCCTAACGTTTATGGCATGCGATTGCGTTGAGGACGCGTTTTGAATGCCTAATCCTGTCAACAACAGCAAACGGCAACAGCAACTAGCTACAGGCAATGTCAACACTCGGACTCGGACAAAACAGAAAGAAAGAAAAAGAAATAAAGAAAAAATGTCAACGACAAGCAACAACTTTGCACGTACGTTAAATATTTTCATTTAGCTGTCAGCATTTATTTAAAATGGACACATGGCCCACACCACGCCCATCGGTGCCACCCACCTCCTTCACTGCTATCTAGAAACAAAAGGGTAAACTTGGGCACACACAGGATCGTATTCGGTAAAAGGCGGGTCAATTATGTTTTGAAATCATCTCTAGTCAGCAGATACTGCGAGAACGTAGCTTCTTCTTTTCGCTAGGACTCGCTTAAATTTGTAGCCTACTTATCAGGGTGATAACTCTTTTCGCTGCATTTGATTTGCACTGATAATATTTAGCATAGCCTACTTTTTAGGGCAAGGACTTGAATACATTTCTGGCCTACGCATTAATGAACTTTATGCCCTCTTATGGCAATCTCTCTTTGAGAAATTGAAATAATACAACTTAAAAATACTACGCTTAATCTGCGCCCCTGTTAATAGACAATGTCCACCTGATGATGTCTGTTGCTGTGCAGGTTTAAGCCTAGGCCACCACGCACATAAATTCCACTTGAATGCCTAGTAGAAATGGGAATGGACAGTGGGAGGTCGTTGGGAGGTATGTATACAACACCCGCTCTCTATGTCTCGCCCCTCGTAGGATATGCAGACAGTGAAGCAACTTTCATAGACGTTGAGGCTTGGATGATTCTGACGTGCGTTGCCTTGGACATTAGTTGACACTGACAAAGAGAAACCAAAAAAGAAATAAAATAAACCAACAATATATGTATTTGTATATTTATTTTGTGTTCTTTCCTTCTTTTTTGGCAAAAACTAACTAATATTTCAACACCCCTCAAATACGAGCCCAACCATTAAAATATGCAATGAAATTATGTGGCATGTGCAAAGATAAAAAGAGATAGCAATAGAGCGAGCACAGAGTGCTGAAGTGGTTACCATGACGCCGCATAGATGGAGCTCTGCTTTTGGTCTGTACGCGTGCAAATATGCCTGAACTAAACTCTCCACTGAAAACCCCCAACCAAACATTTTCCCTACCCACCCACAACATCGACATCGCTGCCCTCCTCGTGGTCGTTGGCTCCACTTGAGCTGCTTCCTGTGGGCGCCATATGGTGGGCTTAGTTCTCTGTTTCTGGCCTCACTGTGCAACAGGCTGAGAGTGAGTGACAAATGGCGAAGTGAGAGAGGCAACCGATAGCCGTTATCGCACTTCACCAGGAAATTTGTCCTTGTTTGGGATGTTCTGTGAAAACAAATTCACATAAAACTCGTAACCTTAGCTACTACCTTAACGTTATCAACTAGCCGCGTATTGTGGTGTGTGGCGTGTACCATTTAGATTATATGTTGGTCATTTTAGCAGAGCCGGTTCTGTGGGGTAAAATGAGAGACTTCTGCCCTCTTAAGTATGCAAAAAGTCTTAAAACCTATTTGAAACTTGTGTGTTTACGCTTTCGAAACCTCCCCGAATTTATCGATAAACGTGCGCTGCCATCGCTAGTAACCGCCTTGTTTTGGATAGCCAGCCAGCCAGCCAGCTAGCTAGGCACGTCGGTTGTCGCTTGCCAGTTGTGCTGCAGCTACGTTAGTCTTTGGACGTACTCTCTACATATCTTGCCATACGCCGGAAATCAACAGCTACGGCAAACAACGGAGAGAATTAAAAAACGCGACGCGCCTAGAAGCAGGCAACGGGTTTTCAATACTTTTTTTGTTTTCTAAAGTGTAATTTGAAATATATTTCTTACTGGCCATTTTTTGCGCGCGTGTGTGTGTGTGTTCGAGAAAAATAATGTGACAAAATGGACTTTCAAAATCGTAATAATACGGCAAATAAGTTTGTCTGTCCCAGTGACAGGCAGCTGGCCTTGCGAGCCAAGTAAGTAGAGTAACAAAGATGGCACTACACAGAGACAGAAGATAAAGAGATGGTACGATAGAAAAGGGAGAGTAACAAAGGGGCAGGTGGGCTTAGGGATGCGGAATGCATCCAGGCAGCAGGCAAATGACATTGAGACAATGCAACAATTGTCTTCAATGCACAATTGTTTCAAACAACATAGTATCCACTCTCTTCCATCTCAACCCTCTGCACACCCCCCTCTATTACCATTACTTTGTACCTAGAGCGTTAGCACAAAAGCCAAATCAAACTAAAACAGATAAGGAATTATGCCAGGTTCGCTTTATTCGTATATGTATCTGTGTGCTTGTATCTGTGTGTGTGTGCAACAGTTAGCCAAAAACTTGACAAAAGCTTTAGATATAATTTAATTAAGTTTGGCTGTGTGCACTTTGTGTGCGTGTGCAGTTTGCGTGTGTGTGTGCTTGATTAACTAAAAAACAAAAGCAAAATGGATGAAATGAAATTGTAGCCTAATCAAATGAAATACATACACAACAAACCGTTGTAGGATTTTTTGGATCTGTAGAGACAATGAGGGAACGCTTGAATGAAGTAGGTTTGTGTTCGTAGAGGGGAGGGGAGGATAGAGGACTGGTTGAACAGTTGAGCTGGGTTGACCCTGAGACTACAGGGGAGCAACAACAACAACGATGAGCAACACTAAAGTATTCTAATCATAATTATTACCCCGCTGACAGATTAATTCAATTTTAATATTGCTGCCAGCCCATTTTATGGCATTGTTAATAGAAAACATATGTTGGAACACATACACACACATACATACACACACACACATGTACATATATGCATTAATGCAATATATATAGCATACTCTTTGGGGGCTTTGAAATCAATTCTCAGTTGGTTTGAGGGAGTTCAAGTGCCTAGGAAAAAGGAAATTCACACTTTACCAACGGCAGGGGGTGTATTTTGAAATTCAAATTCAAACTCAAGGGAACTCACGCACACACACAGAAACATACATACTTGACACGCACACCAATAAAGAAACGTTTCGGTATCAGTAACAAGGTCTCGTATACACGTGCTCCACTCAAAAACACGATGGTTTTGCTTTTTTATTTCCCTACGTGAAGCTGATCAAATAATGAAACCAAAAAGAGTGAATTATGTACAGTTGTGTCGAGAAATTTTTGGCCAGAAAGGTTTTGAACTAGAATTAATGATAGTGGCAAAAGTAAGGACTGCAATTATTCCATCGCCTTCTAGATTTTCTTTTTATCAGAGTTCTCTTCAAATGTTAGCATGTTAGCTTTCAGAAAAGTTTTTTTTTACAGAACAGAGATTTCTTTTGTTTGGCAATAAAAGGTCCTGTTATTTTTTTTTTTTACAATTTTCTTTGGAAGTAATAACACTCAACAAGGATAATTTAAAATATATTGTTAAAAAATATTTCGCTGCCAATTTGTAATATAATACACTTATTGCCCTCAGACAGATTTCTCTTAATTCTTAATAAATTCAAGAAGATGGCAAAAATTGTGCTTAAACCGACATAAAGTTTAATGATTGCCTACTTTACGGGGTTGATTTGATGTAAAGATCTTTCGGGTACTCTCTGGTTTTGGCTCATTTCACTTGATACTGATGAAGTAAGAGAATTCTTAAACTCTATCAAGAGATCTGTCGTTCTCTCTCTCTCTCTCTCTCTTCGCTTCTCCCTTCACAACTTATAAGTTCATTCATTCATCATGTATAATTTAAACGAGGCAAGTCAATAAACCCGTGACGGGCATAAAAGTGGCAGAAAAAAAAGAAAACAACACTCGGCCTGGATTTGCATGCCAAACCAAGCCACATGGTTACGTGCCCGTATGTAATGTGGGTAAAAACAGTAAGTAACTGAGATGGCAGACGGAGGACGGCTGAGAGAATGTTTAACTGGGGTTGAGGCTAACTTTTTTTGACGCCATGTGTAAGTGATTCCAAGTGGCTATAAACGCAGCCGAGACCCCAAGGCTGATGCTCATGCTGACAAAGCCAACAAGGCTAAGCTTGGACGAGTTAATTAACTTTGAACTTGACATTTCAGTCTCACAGAGAGACAGAGGCCGAAAAAAAGAGAGCAAGGGCAAAGGGCAAAAAGGGTGGCGATAAGAAGGTAAGGGGGGATAAGACCAACACGAAAACAGCATTAAGCTCTGACTGTCCCCCTAAAAAAAAAAGAATAATAAACACACACACACAAAGGAACCTCTAATGACCCTCATTAGGGCAAACCATCCATAAAAACTGACACCTAGAGCTACTTTGCGTGTGGTTTCTGTTTCTGTTGCAGATTGAAAGCCGGCTGGAGTAGTTCAAAGACCAGTGAACCCCTACGTCCCGAAGAGCAGGAGGCCATCATATCCGTGATACGTCGCAATGAGGAAATCGAGATTGCCGAACGTCAGCGTGTCGGTCGCCTTGTGGAGCGTGTCGAGAAGATTAAGCAACATGCTGTCGAACGTGGACCCAATTGTTGCCGCCTCTGCGGCGATGCCTTCGGTCTATTGCGACCACATCGCATCATTTGCGAGGATTGCCGCCAGGCTGTGTGCACAAAATGTAGTGTGGATATTAACATACGATATCATACCAGCGAAAGGACACGCGAAATTTGGCTGTGTCGCATTTGTTCAGAAACTCGCGAAATGTGGAAGAAGTCCGGCGCGTGGTTCTTCAAGGGTCTGCCCAAATATGATATGCCACGCAGTGCCAGTGCCACGCCTACGCCCACACTCAACACAGGACCTGGTCCAGGTAGGTTCCATATCCATACTCAATGATTTAACAAAAAACAAACCAACAACCACAACAAAAAAACATACATAACGATTGAAAGTGAAAACCGGAATGCTCTTCTAGTTAAACTTTTGCATACAATTTTTCAATACAAACAACTCAGAGACATGAAATCCAATAAGTAGTTACGTTTCCAAAACTTGCCTTTATACTGAGCTGCCCATTTTGATGTTGCACCTATTCTCGATTGGGACCATCAGACCAAGAATAATAAAGAATATTCGTTTTCAAAATCATAAGCCATACTATAAAGACAATGGATTTTAATACATGTATTAAACTTACCAATATCACAAATCTAATCAAATCTAATCTAATTGAAATGTGATGCGAATATATGTTGAGAATATATTATGAAGGCAAAAAGTCAATGAGTCCTCCTAGATTGATTTCTATATAAAAATGTAGAAACTATTTAAAATTCTTTTAGTTGTAATTTAATAAGAAGGAGAAAGATCCATTTCACTAATTATTACAATAAACTTTTCTAAGAAAAATCATAATGTTTTTAAGATCCTTATTTGGGTTTTTTGTCTAGAGGATCTAAATATACATAATTAGATTTTTGGTCACGACTAAGGATTCGTGTAATTGGGTGGTGTTTTGAGAATTGCATCGCTAATCATCCACATTATCTTATCGCAGGCGATATGCGAGCAGTTCAAAGTTGCCACGGCACGCCCACAAGGGCTGGACGGGTAAAAAAGTTGACGATACGTGTCAACGACAGCAGCAGCAGCAGCAGCAATGGCAGCGCCAGTGGCCATTCGGAGCCCGAGGATGAGCTGGATGGGGCGGCGATGGGCGGCAAAATGAGGCCATTGGGTAAACTTCAACGTGAGGACAGTTTTCGTTTGCGTGCCTACGGCTCTATACGCAATTTCATCGATGGCGGTGAACGCAAATTATCCCAGTCTTTCTTCTTTGGACGGCAGCAGAGTCAGCAACAGCAACATCGGAATTCTGAATGTATGGACTATGACAACATTAGTGTCTCCAATGCCTCAACTGTGGCCCAATTGCGCAGAGAGAGCAGCTTTTTGCGACGTGGTTCAATAAGCTCCTCTTGGTCCATTAGCGATAGTTCGGGCTCTGGCAATTCGGCTTCCCAATCCCAGTCTCAATCTCAGTCGCAATCGCAGGCCATGACAGGTCACCCGCAGCAGCATTGTCGCGATCCATTGCTGGGCTGGCTGGAAATTTCGATAAGTTATCGTGAAAATTTCCACAGTCTGGACTGTACAATGGTGCGAGCGAGGGACTTACCGGCCATGGACTCAGCTGGTCTGGCCGATCCCTATTGCATGCTGAATATAATCACGCCCGAGGCACATGCCAAATACACACGATGGCAACGCACCAAAACCGTCCACAAGACAAGAAATCCTGAATTTAATGAGACCCTACAGTTTGTGGGCGTGGAGCCCGAAGAATTGGGCAATTCCCTGCTCTACGTGGCCCTATTCGACGATGATAAATACGGACATGATTTTTTGGGTGCAGCCAAGGTGTGCCTGTCGACGGTGAGTTTAGTTTTCTGTTTTTTCTACATTTTTTTGTAATAAGAGCGTGAGATGGTTTTCGGTTTTCACTTTCAATCAATTACAAAAAGAAGAATACAGTTTGGAAGTCTTATGTTAATTTCGAGATCTTTGGTGGATATATCGTCGGTCAAGACAGATCAAGAATATATTCTCTGCGCTATCGCCATCTGAACTATTTAGTAATATACTCTGCAATTGAAATCGATTCAAATTGAAGATAATCAACGGGCATTGTTTATAGTTTTGAAAAGGTAAACTTTTCGTCAGCCCCTTGCATACTTTATGGGGCCATTGGGGATCCAGCAGGAATTCCAAATTTGAGATTGAGATTTGGTTAACGGGAAATTTACCTTTACAGGTGCACAGCACATCGCAGTATCGCATATCGGTGCCGCTGGGCGCGGAGGATCAGTATAGCAACGTGGCTGAGATGTCACAGAATTGGCCCAATGGCAAAATGTTGCTATCCTTGTGCTACAATACAAAGCGACGGGCTCTGGTTGTGGATGTGAAGCAATGCATCAATTTGATGGCTATGGACAGCAATGGCAGTTCCGATCCGTTTGTCAAATTGTGAGTACGAGTCAGTTTTATGCTGTCATTATTACTATTATTGTTTTTGTTTGGTGTCGTCTGGTTTTAGGCAACTCAAACCGGATGCGCACAAGAATAAGAAGCACAAGACAAGCGTTAAATGGCGCACACTGAATCCCATTTACAATGAAGAGTTCTATTTCGAGGCCAGCCCCCATGATCTCAACAAGGAGATGCTCATCCTAACTGTATGGGATAAGGATCTGGGCAAAAGCAACGATTTCCTTGGCAGCCTTCAATTGGGCGCTCAAAGCAAAGGTGAACGCCTACAGCAATGGCTGGATTGCATTCGTTTGCCCGATCATTTCCACGAGAAATGGCATTGCCTGGCCGCTGACAATCCTACCCACTAGACCTCGTCTATACACTCCTTCCCTCTAACTAACTAACTACCTACCTAAATGCTAAATCTAACTACCTAATCGCATAATATGTATCTGTATAGAGTATATACATATATTATTAATGACGTATGTATCTATATAATGAGACATATATACATACAAATATACATATATATATATATATTTTTGATATGCCTGTGTGAGTGAGACAGAATGTCCGAGCGGCTGTATGTGTGTTTGAGTGGGATGTATGAGATTCGCTTTTTTTCCAACGACAAAAAAAATCTTCTCTTATATTAATATATTTGAATTTCCATATATATATACATATATTTTTTTGTTCTTATCAAATCATATGGTATACTGCATGTAGGCTTTATTTAAGTGTCCTTATAAAGGGGTTTATCAAATTAAATACTAATTGCATTTCTAACCGAAACCGAAAAACCGAAAATTTTTAAATTTAATTCAACATTTACATACATATATGTATATTGCAAGTACACATATACATATGTACTTCTACTTATAATTAACGAAATCAAAATAAACCAATAAAACGTATTGATAATATAAACCATATTGTTGATTGTTTTGCTGTTGTTTTTCTTTCACCTCAGCGTAATAGAAGAAGCAAATTCTTTGCAGTGGCATTCGACATGGCTAAACAATGCTTAGATCATCCCCAGCATCCAATCCAAATCCAATAATGAATACAATGGACAAGTTTTCGTTTTGGTTCATTTTGTTGTTTTGTTTTTTAATTATTCATTTTACACTTAATAAGTTTGGCATATCGAGCTGAAGTTTTCAGTGATCTACACACAATAAATCGTAGTAATCCCTATGAAATATATATGTATATATATTAATATATGTATAATGTACTAATTAGGTAAGTACGCAATTGCGAAAATTGATTAACTGGCGAGTGTGATACATATGGTAAACGGTATTACAGTATTTAAGATTCCAAAAAACGCTTAACATAGAGTATACATCAAATATTTGTATTTTTTTTACTTTTTCTTTTTTTTTTTTTTTTTTTGGTAGGATCGTGAAGAGAGTTGGGGGAGTGGATGCAGAGGATTCTCCTATACAGCTAGGCCGTAAGAGAACCTCCAAATCATTGGAATCGAATGAGTGTTTGTGTGTGTCCCTTTAGCTCAAGTTTTAAAAACTGGAAAAATGCCACGCCCACAATTGGCAGCTGTAGCTGAAGTGAAATTGGAACGGGAACGAGCATGATTATGCTGATGTTGTTGCTGTTGCTGCTGCTGGTTATGATGTTGCTGTGGGGGCTGCTGAAAGGACGCAGCGTTGGGCATATGTTAGAAGAGACGCTTCTCATAGCTGAAGAGTCCATGGACATTGCCCTCCAATTGGGCCGAATGTGTACGCTTCATGAAACGCAATTGCCCATTATAGATCATTTCCCTGGAGAACAACAACAACAATAATTGTAATTTATGAGTTTGAGAGAGTTTTGAGTGTGGCACTTACCTCAACTTGAGCACCGAATTGGCCCCAATATCTTGACAACTGTGTTGCAACCCGCACTCCAAATAGGGCAAGTACCGCAATACGCTTCCCTTATCGACAATGCTGCCGCTAACACCTTGGGCCACCTTCATTTTATCCATCTCATTGTGGTAATAACGTGACATGGCCGCCCCCCTTGGCATCGCCACGTTCCATTGCCTCCAATGAGCCCATGCCGCGATACTTCTTCAGGCGCACACCATCCGAAAAGAAATACTCACCGGGAGCCTCCGATGTTCCTGCCAGCAGAGAGCCCATCATAACAGCACTGGCACCTAAGGCCAACGCTTTGACAATATGTCCAATCGATTGAATGCCGCCATCGGCAATAACTGGAACACCAAATTGTTTGGCATATGTGGACACTTGATAAACGGCTGTGGCCTGTGGGCAACCGCAGGCCATAACCTCTTGAGTGATGCATATGGAGCCAGAGCCCATGCCCACACGTAGACCATCGACACCGGCATCAATTAAATTCTTGGCCTGGGCACGTGTGACAACTGAAGAGAAGCATGATCACAAGCAGGCAGGGGGCGGAAAGACAAAGACAGTTGGAAAGAGTCGGAAATGAGTAGTTAGTTTGTGAGGATGGATATTATTATTATGATGTATGCTCTTACCATTGCCGCCTATCACTTGCAATTCGGGATACTTGTCCTTGATGTACTTGATCATTTCAACCTGATAGATCGAATTGCCTTGCGATGAATCCAATATGATGACATCGACACCATTGGCCACCAGCAATTGTAGACGAACCTTATCCTCATGCCGTGTCCCTATGGCAGCGCCAACCAATAATTGTTTATTGGAATCTTTTGACGCGTTCGGATAGGATCGAGCCTTCTTCAAATCAGTCCGGGCAATCATGGCAACCAACTCGCCAGCCTGATTTACTATAGGCAATTTACCCTTCTTACTCTTCTCAAGAATATTATTGGCCGTTGGCAATGTGATGCCATCGGGTGCTGTGACCAGCTCGGTAGTCATTATATCGGCCAATAGGAGATTCGGTTGATTCTCACGGAAATCAATATCACGTGAGGTAACCATGCCCAAGAGTTTGCCACCAAGTTTGCCATTCTCGGTAACGGGATAGCCGGTGAAGCCATTCTTGCGTCTCGCCTCGAGGACATCACCAACTGTGTTATTAGGCGACATTACCGAGGGGTCGCGCATAAAGCCATGTTTGTATTTCTTAACCTTGTGCACCTCCAACGCTTGATATTCCGGCGTGCAGTTGTGATGGATGATGCCAATACCACCACACAGCTGCGCGACGGACGCGACGATCGCGACATCAGATGGGATGGGATAGAATATTGCGAGAGCGGTTAGAGAGGCGCATAAGAGTGTTCAATTACAACCACAACTGGAGCGTCACCTCATCATCACCTCATACATACACTGCACAATGAGTGAGTGAGTGATTGGGTGATTGAAGTGAACTGAAGTGAAGTGGGTGAGGTGCGTGCGTGCTTGCGTGGTGCTACTTACCGCCATGGCTATGGCCATCTCCGATTCGGTTACTGTATCCATGGGCGAGCTAACTAACGGTGCTCTCAATGTGATGGCCTTCGTTAGTGGTGAACTGAGATCAACCTCCTCGGCGGCAAAGTCTATGTAGCCGGGTAATATGAGAAAGTCGCTGCGATGATGATTGGGAAACACAAGACGTGATGTGGTGGAGGAAGAGACGAAAAGCATAGATTGGTTATACACACACACACATAGAAACCAAATTATAGTTTGAGAAGAGCAAGAGCATACAGCATGATCAGGATAAAAAGTTGTAATTATTAGGTTTTCACCTTGCATCCAAGAACGTTAAACTTAATGTAAATGAACCCATAATCTAATAATAAGAAACTGGTCTAAAAAATGACGAACAAGAATTTTTTAAATCCCAAAATTCTGGAGTTTTGTCCCAACTCATTGATCTATCAATAAATTCTGCCAATTGGTCAAACTTAACTCTAATTAAGTGTTTGTGTTAGGCATATATGTACTTACTTGTAGGTGAGACCATCACCGTTATTAAACAATTCCTCACAACACAGGCCATCTTGCAACTCCAGAGCATCTCCAGTGGCGCCACTAGCTCCTGTTGCTGCAACAAAACCGTTGACTTTGCTTGTTGTGGAGGGGGTCACTTGTTGTTCTTGTGATGCTTGTTGCTTGCTTGCCATAGTAATAATAATAATATTATTATTGATAACGGGCACAGAAAAATCAACAAAATATCAAGAAATAGCAGAGGCAATGGCCCAAGTTTTTTTTTTTTTTTTTTTTTTTTTTTTTATCGCAATCTTAGAACGTTGCCGTCGCTGCTGCTGCTAGTGCCGGCGCCGCTTTTGATCCTCCTCTTTCTCTCCCCTATCTTTATGGGGTCGTCTTTTTGTGTTCTCTCCTCCTTCAATGCAGTTCAAAAATTCTCATTCGTACCTAAGAAATTGCACAACGCAATTTGCTAAACGTTTTTGTTGCCGACTCGTTGTCTTTAACTGAACCAGAAGAAGAAGAAGATGCAAACAGGAGCAAACAGAGAAATATTAAATGCAAAATAAAAAAAGGTTAAATGCGTTAATTGAACTCTCATTCTCAATGGTCATTGGTCAGAGAATAAGAGGGATGAGGGTAAAACACAGATGATTGGGAAGAAAGGGTATGTAGCCGGTAGGAAGGAAGGGAGGGTGCGGGTCATGAAGCACATGGTTTTATGGCGCTTACCAATCGAAAAGGCAACCAAAGCGGCAGTTAAACAATTCTAACAAGTCTGTTTAAAATCAATGCCAATTCTCAATTAATTCTCGCCTTAGTTTATCCTGTATATATCGAGGCAATAAATATATACAAATTTGCCGACACACACACGTGTTGTTCAGCGTGGAAAAATACAAACTTTACGGCCAATACACGTCCGCTCAGCTCGAAATCAAAAATACAGTTAAACAAATTTTCCGATTTTATAATTTCTTCTGCACTGCAAAAAATTAGAATGTGAGCCACATGGAATTCTGTTAACCGCGAATACCTGTTAGCAGTACTGCCAGTTTAGCAGCCATTTTTTAAAAATGCTATCAGCCACTAATCAACAATTTTTAATATTCAAACGAGGCACACATTTTGATAATTATTTAAGATTAAAATATCATGTTTTTATTTAGGTTTTTTAAATTTTCTTTTCATAAAATATGTTGATTCCTTAAATTCGAATCTAGCTATATTCGGTTTTCAAAATCCTGGCAGCACTGCCTGTTACTTCTAGCTAACAGTTAGTCAACAGCCAACCACTGTTAACGCAGTGGTAAATTAAATTTTTTTTTGTTTTTGAAATTTTAAGTTGAATTTAATTTAATTTCACCAAAACTTAAAGCCCAATTATTTGGCTTTGGGTACTGTATTTCATTGATGAACCAATTTGCCGCTTAACTTTTTGAATAAAACCCACCTTAGTGCTGCAAAATAATCGATATTTTCGTATACATTAAATTCAAAAGAATTGATATAATTCATTACAAACAGCTTAAACTAACTTTAACGGTTAAGATAAATAACAAAAATAATAACAAATGTTATTGCCTTCATGGCAGATTGATATCGATCTTAAGAAACCTGAATCGATATAATGCCAAATTTCGGAATTATCGATACTGCTGCGATATTTTTGCAGCACTAACCCACCTCTAATCACTATCGTTCAGGGCCGGAATTGATCCATCTCTAGTGGTGCGGTCTGCGGATATCGCCTATATTAACGAAAATAAACAATTTATGTGTAGTTTATTTAATTTCTGTATGAAAGTTATATAAGTAATATGCTGCGCACAGTTATAGGAGATTTAGCCCGCTTGAGGTTTGCAAAATTGTGTGCAAAAAATGTTCAACTCAACCAATTTCTCACTTTGCAGGCTGGGCAGTAGCAGCAGCAACAGCTGCGTTTTGGTTACACAAGTGCGCGAAAAGGGCCACCTGAGCCGGCCTCGTTTACGGAATCCGCATTGGTTTCTGCGAAAGGAGCGCTCTGTAAGTATCAAGAAATCAAACAATTCAATTGTTATGATTTTAAATTATTATTCATCATATAACCAGCAAACCGATGACTATGTAACCTCAGAGAACCGAAATTTTGTTAAAGAAGTTGTGCATGAAACATACGGATCACCAGCACTGATCAAGGGAGTACAGACCTACGAGCAGAAGCTAATAAAAACCCCAGTAGAAAAACCGTCTGTCGATGCTGAGCCTTGGACACCAAAAAGTCCGTCGTTGCGGTGTGATAGCTCGGAAAATTGGCCAGTATCCACTGTGGCTAAAGAATGGCAAGCGTGTGCGTACGACCCTTCTGCAGATTGTGGACAATCATGTGATCAAGTATACTCCTCCTGAGGAATATCAGCCTAGTCATCGGCCCAGTGTCCATAACCTGCATAAATATGGTTGCCTGCTGGTGGGAGCCGAGAGCACAAATCCCGCTCTGCTAACTAAAGAGTATTGTGGAATATTTCGGGATTCGGGAGTCATGCCCAAGAAGAATGTGGCCCGCTTTATAGTGTCACCGCAGGCGGCTTTGACGCCGGGAACACCTCTTAATGTTGGTCACTTTCGTGTTGGCGAGTTTGTCGATGTTCGTGGCAAAACGTGAGTGTTACTTTCATTTCCAGTTTGACCAGTTTCAGTGCACTTGACTTTATTCTGTTCTTTAGCGTGGACCATGGATTTCAGGGTGTTGTAAAGCGACATGGCTTCAAAGGTATGCCCGCCTCTCATGGCGTGACCAAGACCCATCGGCGTGCCGGCAACATTGGTGGCGGCGGTGAGAAAGGACGCGTCTGGCCTGGCACAAAAATGCCTGGTCATATGGGCAACCGCTGGCGTATCAGCAAAGGTTTGCGCATATGGCGCATCAATACTAAGTATAATGTCATGTGGGTCCAGGGAAGCGCTGTGCCCGGCTCAACCAATGGTCTGATCTACATTTATGATACAATTCTACCCCTGCGCAAGCCCAAAGAAGCCCCACCATTCCCTACGCTGTATGAGGATGATGCCGCTGCCTTGCCCGAGGACATCTGGTACGATCAAGTGCACGATTTTAAGGATGAGACCATCACCTACAAGCCCGAGTAATAGGGTGTGGTCTGATGACCGTCGTTCTTGTTATGTATGTACAACCATAAACTCCACACAAAGCTTTTCACACATAGTTAAGGAAAAAATAATATTCAAGGATAAATGAAAATTTGTGTTTTTATTCCTCAACTCAAGTTATCTCATAAAAAACTCTTTGTGATGTACCATTTTTGCACTATAATCGTGCGATTTGGTGATTATTTGTATTGATTAAGTCGCAGATTAGTCCGCAGGACTTTCATTAGATTTGGTTACATAACTTACAAGATTTGGTATCTTGTTATGTTGGATAAATTTTTGGCTGAACTACCAGTTCAGAACAGAATTCAGAAGATTGAAAAGATTATCATCGTAATTCCCATTTGAATTCAAAATCTGACAACCTTTATTTTGATTGAATTAAAAATCAAACACTTCGTCATTTCAATTGTCAATAAATAACATTTTCGGGTATAGCTTTATTTTGCTTGTATTTTCTTTTTTTTTCTATAGAGGGATAAAAATATTAAGTAAAATAAACTAATTTCTGTTTTATCTTTTTCTTTTGAAGGCGAGTGTGGAAGTTATCACAGCAAAATGAAACAGAACAAAAATCTGACCGATATAAATACCTATATATGCTACCCACCCTCAGAAAAAAAGAAAAAGGACAGCACACATTTGCCACACAATTAAATTTTGTTATACACAAATAATTAAAAAAAAAAAACAAAAATTGTGGGAAAAAAATACAAGAATCTAGGAAAACCAACAATAACAACTGTTTCCCCCATTATTAATCGAGAGAGTTCTGTCCCACACTGTGGACATCTAACTCAGTGCTGGAAATACTCGGCGATATGGTTGTTGAGTTTGAGTTACCAGCACCACGATCCAGATTATAGTATTGAACAATGCCTGGTGGCGGACGATTCGAGATGACCTCTGTGATTTGGCCAACAACCCACTTGGTTAGCTTGATGACAGCCACATGGGCTGCAAACTGCAGGACCATGGCTCCAAATCCTTTGTAGAGGCCGCTAAAACCTTCTGTTAGGAGGGTGGTGCGATAGCAATCGACAGCACCTTGATAGTTGGTCAGTATGGGAACCACTGCATAACCATTGTCCAGATTGTCAATAATCGTTCGCGTGCCTTGAAGCTGCAGGCGATGCAAAATCGTCTCAAACGGGAAGAATAGGACCTCGGTGGTCAGCATGGCAATCAAATTAGCATAGATTTCGGCATTTTGATGCTCCAATGTATCATCGCGATATTTGGCTCCGCGTCTCTCTTGCATAAGGGTCAGACGGCGTCGCATAATGCGCGACGAGACGCCGCGAATGACCAAACTGAACAGATATTTGGTGATTCCTAACGATATGCTGGGACCAATTAAGGCCCAGGCGGGTAGCATACGTCCCTTTTGCGGTGAACTCCAATAGAATAGCCGCAGACTGCCTTCGCGGAACACATCGAGCAGGCCCGGCTTTTCGCTGGCAATATCACTCTGAACAGTCTCTACCAGGGAAGCGGCATAAAAGGGCACAACGAGTCCAATGCTAATGCTGTGAACAGATCGCAATAATTCGATAAGTAACTGAAATAAGGCTATAAAGCATTCTACACTTGCCATTTAAGTAAGATATGCTGACCAAAGCGTTTTAGGGTTGTTCTACTATCTACATCTTTTGGCCAACTGGTAACCTTTGATATCACATCGTCAACGGCCAAAGTCATTCCTCTGACTAATAAACAGCTACCAAGACCTTTCCACAGAGTGGTCACACCCTGGCGTCTATGCAGATGCACAATAGTTGGTAAGAGCGATATCGGATGCAAATGATATCGCTGTGATGCATTATAGACCTGGCATTGGCGACGTAGCACAATAAATGGATGACTGAGTAGATTTTCCGTGACTAGTGATACCCATTGAACACCAAATACAAGATATTTGCGTATCGATACATCTGCAAGAGGAATCGTTTGGTTCAGTTCATCTAAAAGGACGGCTCTCTCTCAATCTTACCATCCTCTTGGCTATCTACAAATTTGTCGAGCATCTTATGCTTGTCCAACGGCAACGATAGATCTCGATCCGAATTGACATATTTCAGCTTTGTGATTGCATCCTGATCCGCATTTATGTTATCCACAATGGATTTTTCCCGATCATCGAGACTGGGGATTAGTGGCCAGATTAAATTGAATACGTTTATGTAATTACAGCATTGTATTTACCTGCTGCCCATGTGCATGTTGGGGCCGCTGATAATTGTCAGGGGAGGGGGCCTCTGTTTATGTGGATGTTGGTTCTCCCGATCTCCTTGTTCGTCATATTGCCCCCGGTTGGCGGCATATCTAGTATGTGAATGGAAGCTATTACGATTCGCGAGAGATATTTTATCCAGTCTTTACTTACATCAAATTGGAATAATTGTTTATGCCAGCCATAATCTGTACGTTTGTCTGTGTGTTAGGATCTATGGATGTGTGAGTGGTGCCTTCGTTTGCGATTCTGTGTACTTGATAGGCGGCTTAAGTAAAGCGCTGTATTTGGCTCTCTGTATGCCTATAGACGTGTTGCCCGGCAGACAGGTGTAAAATATTTATAAAAAATAAATCAAAACAAATTGTTTTCAACTTGTACATGTGCCCATGTGAATTTCCATGTATATGTATTTGAGTGCCGTGCGTTTGTGTTTGTATTACCCAGAATAATCGAAAGTAGGCAATGCAAAAAAAGTCCGATAACCGGCAGTGATGTAAGCGCCAATCGATACGTAAATTCAAAATTAAAGTCCAAGTGAAGTGATTTACAAATTTCTTTGCTTAGTTCATGTCAAATGTTTTACTTTTTTGCGGATATGCACGTATATAATTTAAATAGTGAAATTAATTTTTCCAACAACGAATTTTCATGCAATTTTGTTCGTGAACTAGTTCTCAATTTTCCAAACTAATGAAGTCTATCGATAACGATTGCGTGGTTTTCATATTAATATGTGAAGTTTTTGAAATGAAAATTGGACCCGACTCGGCCAACATGTCAAAAATATTACAGAAGAAGGGCATTATACGATTAGCAGCAAATGCCTGCGATCTCGAGAGGACATTGCTAGGCGGTCAGAGTTTTCGGTAGGACCTAACGAATAAAGGGCAAGACAGAATACTTATGTATATGTTTGTTTCCCACAGTTGGCGTAAATTGAGCAATGAGCGGCAAACAAAATACTGTGGAGTTGCGCTGGACACGTTTTGGGTTCTAACACCAACAAATGAACATATTGAATTCCAGGCTTTTGCCGAGTCAGTTCCGGAAAAAACTTATGTGTATGAAGCTATGCTAAGTGAATATTTGCGTGCCGACTTTGATTTGGAACGGGAGCAGTGCTCCTGGACGAAGAATGATGTCAAATTTGCATCGTTCAGTGGCAAGCCAGTGCGAATATTGTCCCAAGAGCCTCTCGAGAATATCATTTGCTTCATATGCAGTCAAAATAATAATATAAAGCGGTAATCAAATCATTCTAAATTTCGATTTAACAACGTTTTGATTGCTAGTTGAATGTCATGTTTAGCATCTCGGCCATGATCCAGTGGTTCTGTTCCTCGTACGGCACTAAGATTGGCCATTTCCATGGCCAGGATGAGTATACCTTTCCCGCCCTGCAAAAGTTCAAGGATATTGACTGCCAGCAGTTGGACATGGATCTACGAGCTGCCAAATTTGGCTATCGGTCAAAATTCATAGCCCAAACATTGGAGCAGATACAAAAGCGTGGCGGTGATGAATGGTTCGACAAATTGCGCCAATTGCCGTATATCAAGGCACGTGAGGCTTTAGTAGAGTTACCTGGTATCGGGTACAAGGTGGCCGATTGCATTTGTCTGATGTCCTTGGGTCATCTGATAGCAGTCCCCGTCGATACGCATATCTATAAGTTGGCTCAGCAACACTATTTGCCCCATTTGACTGGCCAAAAAAGTGTTACCAACAAAGTCTACAACGAGGTGGCTCAACATTTTCAAAAACTACATGGTCCATATGCGGGTTGGGCTCAAGCGGTATGTTCTTCCCAAACATAGACCGATGATTCTATATAAACATATTTCCTCTTAATGAAATTTAGGTACTGTTTTGCTCTGCTTTACCCGAATTCAAGGATAAATTCGAAGAAGAGGACCCACCAAAGAAGAAAAGAAAAAAGATTAAAAAATAATCAGTTGGAGAAAAGTATTTCTAGAGCTTAAGACAACATAGTAAGTAATCATGATAAAAGTAACTGTTAGGAATATTCCTACTTCTTTCATTTTCTTTTATTCATTGACTGTCACGCTGCTGGGCTTTGTTTAAACAAATGGGCGTTCATGGTACAAGAAAAGGCATTAATCTAGCTGTTACTAGTTGATTATTAATTGTCTATTGGTATGATGATGCTCAACAAACAATTAAAACGAGCTACCTTTTACGTTATAAAATATCCTTTTTTTTTTTTAATTATAAGGTTTTCCTGAAAGGGTTTTGCTCGCTTCCCGTCGTTAGATCAATCTGAAATGTGTTTGACTAAAACAATGTTTGAAACAATGCTTCATGACCCAGCTACCATTTATTACCATTTTATGGAAGTATATAAGATGAAGCACTTAAGTTTATATGCACTAAGTAAGACTACACAAAAAAAAAACATAAAATATTTATATATATGTATCGTATATATTATTAACTAAAACAAAAACGAAATCTTAGTTGTACATTAGGTATATACATATGCTACGTAGAAGACACATTGCCACTGCAATGCACAATTTATTGTCCACTCCGACGTAGACGCTGATCGGGAATCGTCCTACTGTTCATCCTCTGGTCACATATTCCTCGTCCTCGTGACGAGCTGTCAAAGAAGCTGCTTGCGCACGGCAGCCGCTGCTGTAGCCGATGGATTTCCGCCTCGTGGGGTTAGCTGGCACATGGATGGCGATGGCGAAGATGGCGATGGAGAGGGTGATGGAAGTGTGGCCGTGCTAGTTATAGCATTAGCCGCCGAGCGAGCAATTACACTGCTATAGGGCGGCGGCGGTGGTTGACGATATTCGTAGCTTGCGGCATTGTTGTCGGTGGGTTGGCTCCGCAAATTGGGCATGGCTATGGGCAGGGATTTGCAGTGCCGTTGCAGATTACGGGCCTGGGTCTCAGCCAGTGTTAACGATGTAGATGAGACAAGTGGTATGCTAGGTGCGGCCTCACGTTTGGTGTGATATGGCATCACTTGCTCCTCGTTGCCATTAATTGAGTGATGTGGCTGATGTTGTTGTTTGTTGTTGCTATTGTTATTGTTGTTGCTGCTACTTGCCGCAGTCCGGACACTGCCGTATTTGGTCTGTAGATATTCCTGGACATTAATGTTGTATTTGCTGCGCGGATTGTGACCAATTGTCGATGGCAAATCCTCACCGCTGCCACGCTGACTTTTACATGTGGGCAACAGATCCGGCCTGTACTCACTGCCTGTGGCCAAAATCGATGTGTGGCGTCCTCCGCCTGAGCTGTCGCCGCGACTGAAGGATCTCGTGCTGCTGCGGCTAATTTCGGTTTGCATGAACTTTGCATTGAGCTTATCTATGGTGAAGAACAACATATAAGTATAAATGGATCGGAAGGGTATTCCAATAGTTACCTTCAGACTTTTGCTCCAAAAAGTGAGTGCCACGACTGACATCCTGACTATCGCTACGCAGCGAACCATCCCGATTGCGATCTCTTTGCAACCGCATTGATGGACCCTCGGAATCGGCGCCCATGGCCTGACCCTCCAGATAACCGACCACGGAATGCGGCGAAGGTGATTGGCGCGACAGGTGAAGATGATGAGTGCCCCCCATAATCACGTCCACATACTTGCTATCTTGTCCCGTCATCTCACCATCGGGTCGTTCGCGATCCGACGCTTTGTGATGCTTAAAATTGCTGAGCGATGTATTTTCTACGGCACTCACCGAATCGAGGAGCACTTCTGTGCCGCCGGTTACATTTAGAGGAGCTGCAACACCGCCAACACCAACACCAATACCACCATTACCTCCAGGATTATTTGATCCGGTGCCAGCTAGTTGTTGGGGCGATAGATTCAACTGACGCAAATGGGCATGCTGGCTAGGATGAAGCTGCTTAAAACGCCTGTAAATGCAGCAGGTGACCATGGAGAGCAGCACCGAAACGCTGAGCAGGCCCAAGGCCATCAGACAGATGACGACAAAGAGATTGCTGTGCAGCAACAGATCCCTTTGGCCAGGCTTCTGGACCAGCAGGCTCATTTGGACGGCATCCTTGCCGCCGGCATTCTCAGCCAAGCATGTGTAAATGCCCTCGTCGCTCTTTTCGGCCCCCAAAATAGTGAGACGCGAGATGAATACATCTCGTCCAAACTGCTGATGATCCTTGGACTGCTCTTCGCGTACCATCTGAATGTGGACGCGCTGATGCTGCTGCTGTTGCTGATGATGGTGGTGTTGTAAAGCGCTCTCCGATCTGTAGAGTTGCTTGTTGTAATCCCATGCAATCACCGTGTTCGGCGAGCCATGGACGCGGCACACCAGGGTCACATTTTCTTTGGAGGTGTTGATGGAGGCTCCGCGGGCCGGATAAATTATACGCGGCTTGCAGGCAAATGCCTGAGGTTGATCCTCTATCCAGAGCATGCTGCGCAACTGCACCGGATAATAGCAGGCGGTTGGTGGCGTATAGAGGTTCTGTTTGAGGACAAAGTCTCGAAAGAGCTGCAGTTCGCAGGTGCAATTCCAGGGATTCTGGTCTAGGGACAGGGCCGTCAGACGCTTCAACGACTCGAAACTCTCCTTGCGCAGCACATTCAATTGATTCCCATCCAGGTAGATCTGCGACAGAAGCGGCACACCCACAAACGCCTGGGCATCGATGCGCGTCAGACGATTGTGTTTCAGCTCGATCTTGTGCAAATATTTCAGATTGTGGAAGACGCCGCCATTGAGCGATTGCAGCAGATTGCCATTGAGCACTAGGGCCCGTACCTTGATCAGTCGGACAAAGACGTTCGGCTGCAGTTCCCTTAGCAAATTGTTGGACAAGTCCAATTCGATCAATATCTCCAGCTGGGTGAAACTGCGCGGATTGATCTGTTGCAGCGAGCTGTTCCTTATGAAGAGCTTGTGCAGATTCTGCAATTCGGCGGCCAGGAAGGCATTCTGCTCGAGATAGGGTATACGATTGTGCGATAGATCCAGTACTTGCAGCTCGGAGCTGAGATTCTCTGGTACACCGCTCAGACTTAGATTCCGGCAATCGGCCGTCTTTTTGCCGGAATTCCATTTGCAGTGACAATTGCCGCAATCCATTAGCCAATCGGCGCTGGCGGGACTGAGCCCTCCTCCTATCAGCAGGAGTCCCACAACACACAGACATTTCAGCAGATTACCTAGTGGGGCCAGGGCAGCGACAGGTGAGGTGAACGGAAATGGGATCAGGAATGGGGTAAGGGTAGATGAAAGCCGTCTCTGTTTAGTGGGATTGCAGATAACCATGATTCAGGTGAATCTTTATCCCGTGCGGCGTCCGCTGCTGCCACTGCTGCTGCCACTGACACAACATTCAGCCAAGGTTCCCCCAAAAAATGGAGCAAACCAAAAACAAAAAATTAAAAAAAAAAATGAAAGAAAAATAAAAAAAATGAAGTCAAGCACCACCAGCAGCAGTCTTCAAGTTAAAAAAATGATAAAATAAGAACAAAAAAACACAATGGGGGCTGCGGCGCGTCTGGAGCTGCTACTCGAACAAAGCCTCCGGATGGTTGGATGCGTCTTGACTGACTGGAATGGGATCGGGTCTGGAACGTGGAACGGAAACGAGACCGCGACAGGCCGATGGTCTCTACTTGGTGGAGTTGAGTGTGTATGTTGTGATGTTGATGTTAACTCCGCGTGTCAAGTGCTCCCCGCTGACTGTCAGCCGTCTACCCTGTCGCCCTTTCCTTCCTTCCCTTTCACTCTATTGTTGCAATCAGCGGCTTCTTGGCTCTTTGGCTTCTTGGCTCCTTGGCTTCTTGGCTGTTTGCTGAATATGAAGAGCAGGAAATTATTCACTGTCGCCGTTGGCGTTGGCGTTGCCGTTTGAGTTTGAGTTCGTATTGGGATATGGGGTTGGGTTTGTGTCTCGGGCTCGGCTAAGCCACTCGCCTGCCTCTGTGGTCACATAAACTTGGCACGCTCTTCAATTTGGCAGATTCGCTTGCACATCCGCTCGTGCATCCGGTTGCACTTTAATTGCTGTTTATTCGATTGCTTGCTGCGGCGCCTAATCCTATCTGTCATTCACGTTCCACTCCACTTTGCCACACACAGTCACACCCTCTTTCTTCCCCCTCGTTCCTTGCCTCTTTGTTCGCTCGAGAGCACAATTGGAGCTGGTTAGATGCACCTCGTTACACTGAAATGAAAGATTGTTATACGTATTTATATGTGGTATATATAAACATACATATATATGTAGAACTAAGAAAGCAGTGGCGGAGCGGCCTATGGGAGTTATAATACATCAGAACCCAGTGACAGTTCACGATTTCAAATATTGCTAGCCATTTTACTTTTTATATATGTATGAGTACGCCAATAAATATAAAGTCGTGTTTCACAGCTCCCGAAAATTGATAAATCAATCTAATTCGCTATTTGATTTGAAAAATAATAAAATCTGAATTTGGTTTGAAAATTAATAAAATCTGAAAAGGTTGTGACATTCTTCTTATTTAAAAATGAATGAGATCTGTTTCATTTTTAATAAACATATTTATTTTCAGGATCGTGATAACGCTCTTGTCGTTGAAATTACAATTGGTAACAGTTTTGGTTTATTTGAATTGGCATAAAATATGGAATGATTCTCGGTTGTCAAAAAAATCCCCTTCAAACCCGTTGACAAGTAGGTTCGTCCCTGGCACACATATTTACGTATATATATATGCATAGTCATGTGAAGAGTGTGGCATGCTTGCTCTTCATTGCATAAAGAGAATGCGGCAGCGAATGGCTTTCAGTATAAATGTAAAGAATATGCAAGATGGCAGAGGTAGCAGTAGAGAGAGCGGAGCACAGGCTTCATGGCCATGTAATCTACTTAAAGACTAACTAGTTATATACGCGCATTTTCAATTAACTCAAGTTTGCCTTTCTTCGCGAAAAGGAGGTGTGTGTGTGTGTATAAGTGTGTGTCTATCTACTTACATTGTTGCGCCTAATGACCTAACAATTCATTTTCAATGTGCTGTCGGATGGGGTTGAAAATTGGTATATATAGAAACCATTTGATTTACATTTAATTAACCGCTGACACGAACTAATACCTCCGCCTATATTCTTTCTCTCTCTTCTATCTAACTCGTATTCGTATACTTTGAAGTTCATCAGTTATAGAATTTTCTTTTTAATCCAGCTTTTTTCTACTACTAATGCATTCATATATGTAAGCTACCTGTCTAACGTCAATAATTTATTATGAAATTTAATTCAACAAATTTTCCCTCAACTGAACATAATGCGAAACGGAAATCTCTATACCTGGGTACACAATCAGAAAATCTTCGTAGGCAAAAAAAGCAGAAAAAAACAACACCCAAACCCTTAAAAATGTATTGGATGTATTTGGATTTTTATTTGTATTTTTAAGTAACAACGTTGAAATTTTGAAAGTCAACTTTCTAATTCATTTTATTAGGTAAATTGTAATTTATACAAAAAGCCTGGTAATGTACCATTTGGATCACTGTGCGTATGAGTAATTTTAAATACCTCCTAGTGAGCAGAATTTAAACTATTTTATTTTGAGATCTCTTGTCAGGAATAGATTCCACATATGTACGTAAATTTGTGTACGGGAAACTGTTTCTTTTTTTTATAGACTATCAATACTTTTGATTTTTCTGAGTGTATGTACATAAACACTTTAGGCAGACAACATTTGTTTAAATCGCGTTTCATTACACGTGTTTACCGGTTAATTCCCCCCAAGTTTTCCACGTGTTAAAGTTTCATTTAAATTCTAGTTTGCCTTAATGCCCGGCCACGAATCCCCAAAGCTCATACTTCAACCAGTGTCCGTGTCCGTGTCTGTGTCCGTGTCCCTGTCCGTATCGGTGTCTGTGTCCGGTCCCCTTTAACCGTCTGCCCCATCAACTTTAGCTAAAGCCCAAAGCCCCAAGCTGAAGTTCCCCCGCTACAGCCCCAGCATTCTACTCATGACTTAAGGGGGGTCGACATTCGCAAATGGTTGCCACCACACAGCGCAGAGAATGAAAATTAAAAATGAAAAACTACGCTGGCTAATGTGCAGTATTTTTCTGCGCGTTAATATCTTTTTGAACCAGAAAACACAGCGGCTGAAACGGAGGAAAAGGCAGTGTGACAGTGGGTGATAAAAAAAGATATGCCGAAAACCTTTGCGAGAATTGCCCGACTGCACATGTATCCAGCGATTACTAAAAGGTTCCTAGTTATGCCTCACAGTATGCTCAGCCTACGATCAAGCTGTGTACTTCGAATGGTTTAATTTAATAGCTGAATATTCTATATGTTTTTAATATAAATTTGATTATTTGAAGCCATCTTACGATCCACCTCTTTGAAAAACCCCAAAGAAAAACATTTAAATTCATAATTAAATCATTGAATTAAGAAAAAGTCTAACAATTCCCAAAAAATTCTCAGATCGTTGAGTATGTAAGAAAAGGTTTAAAAAGGTTTAATGTTAAATCGATCACAGAACAAAAAAGGAATCTGAATGGTTACAGCTCAGAATCGGAACTCGCTCCATAAATACTGCAAATGATTCAAATACCCTACCCTACCCTATATATGTATATATGTATGTATATGTATATAGGGTATGTGAAAAGGCACGATTTGTCCGCAGTGTTTGTATGTTTATGTAGTACGTGTATGTGTGTATGTGTGGTGTGAGATATATTTCGACAAACATATGAATGTATCTATATAAAAAAAAATGGTAGGAACGTGGTTAAGTACAACAACGAAACGAACGTCATATTGTGCACTCATTCTCACACATATTGGTATATATGTATGTATGTTGCATGTAATATTCACAGGCACGCATCCAGAGGAGCCACATTCCTACCTACTTCACACACACACAAGCATACATTTGTGGGGACATGGTATATGTTTGTAGGTGTGGCAAGCTCTAGTCGAATATATGACAACTTTTCAACCAATTTAAGAGTTGCCCTATGTCGTCGTGCCATCCCACAAGGGATTATGTGACGGCTGGTTAAAACAAAGAACAGTGCTATAAATATGCGCTATTTACACAGGTTCTTCTTGAAATACTACATAGTCGTTATTTAAAAAGTGCAAACACAAATCATAAGTGAGCAACAGAAAGAGAGGGCGGATGGGGGTGAAATAGTGTGTGTATGTGTGTGTGGTGAAGCAAAACCTCCATGTTTCTTTGAAGTCATCTTTGCTTTTTATGCATTCTCTATCCACATTGTATAAAAATAATCCCCATATTCAGCACATTCTTTTCTATATTCAAAACAAGTCGTTATGTTATCTCTTTTTAAATTCTAAATATAATTCATTGTTTCCCTTACAAAGTATTTAGAAAATACGTTTTTCAGCATAATTCTTAGGAAGATCCTTTATCCAAGTAATTTTGATTTGCCACAATGAATTTTTAAAATTCCTCAAAAACGCTTCCTTTAAGATGGAATCCATTATGATTATGGATTCTATCAATTTCAGTGAATATGATTTTATGCAATTAAATTTGTATTCTTCATAATTGTAGCTATTGACAACTGCTTTAACGTGGTTCAAATGACTTTGCCAATAAAACTTGTGTCTTTACATTGGCTATATAAATAAAAAGGTCAATTACAAATTTCGAATGCAAATTAAACAAAACTTAGCTACGGCATAAATTATACAAAATACTTCAAATACAAAAGTTAATAAATCATTTTTTTCCTTGGTTTGCAAGCTGAAACTGTGCCGAGCTCTCCTATGGGAAATTTCATTACCCTGTTATCAATGCTATAAATGGGCATATTCGGAAACTAGTATGTATAAAAATATAACAATTTTGTTTAGAATGACTAAGAGCGGGAGAAGTTTTTAAAAAGGAAAATTTGAAATACGAATGGAATTAGAAAACCAAATATATGAAGAAGAGAGAAAACAAAACGTTGTAATACCCAACGATTCTAGAATCCTGTCAAGTGCAAATCTTATAAGATCTAGTCAAAAGTTTAATCTATATGTAGACATGCTATCTGGCATAACTTATTCAAGAGTTTACTATTTAGAAGGTATCACGAAGCCGTTTTGTGGTAAAAGAAGGTCCAACTAGAGTTTCTATGCACAAATGACGTCTATCGAATGTGTAAGGAGGCAATGAACACGTTCTAGACTGTGCCACGCATCTTATTTAGTATTTATCTTATTTCCATGCAAGTTTTCTAAATTCATGTGGCCACCAATGGCCATTCTTGTGACCATGAAGTATATACACAAAAATAAGGAGTGCGTAAAATTGAAATTGTTTTCCTTATTTTTGCAGTGTTCACAATTGCTTTAATTTATAATAGTACACACAAGCGCACACGAACACGCACACACACACACACACACGCACACGCACACGCCCACGCACATAGATAGACATTCACACAGAATGTTCCTAAAATAAAGAGATTTTGTTTAATTCAATTAAAAGTGAGGCTAATTAAAATCTAATCAATTGGAATTATATTTGCATTCAATTAATCTTTGTGTATCTATCTAAAAATTGATTTCAAGATTATTCTCAAGTACATTTTTTGTGGTACTTTATAATGATGTTTGCTCTTATCCTATTGCCATCTCATCCTTCCCCCATGATATGCATGATGTTCCTTTTTGCCCTACCACCCATTCTGAACCCCCAGCCAGCTCTCGTTCTTCCTCTTTCAAATCTCATTTTGAATATTTTTTCGGCTATCTATTTTGTTTTTTATGGTTTTTTTACTAAGGGGATGATTGCAGAGGGTTCCAAGGGAGAGGGAATGTGTCAGAATCGCTTAGTAGGTCATTTAGTAAATTCAATTGATATTTTTCGATTATTTAATTTCTGGTTTTTTCATATATGCAAATTGCAAACATTTTATGTATTCATATAAAAAATGATTGTCGCCGTGTACGAGGTGTGGAGAAAAAGATCAGGAGATTAAAAGCTACATATGTAGATGATTAGAAATGTATTAAGAAGTTTTAGAGAAATGTGTGCATCGTTTAATGGAAGATAAATGTTCTTTCAAACTAATTAATAAAAGCATTGTATCTGCATTAAATGGATTTGAGATGAAAAAGCAAGCATACTTTTTGGGGCAATTTTCAATTTTAAATTTTGCTTACGATAAACTTTATAGCCACATCTCGCACACTAACTATGCCCACTGATATGCACATATTGTATACCATACTCAAATATGTACATACATGGAAAATAATTGGCTTGACATGCCAAATCATGGGGACAACACGTCGTATGAGTATCAAACTTTCAAATCTCACTTTAGTGACGTTAAAAATTCAACTGTTTTGCCAGTTTGTTTTGTTTCTGTACTTTTTATTCAGACATTAAAAATGTTATACCTCGAAGACTATGTAGAACAATATATAATCGTTGAAAGGTTCAAATTTAATGTTTTTGATGAGGGACTCGTTCTGGCTCGTTTAGATTAAAAACACACTGGCCAAACAAATGCTTTAGGTTAGATCCCAGATGAAAATGAAATTTTAGATAAAAGAACCGGAATTTTCAACTCAACCATACATACATACATATGTGTACATAGTTAATTGTTTGTTGTCCTTTTTTTTTTTTTTTTTTTTTTGGGTTTGAACTTTGTCAAAGCAAGCAAGTCAAAGCATTTTACGATTGTCTTTTGTTTTGACATTGATTCTATTCGTCTCACATGCAAAATACTATTTTGTTTTATTTTATTTTTGGTCTTAATACCCTTTTCTTTGGGCGGGTCAAAAGGGCATATCAAGGAGAAAAGGCAAGCGAGTCTAGCCTGAACTGGAATATGTTGGATTCCCAATGACCTTTCAAGAATAATTTTTTACTAAAAGTAGCAATTAGGGCCAAATTAAGATAGATAATTAGATTGCAAGATAACCAATGACCTCAGGGGGCGCTACGATACATTTTATAATATCTTCAGATTATGTTTTAATTTTTCAAATTTTGTTCCTCTTCCCAGAGGGTATTGAAAAAGTTAATCCACTTTCATTTCTTTCAAATTTCCTTAGAAGCTTGAACAGGAAGTTCGTGGGTGAGGAAGTACAGGGTAAGGGAGAAGAAGGCAAGGGTGTTGTCTTTATGGCCCAGATGGGACATGATTGAGACTAAGAAAACAAAAAGAAGAAGATCTCATCAACTCACATTTTTGGCGTTTGGTTTTTTATTGTTCCATTCTTTTTTTTTTTTTTGTTCTTCGGTTGTTTACTAAATCATATTCGTTGGCCGATGCTTCTTTTCCATTGTATATCCACTCTGTATTCCTTTTATTCCTTTCTTCTTATTATGTTTATTATTTCATATTTTGTTTTTTCGTATTCACAACTTAATTTCTTTAACAACAAAAAAAAAAAAAAAAAACAGAGCACAAAGAAATCAGAGGAAACTGCTGTTAATTTCACTGAAGCTTTTTCATTTTTAATGCCATGTGCGAATTGAAAAAAAAGAATGGAATAAAATTAGGAAAAAAAAATGGAAAATTGAAAATGAAAAATAAGAACATGAAAAAATTGAAAAGCATGGCAGGGAGCAATGAAAAATTCAAAAAGTACATCAACGGCAGAACGATAGAGCGCTCCCAAGTCTCGCAGTTCCAGTTGCCATTTGACAGGGCCAGTTAGTCAGTCGGCCAGTCTGTCTCTTTTCTTCAACGTTGGCTTTAGCCCTCGCGCGCGTCTCTAACAGTATTGTTTGCTTTGGCACTGCCTCAACTTGTTTAATGTGATTATTTGCTTATGTTGTCGCCGCTTCTTTGTTTGCCATGGGTGGCCTCTGCAGGCAATGATGGTGGGTGGTTGTGGTGGTGGTCACTAAAAGATGGCGCTTATGCAGCTTGACCTCTGACCAGAAGAACACAAATACAGACACCGGCACCGACACCGACATAGCCAGTGCCATCACCATTATTGCACAAAGCACAGCAAATTGCATCAAAAAATGGCAAAAGACTAGGCAAATTGAAGACAAAAAAACATGAAAAAAAAGGTAAAAAAAGTCGCGTTCCAACGCACACAGCTCTTGCCTTTTGTGGCTGCTCTTCAGGTCAATTCTATACAATTGGCTTTAACACGAACGGCAATATGATGACACTGACCATGGCCAGTGTCGTAGAGCTTTGCGACACTTTCTTGGCTTGAAAACAAATTGCATTTGCTATGCTCTCTCAACCCCCCAGAGCTCCCCATATACTCAGACAGCCACCACCAATGTGTCTTTTGTATGGCTGTGTGTGTGTGCTCTGACAATTATGGATATTCGTTCTTAATTGTCTCATCGTATGCCTGATGGCCATAAAGGTACATAGGTACATGGCATACGACTTTGACGGCTCTTCACACGGCTTCATTGCCACTAACTCACATTCGATGTCACCTCGCGTCACGCCACGGCATGCCACAACACGGCACAGGGTACACACGTTCACGTTCAAATGTTAGTTACAGAGTTAACGGTAACGGTAACGGTAACACGTAACGGTTGCGGTAACGATAAACGGAAATGTTGTTACTGCCACTCCCACTAACTTAAAGACCATAAATTGGACATGCCGCGCTGCCAATTGTGCGACTGAGAGAAATGCCGTTTCTTGGCCCCAAAAAACAACGACCAACACCAACGACCACGCTCGCCCGCAGACTGATTTAGCCAAATTCCTTGCATGCAGCATTTATATGTCCAAGTCAACTAACAGGGCTTCAACAGTGCTTTAACAGAGCAGAAGCAGCTACCATTAAATGGGCGCATGCCGAATGTTTCTTTTTCTCATTGTCTCGTTGTTGGGCACATTTCTCTTGTAGGGGGAAATTTTCACTGCTTGCTTATTCTTTGGTTCTCTGTAACTCTATGTACTCATGAGTAGACTTCGATCAGTCCCGTCTTCTTGTCAGCCAGTTTTACGGATCTTGTGCATTATTAGCCTAATATTTGTAGTTGCAACTGTTTCACTAAAATAATAATTCATATTACCGAAAACCGACGAATTGTATTAGCGAGCTGATTTAATATATACCAAAAAATAAATTAAAGATTTTTTTTCAATGAGTGAACCACACGTAAATTAAATAATTACACAAGGCAATTTATTTTTCATCATAGAGTAAGCTAATGCATAGGACGACTGGTGGGTGTTGAAAGAAATCAGTGGGGTCATCCTTCGTCATCGTTATTAGTAAAAAAGTGAATGCAATGGCTTATTATATGGGAAATGACATACAAGAAGGCCAACAGGTTAATAAAAATTAATGCATCGATAGTGAATCCAACGACTTCCTTTCCCCATACTGAATGAAGAGTACAAACATGTTTATTTATAAACCATAAAAATGTGTGCGTACTCACCTATTGTATTTGATTCATTTTCTTCAATACGATACAAATTATGGTAATGATTCCGATTTTTTGGCCAGACGATGGACATGACAGTTAGAATGCTCAAAACTAATGAATCACGCATGAAAATCAAAGGGCTTTTGCCACAAAGCGAGTCTAATTCCACAAAAATTAGGCCAGTCAGATCAAGGTTATCTTTGGTTGGTCTAAATTGTTTTTTGAGAGTTCAAAGTGTCAAATTGCCCACACTGTCAATAATTTCAATGTATGTTCTGATAGATTTCTTGATAATATTTGCAAACTTTTACAACACTCATATGGAGGTTTTAATAATTTTTCTTATTCTCCAACACTAAGAATACAAGTAATGAAATGAAGTATCTGTGATAATTTTATCTTAAAGCTTCTGACTTTCAGTTGAGAATCGCTCTAAGCGAAATCGAAAAGTCAATCGAAATCAACAGTTTCAAATTGCATCGCCAATTGAATTGGTGAATTGAAAATGATAAAATAATAGGCACTGGAGTGGTAGGACTAAAAGGAATTCCTTTTGCAAATGGTCAGCAATGTTTAACATGGCTCAGTGCCGCTTTTCTCCCTGCTGAGGGTGTTCCCTTGCTCATGGTAAACACCAACTAAGCACAACTAAGCAGACTTAAGTTCCTGAATAAACTTGCTGGGACAAGAGAAGACATGAGTACAATTTAAAGCCTTATGCGCTGACAACATGCTTCGACAAGTTCAACCTAGTTTCGAGCTTTCCTGTTTCTTGAACACAAAAAAAAAAAAAAAAACAAACAAAAAATAGAGAAAACCTTCCATGTGCAAGTGTCCTTTCTAGTCCTGTGTGTGAGTATTTTTCTTTGGTTATGCTGCAAAAAGAAGAACAAAAACAACAGCAGCAACTAGAAGAACGGGGCCAAAATCCCGGCTCGACCGAAACTGCATCTGATATAGATTAGTATTTCCCTTATGCCAGCTTTCATTTTGGGACTCAGCCTGGCGCCTGGTGTCCATGTCCGTATTCCTTGTCCATGTCTAGCTTCGGGGCAGTGCTACGAAAAGCAAAAGCAAACTGCTCGCCGTGTTTCACTTAACACCTGATTGGAGCAGGAGCCGGCGGATGCGTGTTACTTGTAAAATACTCGGAAAGTATGCCATCCATATGTGTATGTACATATGTATGTATTTATGTCTGTATGCATATATGTACATATGTACATGTAGTGTATCCATGGGTGTGTGTGTGTGTGTCTGAAAATGGTATGAAATGATATGGAACGGGTCTGTTACTTACAAGAAACACAGCTGGCGAACAGTGCGCTTATGGCCCACTCACACAAGTCCCAAAACAGTTGCCAACAGTCGGGTTGACCAGAAAAAGTGAGAACGAGAGAAACAGAGAGAGAGAGAGAGACGGAAAGGTATAAACCGGACCGGGACCGAGATCAGGCGTACACGGACCGCAACTCAACGGCAGTTGGTCGAGGCTTTTTAATAAAACTTTTTTACTTGTGGCGTAATTAGTTGGTCGATAAAGCGAATGCACGAACACATGCTAAGTATAACAACTTGGTGAAACTTCTTGCCGTCTTTCTGTGCCCCAAAGCCGTTACCATTGCCCTGCCCTTGTCCCCTGGCTACCTCCCCTCATTCCGCACCTCTTATAACACCGTTGGCTCCTTAACTCTCCGCAAAATGGTTGCGTTCACAGACAGTAGAGGATTTTGTGTACCCCCATAAAAGGTGTCTATTTTCAAAATCGCACATTTAAGTTGTATCCAACTCTGTCAATGCCCAATGCTGTGGGCATTTCAAAATATATTTTTTGTTCTTGTGGTAGATCTTCACATAGTCGATAACCAAAACCTAATGGCCAAATTCTAAATTTTAGAAAAATTCTTGCCCTCGAAAACGATCACACCGAGTTCTTGAAAACGTTTTCCTATGAATCCGCTACTGATTCGGCATGAAATTGTGGGGAAAGGAGTTGGGTCATGAGTTGTGCAGCGTACAAAATCCTTGTGTATACGAGCTTGTTTAGGTAAAAAGTTCTTTCAAATACAGACAAACACTGCCATGGTACACGATAGTAATCACACTGCAGTCGAGAAAAGAATCGAGACTTTAGAGAGACAGAGATAGACAAACAAAGAGAGGGAGACAAAGAGAGAGGGAGAGAGAGAGAAAGAAAAAGAGGGAGAGAGAGAAGGTGGCTAAATCGAAACGCCGCACAAGAAAATTAGGTGAAAAAGAAGAGAAAACCGCCATTAAACGAATTGCTGTTTCTATGAAGAAATTCGATTAGCATAGCATTAGGAAAAAAAGAAAAAGAAAATTACTTACCAAAGTCAAAGTTAAAATGACGAGTAATTAAAATCTCATACGAACACAAAATATGTATGTCTCTTCATAATTTAGTAAAATTTTGATGTCCATTTCTTACTAGCAGAAGTTATATTTTTTGTTTCATGAAACTCCCAAGGTTTTGCCCATTCTTAACGAATACAGGATATATTTTTCGGTGTCGCAATGCGCTTGTGATGGGAAAGGGAACTACCTTGTCAGTGTTCTAGGCTCACAACTGAAGCGAGGACATTGCGTAATTATGATACGAAAAGTCCTTCAGATGAAATGTGAGCATTATTAAGGGGGTTCACTTATTTTGCGGCTCATTAAATAATGTCCTCTCCTAAGCATAAGAGAGGCGGCATGTGCTCTGATTTTGCTGCCCGATGTCTCCTTTGACGGGCTGATGCCATTTATCCCAGCAACCGTCCAACCATCCACCCAACCATCCATTCATCCTCGCGCTACTTCGGCTCAGACACAGACTGTGAAAATTCACTTTTCTCTTATGTCCTTAATGTACGCACATAAATACATACATATACATAGAAACTTGCGCTTTTCATTTAATTTTTGGCTGCACGTCCTTGTCTGTCTCTGACAGAACTGCACGAGCCGAGCAACTATGAGCCGAACACAACTAAATTTGATTCTACTGTCTTTCTCATTTGAATAACGCTTGAATTATAAACACTTCATTTATATATACTTTCTGGTTTCCTAATGTTTAAGGTCAAAGTTATTTTTATCGTTTTTCGTAAGCAATTGGGTAAAAAGTCATTTCGTTTGTCTAGTGTTGCGTGCAAATTTAAGCAACAATTCACTTCTTAATCAACTGTGAAACATAATGTAGTTTTAATAATCTCTTAATTTGATTCCGAAATTTATCAAATTTTTTGCAGTATTTAAATAATATGCTTCTGGCCAGAGATGCCACTTCCATGTTTGAGATTAACTTTATCGATTGCCCCCTTCGAATGCAATCGATTATACTCTAACTCAAATGAAAGTACTTTTTTAAACAAACTTTCCCTTTCAGTCATCATCAGACATGCATGCGACATTACCATCAATCGCAGAAGTGGAAAGAAATCAGTCTAACATGACTACAGTGCATGATTAGGTAGGTCAGTATAAGCAACTGGTTACTAAGGTTACATTTGGGGTAACAGAATTTACGGTTGAGGCAGTGCCAAATGCCACATCCTGCATAAGGACTAACCAGCTTTGGTTGGGTGGGAGGAGCCGAAAGAGAAATGCGCAAGTAAAAAAGAATAAAGAAAGGAAGAAAAAAATTACCTAAAAGTTCTTTAGCTACCATAAAATATACATACATGCACACACCCACAGATAGAGACCAAGAAAAGTCAGTCGGGCCGGGCTTCTAATTTAGAACCACTTCATTTCAGTGCGAAAAAAGTAAGATGCGAAAGGCAAAAAAAAAAAGCAAGGAGAAAAATCTACAAATTGGCATAGCGAAATTTTTATACACTGCAATTGCCTAAACAAGCTGACGAATAACGAAGTAGTCAAATCGAGTAGTTATAAACGATGGAATTTAAAAAATGTAGTCCGAAATAGTTAGAAAAAGTTTAGCGGAAATTCTTGTCCATTATAATATTCATCGGTAAAGGGCAGTGAAAACTATTTGTCGTGCTGTCAGGTTGATTGTTTATTATCTTGTGCCGATACGAATTGAGTGACAGCCCCATTATACTTCAAAGTGAAAGTGTAAAATAAAAAATAGCCCAGCCAGCACAATAAGAGAAACGCGACTTTTGGCACTTAAGTCGACAACGTGGACGATGTTGTCGCTGTTTGTCGTACGGTGGAAGCTGCTGCTGGTTGCCAGTTGCCAAGATGATGGTCTACGATGGTGAGATGTCGCTGGCGGTGTCATGGCGGCTGCTAGCACAACTGACAGGTCTTTTGCGTGGCGGGCAGATGGAGACGGAGCGTCAGAGTCGTTGGAATCGTTGGCGACGGAGACGGCGATGGAGACCGACAATGGCATCAGCAAGGATGGCAAAAGGAAACGAGTAGACCCACTCAAAGTGCCAGTGACCGGGCCAAGCAGATGCCAGCCGCCAGCTGACTTAGGAAGTGGACGACAGAAGGCATGGTATGTTGACGGCGTACATCTGGATGATGGCGGAAGGTATAAAAGAAAGAGGAAGAGACACGGAGAAAGGGGAAATAAATGTATGCTTTAACATGATCTTTGCTGCTTTTATTTTGATCTCTTAAAAGAGCTTTCATTTCTAAATTTATAACATTCGAGTTAGATAAATTCATCGGTAGGCCGATAAGATTGTTTTAAAGAGTGAATGAGTTTGGACTTCGTACTATCTACTTCAAATTCAGTTCGTATTATTTGAACTTTTAATTATCTCTTTTGCAGTCAAATTAAATGCCATAAAGTATTTGCTTATTATACCATACACCCATAGGGTGAAATGGTATATTAAAGTCGCCAAAATGTATGTAACAGGCAGAAGGAAGCTTTTCCGACCCCATAAAGTATATATATTCTTGATCAGCATCAACAGCCGAGTCGATCTAGCCATGTCCGTCTGTCCGTCCGTCTGTCCGTCTGTCCGTCTGTCCGTCCGTCCGTCCGTATGAACGCGTAGATCTCAGAGACTATAAGAGATAGAGCCACCAAATTTGGTATGTAGGCTCATGTAGTATGTAGAGTGATCAAGTTTATTTCAAATTTTTGCCACGCCCCTTTCCGCCCCCGCAATTCAAAAAAAACGTTTATCTCAAAAACTATTGTAGCTAGATACACCATATTTGGTATGTATATTTGCTTAGTAAATGCGCTCATTTTGCATGTATAAAGATTTTGCCACGCCCCTTTCCGCCCCCCGAAATTTGAAAAACTCGAATATCTCGCGTAATTTTTTACCTTGTGCAATCAAATTTGGCACACTTAAATTTGATACTAATACCCAGCAAAATACCAAATTTGATCAAAATCGGACAAAAAATAGCTGAGTTATGCATATAAACGTTTTTGCATAAGGCCGGAGATGGCCGTTGGCGGGTGGGGGCGCTAGGGTGCTTATATGCATAAGTGCGCGAGATACTGAAATATGCTAGTAAAAAGCATGTGAACAGAATTTCTTAAAATAGGCAAATGCATTAGTTATTACAAATTTGAAATATTTGTTTTACTGGTGTATGGTATACCCAAGTCGGCGGGACGACTTACTTACTTCATGTAATGAATGCAATTGCTCTTTTATTCTGTTGAAATGATGAAGATAAGGTATCATTATCCGATTAGAAATTGCAACTGCTTTCCTCTGTTGCCTTCTGTTTCTCTTATTTCATTCAGTTATAAGATCAAGAGAAATGCGCTATGAATTTATAGTCATGAAATAATCCCAGACTTCTGACTCTTCCCCTTGTCCGTTCGCCACGGACTGATCCCAACACGTTGTAGCTGTTGTCAAATCACGTATTTAATTAAACGAGCAATGACAAAATTGAAAACAAACTTTGGCAACAGATTATTGTCGTCCATACCCCCGTCCCGCAGCAGTCTACCATTCCCTACCATTCCTTTCAAATCCCTGGTTGGATTTCTAATGAATGTCACTAATTTGCGCCGCCAGCTGGGTGCTGCGACCGGAGATGGGTGTTGGGACGGGAGCTGGGGGAACTGGTACTGGAACTACAACAAAGAGCAGAGCAAAAGAATATTGCATGCATGTAAATGAGCAGCCTTAAGGCAGGGTTGGAGATGGGTGATGGGTAGTAAGTGGGTGATGGGGGTGGTTATATTCGTGGCTCCGTCTTAAGTCTGCTGAGGCTGGCAGCAAACTTAGGCGGTTGGCATGTGGCGCTCTCTAAAACTAATCGAATTTTAATTAACGCCTCTAACGGCAATTTTCAACGCCAAGTCTGAAGCCAATCAACCGCACCATATTGACTGCCTGCTGACGACATCTCCTCCCTCAGCTAGCCTGCCGCCTGTCTTGGCCGCCATCTTGTACAAGGAGTATAATGGCAATTTGTTTCGCTCATTTTGCCATACACGTGTATACTTATGTAAGATGGCCAAATTTACATTTGATTCCTGGACACCGACAGCGGCTGTCGCACAACTCTGGAGTTGGTCTTTTGGGTTCTTGTGGGAGAACAAGCACAGTGAAAGACGACGGCACTGATAGAGGCAATGGGTCGGCAGGGACAGCAGACACAGAGGTAGAGACAGGGCAAAAACATCTTGTTAATTGGCAATGAAGTTTCGTCGCCACAAGCCACTCAATTTATATGAAATTTTTCCCATCAATTCATTTACTCAACAATTTAATATATATATATAATACATTTTTGTGAAAATTATAAAATGAAAGACAAAACGTTGAGGGTTCCTTTAGCTGTATATTTAGATGGCAACTAATTTAAAATGTAGTTAAAATTTATATTTCTATTAACTTTTATTAATGAAAGTTTATTAAGTTATGTTCAGGTCAGTTTATAATTAGCTTCGAAAGGACTTATAGAAATGGAGATGTATATTTTGGCTCAATGCCGTGAATGAAAAACATTGTTCAGTAGCTCAAGATAATCTCCATAATGACAAAGTCATATAAGTGAGCTATTGGGATGAGGGTCATCTATACAGTTGGAACTTTTTTGATCCCTTTTCAAACTCACGATCGAATATAAAATTGAAATTTAAATTAGATATTAAAGTATCAGCACAAATTTATGCAAATATTTTCTTGGCTTCTTTTATGTATCTGAGAATATTGATTGAAAAAGCTTAAGTTTCTATCATAATGTGCAGTAGGCTGGCTGCAGGGAGAGACACAGAGATAGAGAGAGATGGAGAGAATGAAGGAGAGGGGGAGATTTGAACAGTGTCCAAAAACTTTAAAGTCAACTCAAAGAACTGTTTCCGCTAGATTTCCAAAACTCTCTCCTCTTCATCAAGGCATCCCAGGCACTCCTTCTTACTTCCATCCTCTTCTTACCACCGGTTTCATTTTTTCTCTCTCATTGCAATGCATTGTGTGTCTCTGGCAAACTTGAACAAAATATAGAACACAAATATTTGTCCAAGGCAAATGCAAATAATCTTCTTTTTTCTTTTTAGATACCCTGTAAAGATGGGTTAAAGGGATGATATTATTCAAAATGACATATTTAATACATGTCTGTATTTGTTTACTTCTTGCAATGGGAATTTGCAGGGTGGTGGAGGGCGGGGTTGTTGGGCTAATTTCATATATTTAGAGGTCTACAGGGTATTTTGATTTCGACTAATTGTAGGGTATTTGTATTTTTTATTTTCGTTTTAGCAAAAGTCAAGCAACTTAAAATTATTAGCTCAACACCTTCGCACTGAGAATTTCGCAAACTTTGGCCGGCCCGGTCCCGGCTTGACCCGAACCGACCCGACTTGGCCCTTCAGGTGATTTGTTGGCGGATACTATGTACTTGGTGGTGTCGTGTTGTTTCCGGTCAGGTCTCAGCTCTTACCTGAGTGCTGGCAGCGCACTTTGGATGTTTTGGCCTGCCATCGCACGCCATGGTCAGGGTGTGGGCCTCGTCCTCTCTGGCGTCGAGACTGGCACCGAGTTTCGTCTAATCGCCGCCGGCTTGGTTGAGTGGGTGAGTGACTAGTGAGTGGGAAGGCCGGACAGGTGGGGCAAGTCGGTGCTGTTTTAGTCTTGGAGTGACGACGACGATGATGACGCTACGAAGAGAATGCGGATGAGTATGAGTATGTGGATGAAAGGGCATAGAACGTTGTAATGCAAATGGAATCAGAATCAGTGCACGTATTTATGCCGCTCCACGACACTGAGGCTTCTCCTTCACATGGCACCATCGGTTCAAGAGATGTCGTGTACGGCAGGTAGGCAAGGCAGCCAACCAGCCAACCAGCTAGCCATGTTACTGCAACTGTGTGTCCTATGATTTGAGGCTGTGTCACCTTTCTGCCTCAACCCACGTGGCAACGCCCCCACTAGACACGTTGGCCTGCTTAAATTAGTTACAGTTTATGCTCTATCAGCGCCACGTTCAAATCTCCACTTTGGCACGCATCCAACATGGCGTCGGCGAGTCATATCGATGTGGTATATATGGCATGTGAATGGACCCGACCCGATCCCCCAAAAGCACGTCATTAGAAATAGGAAATCCGAATAAAATTATCACCAATGCCAGATTATTAATCAGAACATGCAATAATCGAAATAGAAGAAGCGAAATGTGAAAAAACTAATTTGGCGATAGAGTATAGGCATATGAATGTGTCCGTATACCCTGTAAAAGGTAAGTAAATTTTAGATTTCGTTATAATTTCAAATGAGATGACTAAGTCAAACATTGTAGTTAAGCCGGCACAGATAACTATAACATTAAATTTAAAACTTATTCAGACTAAATTGAATCGTAATTGTGCTTGAAACGAATTAAGAAATTAAAAAATATTTTGATAATAAGTTTTAGACCATTGAATGTTGTTATACGGTTTCATGTATTTTTGTAGCTTTTTGTTGATTCCAATATATCCTTTTGTAGCACCCAAGGGCATCTAATAAGCCAAACAATGCGGTGTGTGCAGATTTCTGCCTTTTTGGACTTCTATCATACCAAAATTGCCACTTCAATTCCTCACTGGCATGTAATTGCCCTTAGACAATCGAATTTGTCAGCTTTTAATGAAATGGAATGCATGTTGTAGAGATGCCTAACGATTAATGGGCATTCTGGGGGAAGGTTGTGGTTGATGGCAGTGTCAGTTGAAAAGAAAACCAGAAACCGAGAACTCTCTTTCGATGTGCAAACTTGGTGATATATGAGATATTGCCTGCCTCAATTGCGTAAAGACGTATTAGACAATAATCGGCTGCTATCGGCTGAACTAATTAAAAACCTGACGGTTTAAAGGCTAATATTAAGCTAGGTGTTACCTGATTCATAGTTGTCACAAGTAATCCCTTTGGTGTCCACTTGAGTACTTAAAATTCACAAAGGAGCGTTACAAAAAGTTGGAGATATTCAGAAGCGTGGTAAATATTTATTGCCTTCAATGGCGAAAATAGACATAATCGCTTATTTAATGTGTGAGAAAGTTGGCCAGATTATATTAGATTCTACACCAGATTTTATTTGTATGATTATGATTCGGTGTTTGCTATGGCGAGCAATCGAAATAACAATGGTTGGGCAAGTGCAAAGTTATTTGGATTTGAATAAAAATTTTAATCTCACAATTGTTGTGTATTATGTATGCATGTAGCTGTGTGTTCATCCTGGCGGCAATTGTGAGTTGAGTTCGCGTAGAAAAGTCGAGAAATGAAACCGAATGCTAAGGAATACGTCCGGCTACCAAGAGCCCTGTACTCAGTTCTTTTGCGCTTTTGCTTTAGCAAGTTTCAGCTTCCACCTTCTGTCCGCTCGAAGCTTTTGTTGCTGCAATTTGCAATTGCAAGAAGATGGGTTTGAGGCGGAAGCGAAGGCGACTGACTGACAATGTTCCAACAAGAAAGAAATAAGAAACGTAATCGTCGTGTCAGAAAATTAAACAAAAAAAAAAAAATAAAAATGGAAAAATATATATACATACGTATAGAAAAATCCACACAACAATAACAAAAATGTTTTTAGAAAAGAATATTATGGTGATATTAAATTTCGTCCTTCTACAGATGTAACCATCTGATGAGAGAGAACGAAATCCAATATTATTATTATTATTATTTTTATTTGGACTTTTCGAAAGCAAAGATGAATGATTAATCGAATACAAACAAAACCGTAAAAAATAATCCAAGGATGACTAAAGATGTCATTGAAGGAAATAAAAGAGAATATTGAAAAATGTCCTAAAACACCTAAATTGTGATGCTTCGGAGAATTGTTTATGATTTGGCATTTTTTTTTTTTTACCATCAAGATGATTTTTTTAGTTTACGTATAAATTACAACTGGTTAACTATGAAAGTAGAGTTCGTAAATAATAATGGCTCAAACAGCAAGTCAATATCTTTAGCTCATCTCCTTTTGCTGTCAGTCTGGCAATGGCCGCTTAACGCCCACGGTTTGTAAGGGTTTTATCCCAATTACACATGCTGATTGCTTTAACCTCGATGAGCGGAGTGTTAATCATGCATACATATGTACATACAAGATTATTCATAATTGTTTTTTATTATTGACGTATTGATTTTTATTTACCTTTAATTATTCAATTTCAGCATAAAAATTATTATCAAAGATGAACAACGAAAGCTTATATTTTATCGCTTACACAATGTGTATGATTAATTGGGGTTTGCAGTGGTCTTTTAATTTGCACTAAAACCTTGAAAACTACTATATTTGTTTTGCAAATTACCCAAAATATCCCGTTGTATGCATCAAATGACGAAATCATAATTAGAGTTTTCGAATAAAGTTGTGTTGTGTGTCGAAGAAGTTAGCCTGAGGTGCATTTTAATGAGCTAAACATAGACTGATTATTGTGATACAAAAAAAGCTTGGATTTTTTTGCTAAGAGAGGTTAAAGCTTCAACCTGTCAAATAAATTTTTATTTAATGCGCAATCTTTCATCAATTCACCATCTTCATGGCTTATAAATCCCCTTCCCATGCGTAGCCATCAGCTCTCTCTCACTCTCGCTCATCATATTCATCTTGATATTACTTTGACTTATTTTTCATATAGTAGTCTGTGCACCTTTTTGCCAACTTGCAAAATTACTCACAATATCAATCATAATCAATCAGTTCGCCTGTCGACGAGCCAATGATTATCGACCAAGTGGTCGATGGTGCTCATCCTGGTTTTGGTTCTGGCGAAGGTCCTGGTAATGGCGATGGATATGTATCGAATCCTCTCCACACGACGCCTTGTTAATATGCAATTAATATTGAACCGGAACTTGGTTGGCCAACGCAATAAAAACCTCCATTAATTATACTGGACAGTTGATTGGCCAGCGGGCTGACTATCTATCTGTCTGTCTGACTGTGGGTCTGTCTGCCTGTCTGATTATATGTCTGCCGGCCTGTCCGCATAAGGACAATGGTTAATGCTTTTGAATGCCCTTCGAATGATTGTACGAATGGGGAAAGAATCTGAAACAGAAGCCAATGCTCAGAGCCTGGAGCCTGAAAAACTATGCAGCTTAATGAATTGATATTTGTAATATTACAAAAAGAAATTTCACACATTCAATTGAACGAAACGATTGCGAGATACCCTAAACTACATTAAGGTACATAAGGCTTTTGATTTCCCTGCTAAAATGGTGGTATAGCTATGTAAATTTTGGTAAATAAAAATATTTTATTATTTTCAAAATGGCTGACTAGCAATGCTAAACATGCAGATATCTGCATCTATTTAGAACTTTTTTGTTTGTTTTTTTTAAACATTTTTTTTAATTCCACCTGTACTGGAGCCAATTCATCTATATCGATATACCCCACTTGAACCAAAGACAACAATTACAAAATTACGTATTTATATATTTATTTATTTATTGAAGTGCATAATTGGATTGTCCGCTACAGGGGATTAGAGTTAAAGAGGGGCAAAAGGGGAGTTAGGGTTTAAGTATACATTCACATAATTGCAAACAGGGCAGAAGTTGTCTGTCGACATTCATCTTTTTGGCTTGAAATATAACGCAATTTTAATTTCTACCGAATTCTTTGAAGGGATGTGATCTTCCTGCCGCTTCCTTCCGTTCCCTTCGCTCCACCCCCTTTTGACACTTCTATGGATTTCCTACGTTTTTGCATTCAGACAAAGACAGACAATGCGACATGAACAATGGCTGAAAAATAAAAATTTATAAAAACAATCAAAAACTTTTGCGAATTGAGCATCACGCGGCGACCAAGAGCGAGAAACGAAGGTAGGGGCACTAGAGCGGAATAAAAGTGCCAGTGGGGTGGGCCGAATGGCGAATGTATGGGGAGGGGAGGGGACAGACAAACATACATCCTACCTGCCGCTGAACAATGCTCATGCTCCCGTTTCCATTCTGTTGCCAGCCTCTTGATTAATTTTCGGTCACAGTAAACAGTGAACAACAACAAGAAACAGAAAAAAAATAGGAATTTTATGCGTCATGCCCAAGTTTTGACTTGTACTCGGATTCATTTTTTATTTTATTTTGTTCATTTTTTTTTTAATTTTGCAATTTTTTTTTTGAGTTTGCTTGTTGATGGATTTTTTGATATACCCTTTAGTTATAAGAGGGATTGTTCCATTTCGAGGCAGAACTTTTCTTCGCTTTGTAGATTTGGTTCTGCATATTGACCGACTAAAACGTAGATCAAACAGTTGATTAATATAGAAGAGGAAATACAATGATTGCCATCCCGATCAGGTAGATGGAATAGTGGACTTAGGGCATCAAGAAATCGGTGTCACTTTGTTGATGTGTGGAATGGTTTTTTTTTTTTTTTAGCTTGATTCTTTTTTTTATTTTTTGCATTTTTGGGTAGCTTTTTTGTATTATTTAAGAATGGGGTGGAAGTAGGCCAGCAAAAGCGGAAGGCTGCTATTAACTCGCTCAGGGCTCTTTGGCTGAGGCTGATTCGGATGCTGATGCTGGGGCGGATACTTTTGCAAATGCAGACAAACTTTTCAGAATATTTAATTTCAGATTAATTCCTTTATTCAAAATATGTCCCCCTCCGACTCGGGCTCCTCTCAACGCTCCCGCCTCCGCAAATTCCCTAGCCGTGGCTGCCAAACACTCCGTCAAGCTGAGTGAACTTTTTGGCACTTGAGCCCTGCATTAACCCTTAACAATGGAATTAAGTACAAACGAAAATATTTCTTGACAATTGGCCAAGCTAGAAGTAGTCGTAGTAGTAGATGGTAGTAAATGTACGACCAAGAGTTGCGAAATAACTAAAAAGTGACACAGTGAGGCAAACACTATTAAATATATACGTGAATATATACTTGCAGATAGACAGGTAATCTGCATTGCAAATGATACTCAACCATCACTAGAAAAGTGCAAGTCGAAATACAAAAAATAAAAAAATGCAATAACTTGTAGAAGCCTGCAACTCTAATTGAAATTTTTCAAACTTTTTGGTAAATGGTTGAAAAGTTTTCCAGAATGAAGGCAAGTAAAGATTCTTTTTCGATAAGTTGTTACATTACATTAGCAAGAAGACATTTAGTCACGAACCACTGTATATAGATTCGAATCACCTTTAAGATGACAGCTAAAGGCTTTTACTTTCCCTTCTTATCAAAGGGAAAACCGCAATCAGATGAGTCTGCATTAAGGATAACTATTCTTAATAGAAGTAACTGGTAAGTTTTTGACCCATTGCCACGATTAAAAATGTAATTCAATTTTAAGATATAAATAAGAAAATTGAACACTAGAAAATTGATGCCGACGACTTTGCCACCAAGTTGTTTATAGATTTTATGTATTAAATTAATTTTATTGACCGTACGATTTGTACATATGTATGTAAGTAGCTTATAAATAATATTTTTTTTTTAAACCCTCAATATAGGTTTAATTTCAGAAAGAATCACTTTGAAAGAATCACAAAGAATGACTTTGTTTACGAATTTTTGAGTTAACTATAATATTTCATTTATACGTAGTTTCAAGGTATTTCGCATCAAATATTTATATGCGAAAATAAAGGAAAAAAAGTAAAAGAGCAAATTATAGTAACTAATTAGGGGAGAAACTTGTTTTGGCCAATTGTCATTGTTCGATATGCATGAAACTTTTAATGAACAGATTAACCATGTTGCCAGAGGAAACTTGTAAACCCCCTCGCCCTTCCAAAATAGCTGTAAGCGCTTTCCATTTGCTGACAAGTGAAGAGAAAATTTCCCTTAAAGCCACTAGCATTGGCTGACTGTTTTTGCTTCTGTTTCTGCTCTCTGGTCTCTCTGTAAGCAACAGTTGTTTCTGTTACGGGCGACCACGGATAACCGCTAAGGACTGCTGCTGCTTCTACTGCTGTTGTAGTAAGTCCATAGATTTTGGGCCTGTGTACACTTCACCTCTCTATAGTCTTTTGGCCTACTAAACGTAAAAGAAAGTGCTTCGGGGCATGTTGCACTTCCATGGTAGCTTTAGTGCAACTTAATTACCTTACCCCCGGCACCAGTGAAATCCTTTGGAAGCGCCACAGCAGCATTGCTTAAAAAAACAAGTCGACGCTTAATATGGGTTCAACATTCTGGGGCGGCAGCTGGAGAAAACAAAAAAAAAACCAAAAAGGTTAGAATGAAGTAAAAGAACAAGAAAGTTATTAAGTTCCCAACTTCTTCCCGCTCTCGTGCTCCTTCCCTATGCAAGATCGAACAGTGGGTAAAAGTTTTTACCAGCCAAATAGCAAACAAACAAGTCAGAGCCACAGAAGCAGCAGCAGCAGCCAGCAACTCTCAGAGATGGAGACGGGAACAGAGTGACGGTAATGGTTAATGGGTGATGGGAGATGATGGTGAAACTAGCAACTGGAAACGGGAAACGCCGCTATGTGGCCCTGAAGATGACGGCTGGGCTGTGCATAAAAGTTCGGGGCGCAACAGAAATGCTTGAAATTCTGATGATTTTATGTTACAATGTTGCAAATGGCGACGGCGAAGCAACGGCAGCAGCAGCGACGGCGTCGGCTACCAACTTTGTTCCAAGTTCTTTGTCGGCCAGATTGGATGATGGTAAAGAAGGCATATACTGTACAGCGTGCCAAAGGTTATCATGTGTGGGTGAGTGTGTGTGTATGTACATGTATGGACGCTGTCTCTATGAGTGTGCCGGAAGGGAAATAGTATTTAAAGTGCTCGCCTGCGGCAGCCAAAAACTTCACTTTGCATTATTATTATATAAGTATGTTTGTAAATGCAACGAAACATACCTACTTACATCATGCATACATGGATAGGCATACGATCGGAACGAGAGACAGAAACAAATGGAGAGAAAAAGTCCAATCACTTCATTAGCTTAGTCATTTGAATCTTAACTTGTTTAGTTAAGCCGACAGCAAATATACATTATCATAAATAAATAAATAAATTACAGCTACGTTTTTAAGAACTTATAAATACATTTTATAATTAAAGAGTATTTACCTTAGTACAGATTGCTTGATATTCCGAATAATTTTTGATATAACACTTGTTCTAAACATTTATACATATATATGACTTTCTTTAACGTTAAATTGCAAACATTTAACATATCCTGACCATTTATTTGGGTTCTTTTCCTCAAAGTGTAGATGTTGCAGTAAGTTGTGGGGCAACATCTTGGTCTGTTAACAAAGCGCTTGGCCACAATGCTGTCGCCTTACCTCTGTTACTGCCAGCCCCAAAAGGCATGGCCCCGTCAGTCTCTAGCTGCCTTGCTGCTTCCGTTCGCAAAACATCAAAAACCCCAACACCAACAACAGAAAACCCAAACCGAACCCCATGCCGAAAACTTTGTCCGTCAGCGGCATCATCAATTACACCGAAACTATTTGTTTACTTTAAATTTGTTACTCACTGGCGCCACTCCGCATCCACAGCATCCGCTGCAGCAACCATCTACATTGCCAGCTTCTCTTGCTTCCCTTATGCTAGACGTCCTGCCTTCCTCTCGTTTGGCTCCTCCTGTCTCCCCATCCTCATTCTCAAATTGGCGGTGGCAATGCCCACCACATACATGTGTATCCCAGAATAACACTCGGCACTTGCCTTTTGCTTTCCCTCCGTCGCTCCTCGCCCCTTCAACTACGACCGTCCGCCCTTAGTAATGGCTTACTCAGTACATTTTTTAAATGCTCCTCCTGCTTTGGTGGCTGCCGCTGCTGGTGTTGGTCCTGGGTTGCAGCCTGTTTCGAGTGTTGTTTATGAATCTTCGTTTCTTTCCCTTGATGGTGCAGAAAAAGGAAAAACGGCGACAGCTTCAGCTCAAACTACTACCAGCTTTGCCAGCTCTCTTGTGGCCTTCGCCCCTTTCCATTGTATGGTACACCTGGCCTGCCACCAGTATTCTGCCTCCATCAGCGACCACAATGTTGAGAGCAAGAGAATATACAATTTAAAAGGATTTCTTTGGTTTGCTTTTGATTTTGCGAGTTATTCTTATAAAATTAAAACGAAATTGTTATAAAACTTTATAAAATGAGAATACCACTTAAAATTATCAAAATAATGCTTATATTAAGTTGGAGCTATTTTAAAAGAGAATTTATGAAATTATTTTAACTATAAGCATTTTTTTAGAAATTAGTTGGTAACGTTAAAGGAACTAGTATTTACAATAAAATAAATTAGATTTATTCTCAGAAATAAAAAGATTTGGCTTTTTCTAGTTGAAAATCGAGTTAAATGTACAAAAAACGGATTATTAGCTATTTGATTGCATGTTTTTAGAAACAACTGCATGTATTACGTATACGACGGGGCAGCCACGAAAAATATGGTTTATACCGAGAACTCAGTTAAACAATTATATGGCCTGTCACCATACATTTAGATTACATTTTTAAAGCTTTTCATGAATAGGCACAGACTTTTTTATGAAGTTCATGGCAGAAATCGTAGACTTTGGAAAGAGAAAAGTAATATGTATTTACGGTACTTGTTCGGTGTTTTCTAATTTCACAATGTTTATGAGCTTAACTTGTTGAAACACTAATCGAGCGATCTTCTTTTCCATATCCGTATCATCTCCCCCTCACCTTACTGCCATTTGTAGTTCTCCCTCAACGAACAGCACGAACATTCTGACACTTTTTATAGCATACTTATTTGGGACGCTTTTGATTTCCTTGAAAAGACGTCAAGTGGTAAATATTCTTGGTTTTTTTTGAAGGTCTGAAATGCAGATAAATTTGAAAATTATACTTTCAATTCGAAAGTAAAGCTTGAACTAATTGAAAGAGGAATTCAATTGCTGTCATGAGTCGTTCATGCGGTTTTGGTTTTGTTTGTTTTTCTTTTGTCGGTTCTTATATTTGGCAAATGGCAGGGGGGAGAGAACAGATCTGAAAATGGTTTCCACTTTATACAACGAATGTGTTAATATTCAAATTTACATTCTAATTTCATGTGAAATATATTTTAGCATTATTTTTGCCTACTTGCCAGGCATGGCCAGAGACCGAAGCAAGCCCCTCCCAGAAGCCAGAGAGATGGAGTCACTTCTTTGCCACAGTGCTACCACATCACAACATCACACCGCGCCGTCAACCTCAACCTCAACCTAAAAATGTATGCCCCCAATCGCAGGGAAAGTCGAAATGGAGGGCCGGAGATGTGGTAGCTTGTGGCCTGCCCCTCGTTTCGTTGTGTTATTCTTGTGTGTCCCATAAACATAAATTTGTTTGCTTTGTGTCGCATAATGAATGCGTTTGGCTTTGCTCCCTACCTCTCTTTCTCTCTCTTTCTGTCGTTCCCCATCTCTTACTACCCATTCGCACTTGCTTTCGCATTCGCACTGGCTCCATCCATTTGTGTTTCATCTTGCCTGCCTGTTCTTTTTGCCAGTCTCTTCTTTCAGTCTCCAGACTCTTGGCCCTTGGCCCTTGGTACTGACTTGCCCTGCTGCCTTCTATCTGCCAGTTGCCACTACCCACTTGCCACTCTGGCGTGGAAAAATCCTCACTTGAGCAGAATAAAGTTTTTAATTTACGATTTTTGATTAAAACATAGACAGGGACGTGGGCAGAAGCTGTTGTTGTTGTTGCTGGTGGTGCTGATGCTGCTGCTTTCATAGCCATTTCGCCGTTTGCTTTTGGTTGGTTCGCTTTCGGTTTTTTTGTTGTTGCTTCATTCGGTTTTATTTTAAACACTTAGCTTTAATTTCACTCTTTCGGCTGGAGCAATTGAATGTTCGTTGGCGTTTTGTTTGTATCCTATCATCCCTATATCCCTGTGTGTGTGTGTGTGGGGGGTTTTCTCATGGCGTGCTAATTGGGCATAAGTCGGCAAAGCAATACTTCTTCAGGGAAGTAAAGTTAATTTTCGAAAACGCCATGGGATAAATTTATAAAGCGCTCACAAAAAAAAAAAAACCTACCGCAGAATAATTGCTGTGTGCCGAGTATCAAATACCCTTACTGGATAATGGTGCGGAAATGTCTTTCGAAGACAAAAAATTTTCAAATTTTCATCACGTGTAAAAAAAATTAATGGCATTTCAAACTTTCTTGCTACATTTAGATATGTCTATAAAGCTCCATAGAGCAATTGACTTGCTTATTGATGATGAAAAAGAATACATTATGTATAAATATTGTGTTTATTTTGCCGTTTTGCAGATGTCTGACCTAAATGAATACGCCCATTCCGCATGGCCGTTGTTAAGGCGATGAGAAGAGAAATAGAATTCTGGGGGTAACTGTATCTTCTTGGCCATAACTTCAAGTCGAGCGGGTTTATAATGGTCTATTGTGGCATAGCCAAAACTTGGCTGCTTATATAACTATGTGTTCCATATACATGTCTTTATATATTCGATGTATGTATATACGAGTCTATACACATAAGTATGTATCCTCAATGCGATATGTGATGAGGTTTATGCTGGACTCATTCTCAGATTCAGATTCATATACATATGTATGTACAGTATGTATGTATGGTCGCAGCTGGCTTCACTCCTCTGGGGCGTGCCAATGTCACATTGGTCTGCATTATCATAAAGTTGCAAAACAACATTTTAAAAACATGCATTGTTGAAATCTGTGTGGGGACATTGTCGAATGAAATGAAAATGAAAATGTCTACCCGACTGCAATTTATGTTGAGAATTTGTTTTATTCTTTTTGTTTTGCTCTTGTAATGTTGCTTTGCTTTTTTCGTTTTTGACTATTTACCACAGTTACAATTGGGTTATGCGGCAAATATGTATATATATGCTTAATGAAGTGTAAGATTTATAGAAAATACTAATTTAAGATCATGATTTTATTATATTGAAATGGATTTCTAATTTGGCTTGTCTATTACAGTTGGAAGTAAATCAATTAATACGAATTTGGAAACATTTTTTTCTCTTCGCTGATGTTGTTTGTAATCGAGATAAATTTCATTAAAGTATTGGCTAGGAGTTTTAGTTTTAGTAGGCAAAAAGTTGCATATAATCTGTCTTTTATATAAATGAAGTAAGTAAGTCGTCTCGCCGACTTGGGTATACCATACACCAGTAAAACAAATATTTCAAGCATATTTCAGTATCTCGCGCACTTATGCATATAAGCACCCTAGCGCCCCCCACCCGCCAACGGCCATCTCCGGCCTTATGCAAAAACGTTTATATGCATAACTCAGCTATTTTTTGTCCGATTTTCATCAAATTTGGTATTTTGCTGGGTATTAGTATCAAATTTAAGTGTGCCAAATTTGATTGCACAAGGTAAAAAATTACGCGAGATATTCGAGTTTTTCAAATTTCGGGGGCGGAAAGGGGCGTGGCAAAATCTTTATACATGCAACATGAGCGCATTTACTAAGCAAATATACATACCAAATATGGTGTATCTAGCTACAATAGTTTTTGAGATAAACGTTTTTTTTGAATTGCGGGGGCGGAAAGGGGCGTGGCAAAAATTTGAAATAAACTTGATCACTCTACATACTACATGAGCCTACATACCAAATTTGGTGGCTCTAGCTTTTATAGTCTCCGAGATCTAGGTGTTCATACGGACAGACGGACGGACGGACGGACGGACAGACGGACAGACGGACAGACGGACGGACAGACGGACATGGCTAGATCGACTCGGCTGTTGATGCTGATCAAGAATATATATACTTTATGGGGTCGGAGAAGCTTCCTTCTGCCTGTTACATACATTTGGCGACTTTAATATACCATTTCACCCTATGGGTGTATGGTATAAAAAGATTTAACTATAGGGAGCAACTTTTTCCAGGTCCACACACTTTTATCATGTCAATGAGATTGGTGAAAGTTGCAACGCTTTCACATTTGAGTTGAGCTCGAAGTTGTAACCAGCCATGATGAAATCTCTGTCTCCATTAGGACTTTTCCGTTCAAAGTCAAAGTCCAACTTTGTTGTTTCGCCTCTAAGCCTCTAACTATTTTAATAACTATATTCTTGGCTAATTGAAAGAAAAATTTCAAATCGAAAAACAACAAAATGAAAATCATAACAACTTGTTTACCCATTTTATTTGTAGTTTCTGTACTTTTGTGCACTAACCTACACAAAAATGAAGCTACACCCTGCACCACATCAAGAACTTCATCCACCCATTCCCCCTGTAGTATTGACCTTTTCAGCAGAGTTTGCATTTATGAAATAAAATACCAAAGTCTCTTCCTTTCTCTGGAATATTGGCAATGAAGCGTTTGGCCAATAGATTCTCAGGGCTTTGTATATACGAGAGGTAAATGACAAGTTAATAAAATGCATCGAATCTTTAAAATCTGTAAAAATGTCGTAAGAAGTCTTATAAAGTTTAGTCTGAAAAGGAAAATTCACTTGGAAATGTTAAAAACTATCAGAAGACATCGCTTTTTGACAAATTGCACGCTTTGTGTACGAAAATTGAAAAAATATGCATTTGCAGTGAAAAATTGAAACAAAAAAAGATACAGAAGAAAGACACTTACATTGGGCAGAGTCCGACAAGTCATGTTTCAACTGTGTAGTATCTAATGAAAACGTTTTCTAGCATAAAACGAGGGCAATTCAACAAATTTGTGATAATGAGGCCCAAAAGTGTACGTTTTGGTGGGTCGTTTGATTCGCCCACGGATTGTCCACAATTTGGATGCTTATTCGAATCACTGGATTGCTGCCTTCATTAGCATAAGCCTCATTTATTCAACAAGGTGAAAATAATACAAATATTGCTCCACCATTCTCATTTTCATTGCCTGGAACATGGCTTTTAACTGATTTTTGATAGTCCAATCCAGCACCAGCTTCAACTTCGACTCCGTCTCCTGTTGCTCCAGCTGCTGTTGATCCTCATTCCTATCCCATAAACGCCCACAAGTGCCTAATTTGTTTTAATACAAACGATGCGGCAATGGCAACAGCATCACAGCTCTGTGTTACTCGTGTTCAGTGCAGGAATTTAATACAATTGACACAATTAATTTCCCCTGGGAAGATGATGGGCGTGCACGGGGCACGTGGCGACGACTCGCTGCCTCATACCCAGACGGCCAAAAACGGACCTCAGACCCAAACCTAAATGTACGAGTAATGGAGCGACAACACGAGGCCAAAGGGGCCACGGGACTCGGTTCGGGTGGTCCTGAGTTGGGGAATAAGGCTATTGATGCGCTTGCCGGAATGCTCTCGACTTAATAAGAAGCCATTCAATATTGGCTAATCAATAATACGCGTCTTAATTAGCAGCGATGAGAATGACGGAATGCCGTGCGCCAGTTTGCTCTTTTCATTACATTCCCCTTCTTCTGTTTGTTTTTTTTCTATATGTGAAATTTTATTCAATTCTACATATTATATTTGTGTGTGCTAAGAAATACCTTCGATTTTTGTAGAATCGAAGTGTGGGTTCTCTTTTGCGTGAAAGTAGCCTGATGAACTTAATTTGTAAATTGGTGTCTGTGAGTTTAAAAAGTTATCTGAGCTGTAGCATTTTATCTTTATACTATTTTAAGTGAATACCGTTGTAATTTCTAACCCCAATCCTTAAGTCAGTCGTGTTTTAAAATAGGTATATACTGAGCTACAACACATTTTGTGCATTATAAATACTCATTCCATAATCACATTCACATTAAAGCATTCAGAAAAAAAATTGGGTGGAGAAATATGAATTGGAAAACATGCAATTTTTCTATTGCTTAGTTGATTTTTTGTTGCTTTTTTGGTATGTCGAATTGATTGTTCCTCTTTGAAATTGAAATTTGTATTTGTTTAAGATGGCGGTGGCGGAAAATCAAGTTTCGATGGAAAAACGTTTGCAAAAATGCTTTAAAACTTGTAAAAAGCATCGAAACAAATATGTTTCTTCTTAAATTTCTTTTATTTGACTTGAGTATTAAATAATGTCTAGATAGATCAAAGGCGCAAATGTTCTCCAGCTCCTCAATTTTTGTTTTGTTGCTTGTTTTTTTATTCCTATTTTTTATGTGTATTTATGGCTTTATGTCCCAGCTGAGCTTTGGCTTAAATTGCCGACAAGAAATCAAAACATATATAAATATATATATATATATACATATATGTATATATATATGTATACTTAACAACGATATTGGGTAAATTTTGTTTTTGTTTTGAGGCTTTTCTTATACATGAATGGTTCGGTTTGGGTTCGTTTGTACTTTTTTTTTATATATTTTTGTATGTATGTGATGTACTTACTAAATTATTTATGCGTATGTATGTGTATTTTTAATGGCATGCGAAATGTTCGCTTGTTGGCTGTATATTAAGGTTAGTTAGCAACGAGGCGGAGTGGAGTGGGCGGAAGGGGTAAGGAAAAGAGAACAACACCGAAGGATGCCTGCCGCTGACAAGTCGTAGTCAGAGTCAGAGTCATAGTCATAGTCGTTGTCGTCGTGGTCTTGTTGTTACTGTCATCGTTGTGGCTGTGTCGCACTTGAGGCTGCATTTTAAACAGGCTGCGCCTGGCTGTTGTAAGAATCTTTGACTGGCACTGGCCATTAACGCGCGTGTTTATGTGCGCACTGAAGTGGCGGACACAAGTGCCATGACCGCGCCTATCATAATCATTATCATCAACAACAGTAGCAGCAGCAGCAACATCGGCAACACCAACAGTAACATCAGTAACATACCATGTTGTAAAGGCAAAACGCACCCAACACCTACATACCTCAAACTACCTCATATTCTGCATCCTGTTGGATTCACAGTACATACACACATGCACACCCACAAAATGCGTATGCAAAATTAACCAAGCTGTCGACGGCGACGAGCCCACTTGTCGAATATTGGCACTGACAGCAACAGCAGCCACATTATGGTAATAAATTTTCACGCAGCAACATCAGGCGCAGCACATCCGAGCAGCAGCAGCAGCAGCAGAAGGAGTAGTTGCAGACAGCAACAGTAACAACAGCCACGCCCTCAGGTCAGAACGTTACAGGGTTGGAGGCATAATACAGTGGAAGAGTAAGCGGTACTGGAAGTCAAGCACTGGCTGCTGGCAGCTACACTACTCTTGAGTGGTACGACATAGATCTGCCCACCCAAAACTCTCGCCCACTCATGCTTTTGCTCCATCTACCAGCAGTCATATTCATCCTATATCTGAGGCAGCTTCAGCATCAGGCATCCGGCAATGCATTTTAGTTGGAGCCTGCAGCCAGCATCCTGCATGTTCTCCTCTCCCTACTGCAACGACAAGTCAGTCTGCCATTTTGGATTACGCGCTGACAATGAGTGGTAAAACAGGGCATGGGCACCCCGCTCGTCCATTGTCACAAGGCTCGGGCCGAAAGGAACAATATCTCAGTAAAAGAGAGCTAGGCCCGCTACACATGTTTCCAACCATTGTTCATAGTTGCACACCCATCCATCCAACCAACCGAACATCCATTCAAGCAAACATCCATGTACCTACCTCCATATACTTACATATGTATACGTATAGCCAGTATGTGCGTACTCGTAAAAGAGACAAAAAAAGAACAAAAATAACAAAAACGCACACACACAGAAAAAAAGATAACTCACGGCACGGAGAAATAAAAAAGACACGTCCAAGCCAGCCGCACACATCGCTCAATAAATCGCATAGAACAGCTTATGGCCAAATGAGATTGCTGTCAAAATGTCAAACACCGACGCGTCGCGACATCTGACGCCGGCGTCGACGTCGACGCCAACGACGACGAGGACGCCAAAGTCCCCCTGAATTACGAGTAGTAGAGTGCTGACGATGAGTGCCTGAAGCCCCGTAAAAAAATAACAAAATAAATTTCCATTCCAAAAGTAAGGACAATTAGATATCCTGTGGTGTATTCGAAAAGATCAATTATTGATTTTCGAATCTTCCTACTTACTTCAATTACGGTTATCGATGAAAATTAATGGTATGACAAATAAAAAATATGCCATATATTTGTCTATAACATTATGTCAGGAAACAGTCTAATAATATGTGTATGTAGGAAATCGTTGGGTCTTTTTTTTGTTATTTTATTGATCCATATATACCCGTTACTTGTCTATGTTAGATGGGTGGATACAAAATTGTTGAATGTTCCGGAGTTTGAAATTTACATTTTCTGCACTTCCCTTTATACCAAAAGAAGAAAGGAATAGTTTTTTATTTACTTATCTACATATATATGTATGTAAATATGTGAATATGTATTTTTTATACGCTTATCAAATACGAGTATATAACTCTATAATCTGAAGGACAAACAGCGTTGATTTATGACCAACCGTAGCGATTAGTATACTGTCTGATGTGTGTGTGTCGGCAGTGGCACAAGTTGAGAAAAAGAGTTTTCCACTTGTTTTATTTTATTGATAAGGGAATTTGTAGGGAGTTATGTATATACCCTAATAAAATATCACATCTTTTAAGCCAAAATATCTCTATTCCATGGTGGGTTTTGCTTCTCTCTTACCTTTTAGACGACATTTCCATTAAATGTACGTAGGTAAATATTATGTGGTGCACACACAAAGAAGTTAAAGTGTAAAGTTTTGCAGTTTGAAAATGATATTTGAGCAAAGTTTTCTGGCAAGAGAAATCCCCAAAAAATATGCTGATGGCTGTTGCGCAAAAAGAAATTCAAGGCAAGCCAAAAAAAAGTAAAACTAAAGTAAAGTAGATGGCAACAAAATAGTATGTACCGTAATTATGTACATATGTATGTATGTATATATTGCCATGCCCATATAAAGCATAAGTGTGTATTTATTATAGTACAGTATAATAGAATTGGTTTCGTAGCATAATCGGTTGGGGTAGTCGCCTTTAATCCATTGTCCTTTATTTGTTTTATTTTTCTTGTGTCCTGGGGAAAGTGAATGTCTGCAGTTAGATGTGTGTGTGTGTGTGTTTGTGTTTGTGTGTGCGTCTCCAGTCATGTGTGCATCTGGTATATCGATCTAGCTGTCTAACCCAAAACATATCTCCCTAATTGACCATCAAATTCGCTTGCTTCGACGGTTATTCGCTTTAAGTGAATGCAGACCAAATGCCTCCCCAATCCCGTCCTACCAAAACAGGAAAAAAGAGAGACAGAAGTCGGTTTAATGGACCCAAGCCGCATGGCCCCAAAGCCCAGACGCAAGCAGATACAGATACAGATACATTGGCAATGGCAATGGGGCATTGGGCTACGCGGTAGTGTAGCGCTTAAAATGTGATTGGGAAATACGAACGAAGCGTGGACGGTTTTTGGACAACGATGGCAACGACGACAACTCTTTCATTTAGTGCACATTACGACGAAAACGGTTTTGGCTGCTCCAACAGCAAAAAGCATTCCACATATACAACTCTTGCAAGCGTACGTTGTCATTGTATACAGGCGAGTGGTTCCACTCTCCCTCTCTCTCTCTCGCTCTCTCTCTCTCCCCAACTCTATCGTACAATCGGAATTCGCATTCAAAATATTCTTCGTTTTTCTTTCTTTGCATAAATGTGAAATTTTGCGCATTAATTTTGTTTGTCGCTCAAAACGACACCAAATGTGCTAACGGCTCCTAACCAGACATAAAATTTTATTATATTCCCGCAAGTGTTGTGACTGTCAGTCAGTAGTGGAGAGGTCGCCCAAAGGATGGGCGGTGGATGAAGAGTTCTCTGTTCTATGTTGGGCAATGCAAGGCAGGAGCCTGCAAACTGAACCTTATGCCCCGGTCCACGTCGCTCAAACTTCGCTAGAGAAAACAAAATCTTCCCTATACACGCGTCGTATACGCAATTTGGTGTGTGCCTGTTCTTCTTCCATTTTTTTTTTTTATCTAAAATACCCTGTATCTAAACATGCAAAGGGGGTATATATGACGAAGGAAAGGCAGTTCGAAATTCAAGAGTTATTGAGCTAAATATGCTCTTAAATGTAAACTCAGTACAAGCCTCGCACACGAAATTTTATCCGTAGTTGTATGATGCATTGGTTTTGTCGAATCCTTAATAAAAATGTAACCTATTTCCGCAAATTCGAAAAATTAATTATATGTATATATAACAGCACTCGTCCAAAACAAATTTATATTATAAAATCAATCATTAAGGGTTACACTTTCTTGCAGTGTTTCTCAATTAGAGAGCTCTTTTAGTGCTTCTTTGAAATGTAGTATACGGTAAGGCCATACATCGGAGTGCACTTTACAGGGTGCACACTTAAGTCGTCACCAATAGTTCAACATATGCATTTGGTTTTATTTCTAGTTATGCTGGTGTTGTTTCGATTGCATTGCCCATTGACGTTGCTGTTGCTGCTGCTGCTGATTCAATATGCCATGCAATGGAGTAGAGTACGAGGTCCGCAATGTAATGTACAAGGTGCCCCCTAACCTAGCTCGACTCTATTCAGCTCCAACTCCAGGCGCAAAATTCCCCCTGAACGTGCCCCAGCAAAAGCGTTTCCGATGCTGATGCTGTTTTGCTAAGAAAATCGAATTCCTCGGAGAGAGAAATGAAACGTGTCGAGGTCAGACGCAGGTGTGCAGCACCATGCGAACAAAACGATTATTGATTGGCAAATGCAAGCGCCACCAGCCAAAATGTGAAATTGTTTGACACAGCCCCATTCCTCCACTCTGTTTCTCTCTCTTAGTAGCTCTACCGAAAAACTGGCCAAACCCCAATATCCCCAATCGCATTTGCGGTAGGAAAAAAGCTTAAACGAAAAAGAACTCAAACCCGAAATAAGTCCACAGCGACCTTTAGATATGCTTCCGCCTTGATTTCGCTAAAAGATTAGAACAATTTAAGAGTTCAACTACCTCAGTAAAAAGGGTCGTTGAGATTAAGCAGTTAGTTGTAGACATATTGAAGCAAATCAAAGAAAATTAGCCATTTTATTGCTCTCTTTGGAGAATAATCTGTGATTTCTTAAGTCTATTGTTTAAGTCAATTGCTACAAAAAAAAAGCTCTTGTGTAAGTTAGCTCCAGAATTGGTTTTGAGTAAGCAAAATTTTCGAATTAATTATTAAACATGAGTCTTTCATTTGTAAATGTAACAACCACAACATTATATTTTAAATCAAAGTACCAAATTCTATTTCATTCCATTGAAATAACATTGCAAATCAATAAATTTATAATAAATTAATGAACTTTTTGCTTTGCTTTTTATGATCTCTCGATTTTGAGAAGTGTCAATAAATTATAGAGCGAAATTTGTTAGTGGCAAATGGGTAATTGTTGGCCATGTTTGTAGCGAAAGGCTCTCAAGCGAATTATTGGCTCTAGGGTGTGATAGTTGGAATGGGATGAATCCGGACCTTGAACTAAGAAAATGCACGGCATAGCAAATCATTTTAATGCTGGATTAAGCAATTGCAGCAATTTTTATTTACTTTTTATGAATACTCGTACAACGGCCTCCCTGCCATAGGCAGGCTGGCATTTAGGCCGCTGGGTACCACTACCAGAACGATTGGAGGGCTTGGTGGCAGGCAAGAAGCCAAACGTAAAAATCTCATTGAGGCCAAAAAGCTCACCCAGGTCCCAGGTCTGGTGCCGCACCAAAAAATGGCGGTGGAGGCCAACTAAATATTTTACGACCACTAAATGCCAAAGCGGCAAATAATCTCGGGAAAATTTTTATGGCCGTCAAAATGCGTGCGACACAATAAATGAAACATTCTCGTTGCTTTCATGCCTCCACCATCATCTGAGTTTGCCTCCTTTCCCACAGTCATGGCCATTCCCAAATCTACTAACCAACTTTACTCTGTGTCTTGTTTTGTCTGTTTTGTTTGCCGGCAAAATCACTTTTATAGTGGCTTCGGTTCCGGCTTCAGTTCCGGCCTCCGGTCTCCTCTACATTTCCTTGGGGCTATGGCTTTGGTTGTTTTCTGCTTCTGGGGTTTTTTCGGTTTTGACCACTTATTGGCGTCTTTGTGCAAAGCTGGCGAATGTTTCAAATAAAACGAAGGGCCGTGTCCAGGTGCAACGTTGACAATAAAACCCAACCAACAACAAAAATCCGTTGAAGGTGTCTAAAAAACGGAAAGGGAAATAACAAGAGTGAAAGCAAGGGACTAAAGAGACGGAGTGAGACGAACAGAGTGGGGGAGAGTGAAAGCGTATGTGAGTGGGCTGGGCGTCGGCCCATTGAAAAGAAATAAAATTGCAAGGGAATTTCAGCATTACCCCGCGATTGTTTCTGCCCAAAAGCAGATCCAATTCGAGAGACGAGGACACATTCCCTCCGAAAAACATTTACACACACACAAACAGTCATTTTGGTCGTAAAAAAGCTTGACTTGTACTTTTTACGATCGTATTCAACGCACGCCCAGGCTCTTACCGGCAATGGGTTTACCCTGGTTGCGGGTTGCGGCGTTGTTACAGTTACAGTTACCGTTACTTGTCTCAACTAATGCCCAGGGATCCCGTTTCAGTTTCGGTTTCTCAGTTTTCATTTCCGTTTCCGCTACCGCTCCACACGCGCATATACACACACACATACACATGTTGTTGAGGTGAGTGTTGCATTCTTCTCAAAATTAGATTAGCATTATTTTTCTGTGTCGCCACATTTGGGTGTTTTTTATTTAACTCTTGCTACGAGTATATGCATCTGAGTATCTTCATCTTAATTCCTAGGATTCGACTTTAAAGATGAGCAAGATTTAACAGATATTTTTTGGATAAATTTCAAGACACTTACTTCTAATTGAATAAGATCATCTTTAATTATTGTTGGGCTAATTATAATTAAATTCTGGGGAAGCAAAAACTCAAAATGGATTCAATTCAATAGACAGATTGTGGCTAATGAAATGTCAAACTTTTTAATGCCAGCAAAAACGACCTCCATTAGTTGGTTTTCCCAGACAAAAAATAAAACACACATTGCTTCGTATATTATTGTTGTCAATAAGCAGATCCAGATCCAGTTTTTGATTACGATTACATGCTTAATCGGCACAATTTTTGTTTTTGTTTTGTTTCATTCGTTATTCGTTTTATACATACATATATATACATTTTTTTTTCGCTCCAAATGAATATTTGAGCTACATACATATCTAATTGCTTTCGCAAATGCCTCGGCCTCGGCCTGTCTGGACCTAGGTCTGCGTCCAAGCTACAGCAGCTCTACAGCTCCATTAGAATGTCTGAAAACGGAATAGCAGAATGGCAAAATGAAGTCCGCGATAACATGCAGCCGCGTAGCTATTGCTCTGTTTCTCTGTCTGAATGGTCCTTCATACCACTGTTGGCCCCCATTCTGTGACTGCCAGCCAGCCCGCCATATAGCCTTCCTTCGTGTGAGAGTAAACACAAATCGTGCAAATAATATTCAAACCGTTTTAATTAACTATGAAGGCTCCTGCTGGCTCAGGCTCGGTCTCTCGCAATAGCACTGGTTAGGTCCAAGAGTGAGAGTGAGGAGCAGCCATCCTGCCAGCCTGCCTGCGGGTAGGTGGGGTAGCAGCAGGCTCATTATCACCGGCGCCAACACCTAAATATACTCACACCCCCAACCGACCATGGAAGTGGGTGTGTGTGGAGCTCGGAGAACTTGCTTGCCCCTTGCCGGCAACAAAATGACGCAGACTTTTGCTACGGCTTTTACCAACGACATGATAATAAAAATGTATGTTTATTTTGATATTCCCGCATTTTCCGACAAATGGCGATGCGGTTGCCAGCCAGTCGACCCTCGTTTGCCAACGTTCCTTCTTCTTCAGCTTCAGCTACGGCACCAGTTCCCCTCTGACACGCAGTGGAAACTCGCAGAACTTCAAAATTAAGCGAAAATTTACGTAATGCGAACTAAATAGCACAAAATTAACCTGCAAATGGTTGAGGCGCGGACGCCAGCAAAATGGTAAGTAAGAGAGGAACGAAATGTTTGATGCTGAGGACCGGGTAGAACGGGTCCAAGTCCGCGGCTCATCATCGTCATCATTATCATTATCATCATCATCATGCCATTAGCAGACGGCAAAACCTTCCAGCATCAGCAGACGGAGCAGCAAAAGGTACAAAGATTTTATCACACAGCACACGTAAATATTAGAATTTCAAGGTTCGTTGAACGTTACCTGCCGCACACACACACCCACAAACATACACCCAGGATGATGTATATATGTACACACATAAATTAACTAAAAAGGGGGCTCGGGAAGAGATCGTGGGAGGATGGATTTTCCCGTTGGAGTATACTTTCAAAATTTGCTTATTGAGCCCTTTCGCTGATGTCCAAATGTTTGCCAATAAACCATTCACAGCCCTCTAACCACTTCATGACCATGTCGACCCCTTTGTCCGCCACCGATTCACAATACTCATAACTCGTTTAGGCCCTCAGTTGCGGGTCAGCAAACAAAGTGAAGCACAATTAAAGCTTGTAATAAGTTCATTCGATGAAAATCGCACAGCATTTAGCCCATTTACCATCCGTTCCGCTTTACACAATTCTCAGTTTGGCATCCGGCTTTCGGGGTGTGAAGGCCTTTATAACTGACCAAATGTCCGACCTTTTGTCCATTCGTCCGACCAACCGACCACGGTCACCTCTCCCCTCAACATCTCCCTCTACGCCTGTCGCCAGCAAAATAAATTTGATAATTAATTTTCTCTCTCACACAATTGTTGAACGCTACTGCTACTGGCCCCCAAACCACTTACGATTTTTTTTGTTGGACACTGAAAATTTTCGCATCTCTTATTTTTGCGGCGAAAACGCTGTGAAAATGAAACACAAAAAACAATGGCGGCGGCACAAAAGGAAACAAAAAGTGAAAGCACAAAAAAAGGAACGCCCTTTTCCCTGTCTTCAACTTCTCCTTTACCGATGATGATGACTGGGCAATGGAATGGAATGATGTACAACAAAAACAAAAGAGAAAAACCTCACACACTTACAGAACTCGGTGAAAACTTCGTTGTTATTTCTTTTTCGTTCAATTGTTGTCTTCCAAAAACAAAAAAAAAAAACGAATTGCGAATATCCTGCGAATATCGGTTTCGAAGCACTTTTACTACTTTTGTGTAAACTTAAGTCCCTTAATAAAAGGTACTTGCAAATTATGTCATTGTTTAGAACAATGCGCTAACCGGTGCGGAATTCGTTAAATATTTAAGGCCGTTTAAATCTCTGAAAACGATCCTTATGACATCGAAGAGACTGCCATTATATTGATAAGAAAATGGAAATTTGGATACACCTCCAATAAAATGAATCGTTGAAACCTTGAAAGAGGAATTTGTAAATGTATAATATAATTTGGTAATTTTTTTGCTTTAAATTGCGCTCACTTATTGTTAGATTATTTAACGAATATGCATCTGAGTGATATAACTAATATGCCGGATTGAAACAGAGTTCGGACCACGAGCAGAAAGCAAAAGCAGAGCCAGAACTACGACCAAGACCAATAGCAGGACTCGGGCTCGCACCCGGCGCGGACCCGTGCCCGGCTATTGCCAGCTCGGTTGGTCCAGCAGCAGCACATTACACAGGATACACTAAAGAAATGTATGAAGTTATAAATTGCATTGTGTCAGCATAATTATGACATTAATCACCAATGATGTTGATGCTCGCTGGGTGATGCTGCTGATGCTGATGCGGCTGCTGATTCTGCTGATGGCGATGCTGATGTGGATAACCAGCCGGGTGGGAACTTGGTAATGAAAATAAATGCCAAACCACTTTTCCTTTTGGTACCCCCCTCCACTCATCGTGTACCCATCATCCTGCAATTCCATATCTTTTATTCCTCGGCTGGCCGACCCTTGTTGTGCCATAAAGCGAGTTATATGCATTTTAAAGATCGTGGCTTTGGTAGCCCTCTGAGAATATGAGTGATCCCATTTGAGACATGTCATAAAATATATATGTACACAATACATCTGTATGTACGAATCGGCGGTTGAGGGGGTTCATGGAGACGGGAATGGGCAACACTTTATGGCAAAATAATTACATATATGTTGCGAATGAAGACAAATGTGGAGACATAAAAAGAAGCGGACATATTGCCAATACTAACCTACATATACGAATGTGTATATAAATATATATAATATGTATGTATTTACACATAGGTATATGTAGCCTGCCATCATTGGGTTATGTTTACGTTTACTCTTACCTTTATTCATTCTACAAACACACAGACATGCACACACGATTATATACACCTACATACATATGTACATGTATGTATGTCGCATTTAATTTGATGTTTTATTTATATGCTCGTCAGCATTTATTGAAATTAATGCGGAGCCATAATTTTTATATAGCTCCGTTGGTCCTAGACCCGTTACCAGCTCTTTTCATTTCACCCACTCGCGGTGCTTCCCCCATCACTACCAGGTCCAACCCCATGCCCATCCTCAACCGAAAGTCCCAGCTGTAAATTGAATTTTATTCATTTCGGTTTACACAATTTTTATATTGTTCATTTCCCGTAATACTTATATATTGCCCGCTGCGTTTTAGTTGCCTTCGACCGCTCCCGTCCCTGCCTCACCACCCTACTAATATACTTTCGCCCTTATTTAGACATGTGAATGTATGGGTGTGTGTGTGCGTGCGTCTGTACATATATGTATACATAAATATGCTTTTATAAAAATAGATTGAGCTGGGCTTTAAAAGTAGACTATTAATTCGGTTTAGCGAATTAAGCTGACTGAAGCAACAAATCTGTTGCGTTAACTCTGATCTAAAGAGATAACTGGGCGCATAGTCAATGGAAATTTACTCAATTAGAAGACGAGACGAGATCAGCGAAAGTTAGTTATGCCAGTGTCTGTACTCCTTTTCGTCTCTATACACACAAACGAATTTAAATTTAATAGAAACATGTGACACTTGGGATTGACATCAGTCTAGCTCGAGCCTTTGAAGTATGTATGTATGTATATTTGGATATTAACACATATATTACAAAGAAATCGAAACGAAATTTAATACAGAAGATTTCAATATTTGGAAAAATATGGCCACGGCAATTTGCTGCAAGTGCAATGAAGTAGTGAAACCCCGCGTAGTAAGCGCTTTGGGAAGGACATATCATCCACAGCATTTCACGTGCAAGGAATGCGAGGAACCGATCGGATTAATGGCGTATAGTGTGGTTGATGACGAACCGGTTTGCAATACCTGCTACCGGGAGAAGCATGCATCCCGATGTTATGCCTGCGGAATGGCTATATTGCAGCGTGGCATCATTGCTGTCGGCCGCAAGTGGCACGAGAAGTGTTTCCGGTGCGTAAGCTGCAGCAAATCACTGGTGACTTCGACATTCTTTGAAGTCAACGGATATCTGTTCTGCAAGTTCGACTTCCGGGAATCGTTGTTGTCTCGCTGTGCTGGCTGTGCGGAGCCCATCGATAAGAATGCCGTCGTTGCCTTGAACACCAAATGGCACTCAAACTGTTTCAAATGCTGTCTCTGCTATCGGCAGATAACAGGCTACAAATTCAGCATCAGGAGTGGTCGAGCTATCTGCATCCAGTGTGCTAACTATGTTGAAGGCGAGTGCAATGAAGATGCATAGTTCTAGTTCTAGAGCCGTTCTCATGGCCACGCCCCTGTTTACTGTTCAGCCCGTTGGAAAACGTGACAAAACTCAAGGCGTATACAAATTCCCAGTAGTTGTCGATATAAATTCTTGTTGTTAACACTGCTAACCCCTAAACATAACTATGTAGATGTTATATAAATTTGGTCATCTAAGCTTCAAGTAAACTACGTATTTCTATTTTCTTTACTGTACGCATGAAGATTTATATCACATCTACATATGTATTGATGATGTGGATGTATAATTGCCAATATTCCACTACTTTGAGGCTTTTGATAACAAATGATAGAATGGTTTGCGTGTCATGCCGTTTCTATGAATGGGATCTTCGAATTGAACGCATTTAATCAAAATCTGAATGATACCGATGGTTAGTTCTGTTAAGTGACTCTCACGTGAGCGTTACATTATAAAGCATCCTGTCAGTTACATACATATAACCTGTGCAATTAAGGCCTCCTTTATACAAACACACACACATACTTATTGGTATGTATGTTTTTTTGTACAATATTTGTTTAGTATATACATATGTATGTACATTCTTGTAGTTTCAATTTCAAACTTGGAAACCTTCGTTGAACTCTCGAAGTAATGGAATTCATTTTTTTCTTGTCTCTTAGACTGGCTACATACCCTGAAGTTATTAACAAGAAGATAATGCATAAAGAGGAAACCAGAGCACCGGCCTGATTTTGCTTAAAAACGAAGTTTCAATACCCTCACAGAATTTCATACTCACTGAAAACTAATTTAAGACTAATTTACGACTCAGATATAGACTCAAAAGATTTGAAATGAAAGAACTAAAGACACTGTCTTATTGAAGTATCTAAATAGTAACTCTAGTTCACTCGACCCTATGTGCGAAAGAGTATGAGAAACTCGCTAAAATCCTGCCAGAATGAAATGGAGAAAAGTAGCAGGGAAAATTGCAGCAAGGACGCTCCCATTGAGGTGGCGTTTGGATGGGGTTTTGAGGATGTTGTGTAACTCTCTTTTATACCATGCACCGGGAGGGTAAGGGTACTTTAGAGTCGCTAAAATGTATGTAACAGGCAAAAGGTAACTTTTTCGGACCTATAAAGTATATATGCTTCTGACCATCATTAATAGCCTAGATCATACCCGGTCTTCGGAGACTTTAAGATCCAATAAAAAGACGATTTTCTCTCCCAACATTTCAACTCTCGAATTCCAACTGGTCTAAAACGAATATTTTTAATTGGTTTTACATTTGGTCTTATGAATTTGAAATAGTTATTTCATGGTATTGGTGTATGGTATACCGAAGTCGAGGCGACTACATACTATTTAATTTTTTGTTTTTTTTTTGTAAATCCCAATATGGCGTAAGAAACGCTGGAAAACCTTAAACACTAATCAATGTATGACAATGTTGTGCAACTGAAATAACTAAATTAAGTTGGCAAAACTGAAAAATTGCTTCATTATCCTGCCAGCGGGTATGTGATAGTATATACACCTGCATAGGTATTCATTTTCTCATTCTCATAGTTAAAATGATAACCGGAAATAGTTAGATGGCACTTTGGGCCCAGTGGTTGGGACTGAAACTAAAACGGACAACGACAAGTCCTAAGCGGATCATTAGCAGTTGCAGTTGAAGGACACAAGTCAGGAAGTAAAAAGAAATGGTAAAGAAAATACTAAACTTTTCATTTATTTCCTTACAAATAATTGAAGAATTGAAGATTGCAGAGCACGGAAAACGGCAACGAGAATGTGTGTATATAAGTAATTTTATACAATCTCCGGTTCTTTTAGATATCTAGGAGATCCCGATTAAAAAATTACACAGAATAGATAGACGGGTCCATGCTGTTAAGTAGAACCAATACTCTGATTGGTCAACTTTATGGAGAGGTCAAACAAAGGGTTCCTATAGCAGGTGGGAGAATGAGGTAATGTTTGATTTTTTGGTTAGCTTTGTTTTGAAAAGTCTTCTTAATTGTTTGTATAGAAAGTTACACACACGTGCATTCATAGAGACACGCATGTGTACGTAGGTTGACAAAATGTGTAGAGTTTTTTATGGATCGGGGTGCTAAGTGCTATATGCGATGGGCCATGTGCCATGTGCCAAGTGCGGGTGGCGGGTTGCTGTTGGTGGATGTGATATTTGTACGGCGACTTTGACTACGAGAAAGAGCTAAACAATGTTGCCCCATATCAAGTTCTTGCTCCTCTTACATGTCTACACGCATTCAGAAAGCTTGTCAAAAAAAGTAGATGAGATGAAGCCCATGAAGAGAATATTGTTGTTCTCAATGTTGTTGTTGTAGTCAAAAAAATTAACAAGAAACAAAGAAAAAACACACACACACACACAAAGAGAGAAATTATATAGGGGGAGGGAAGAAAAGCGACAGCATCAAATAAGCTGTGAGCTGTAAAAGGGCCTATTTTTCAGCTCTTGACGCTCTAATTTATTTATTTTTTTCGCACCTTTGTTTTTGTTTTAAGCAGTATACATATATATAAATATATATATGTGTATGTATACATAGATATGTATGTACGTATATATATATGTATATATATATATATATATATATATATATATATATATATATTTGTATATATATGTGTATACCGTTTGGAAGGGGGATAGAAGGACAAAGATGTTGACGTTTTAATGACCCATTTTTCTTGCGCTTCCTCTCGTGCCGAGAATCTGAGTAATTAACAAAGTGAAACAAGAGCTTTTACTTCAGCCAGTCCCAGCCTCATGCCGCCACCCATCGTGTAACATCCCTCATTCCTCCGTCATCCAACCCTCCGTTCATGAATTCAAAATAACAAACAACACCTTCGCTCACCATGTGTCCATACACTAAACACACAAACACAGAAACACACAGACACACAGGCAAGTAATGCCCTACCCTAACCTTTCAACTGTCTGAACGACTGGCAACAGGGATTGGAACTGGAAGTGTTTGCTTTGCCGGAGTATGAGAAACACTAGCATAGCAGGGGGCATAAGCTCACACACCCACACACATAAACACATACACACAAATCCGCGCGCATATTGGTCTTATTGTCTCCACACATTTGCGGGAAGCCGCGAAGTGTCAAGTGAAAATACGTACTTAATCGGACTAACCGAAATCCGTCTCAGAATGTATGGTTATATACTAGTAGAATGATGCAGGATGCAAAAGGAGAATGTTTACCCGCCTGTTGAAGGGTATAACGGGTGTCATCATGACAGGACTTATGAGCTCTGCCTCTGCCTCTGACTAACATGCATATGTAAGTCGTTTAGTAGGGCTTTGCTGTTGCCATTGCTGTTGCTTTTGTTTGTCATATTCCTTTCACTCAAAGTGACTCGAGTGTCGCCTTTTTTTGTTTTTTATTTTCGACGCATCATTATTTCTGAATTTACCGGCACGGAGGTAACAGAGAGAGCAGCCCAAGAGCACGACCGCCACCAACGACAGCAAGGACAAAACGACGGGGCGTCCCCCATCACATGGGATGAAGGGGTGTTGCGCGGCTATGCAAGTCTCGCATCGAGCTTAGACGGTGTCAGAGACCCCGCCCACATTTATGCCACACTCGCACACACCTTCATAGCCTCAGTCGGCTTACTGTCTGCATCACGTGTTTCACTCCCATTATTTAGCATCAGGTATATATGTACATACATACACATGTACATATGTATACAAACGTAAACACATATATGTATGAGTTCTACATATGTAATCGTATATTGTGTATCTATACAAGTACCGCATACAAAATGTTCATATCGGCTGCCTTTCTTTATTTTACTTTTCAAGTTGATTGCAACTCAAAACGAATGTTGCATCTAGGCACACACCAAGGTCGGTCATCAAAACTATTGACAAAATGTAACATCCAATCTATGTATGTACTACACCGAACAAGAAACGAATTCGAAATGCATTCGAGAAAGTCAGTTGAGTTTATGTTCCCTGCCGATAACTTATTGATCGTAAACAATTAAGATGAACTAGAAAAACACAAAGCAAAAATAAAGGGAGAGTGAATGATATATTGACTCGTCTCAATCTTATCTAAATTTTTTTTCTACAGAAAATTCATGGAAGTCCTGACTGCAATTGTAGCAGCCACAATCGGGCATTTCAAATAATGAAAAAATTATCAAACAAAAAAAAAAAAAGAAACAAAAAATTAAAACAACATATCGGAGTTATACAGTTTCATATCGAAGTTTCTTTGAAATGGAACTAAGTTCACTATGAAAATGTATAGAGTCAAGTGATTGGCAGAAAGCAAGGCAATCGCACAGCAGTCACATCACAGTCAGTACAAAATTATATCGTTGTATTCGATTTTTGTTTTTAGATGACAAACGTTGAAAACCTGAACCTGTTGTTCCAGGTGGAGGGCAAATGTCCGGTAAGTGGATGCGGTAGCATGCTAGTCCCCATGGAAATGTTGGCCCATTTGCTGATGCACCATGTGGCCCAGGAGGCGGACATGCGTGACGTATTCCCTGACGATGTATCTATGTATGGCATTGATCTCCAGCAAATGCAACCAGGTGAAAATCATTGCATTGCCAAGCTGTCGTTTGTCCATAGGTCGGATCATCATAAGGAACCGAATCAGCGTCAAATTTGCAAACAGATGCCTATCATGCTGATGCTTTATGTGACCAACTGGGCAAGCCTGATTGCTAGCAAATTTGTTGAGGAACATATTATTCCGCCAAGCGAAATGCCGGATCAGATTGATAACATGAAAATTTATTTAATCTATTTGATCAGTTGCAGCACATCGCGCAAAGCTAGCGCTGATATTCTAGCTTTAGATGCTAACCGAAAACGGGTCTGTTATGGAGCACGGGTCATTCGTAATTATGCCGATTCCCCATTGGTAGCCACTCACTTGGAGCCTTTTGGTTGCGATTTTCTATATTTTACGGCAGCGGATGTGGCCTATTTAAATGAAGGCCCCACCGAGCAAACAATGGAGGCGGAGCAAGCTGAGCCAAGGATGAAGCAAAAGCAGTTACTACTACGGCTGGTGATGCGTGGCGAACCAGATTTATTTTAACTGAGAGAAACAGATAGATCCAAGAGAGAGAGAGAGAAAGAGAGAAGGAAGAAAAGAAGCGAGAGCGAGCGAGAGAGAGGTGATGGATAAAATGTGTCTACATATAAATATATGTATATATATAAATTTATTTATTTATTAACGACTATGTCTCTGTCTATGGTGACTTTACCTAGGTTGTTAGCTGCTGATTTAATCGGCCGGGACCAAAATGACAGTTGGCACTTGCTCCTTTCTTTTCCGGCCTCGACCTCAGTATCCTGGCCCTACAGCAGAAGCCGCTGCTGCTGCTAGCCCTACTCATACACCTATATTCAAGCTCACTCCAATCCGCCATGCTCGACGACGACATTTTATGGATAAACCTCATTACTCATTACACACGTTGCCAGTTGCCAGTTGGCTTTGGCTATGGCTGTGGCATTGGCAGTTGTCGTCGAGCGTCGAGTACTTTGTGGCTTTGAGTGTCTTAATCAGCAGATTGCGCCTGCCGCGTGCCCATATCCTTGTCGACGTCAGTGCTACCGGCGCTGCTGCCCAAGGCGTAGCTTTGCTCTCAATAGCACTGACACGTGCACAACCTTTGCACTTCGTTGGATCGCTATCCCTCTCTTTCTCTCGTTATGCGTGTGTGTGTGTCTTCCTGCCACTTGTTAGAAGCGGCGACATCAATTTATTTGAAAGTCTAAACGGTTTATCTGCACAGGTGCCACATTTGCCGACAGCATTGGAGGCTCATTCTCGTTGTAGCCTGCTTTTATGGCATTTGCTTAGCTCGAAAGATGAGGTAGCGGTACTATGAGGTAGCCGTGGCGGAGGCAACGACGGCGGCATGATGCCAATTTGTGCCGCGGCAAATTGCTTCTGGCAGCGTGAATAAATATTTTCGTTGCCTGCGATAAATTGGCCGCCTTTGTTGTTGTAGTTGTTGTTGTGCCCCCGCTGAAAAGTTCCAGTTGACTTCCAGTTAGCGGCTTCACTTCTCTCTATCTCGTTTGTTAACTCTCAAGCCAACTCGCATGCTCCTCATTATCATTCTTGGTCCTTGGGCTTATTAAAGGCACGCATTTTTTACTTGCCATTTTGGCAGCGAACTTTTTGCATTTTATGGCCAGGTGAGCAGTTTATCTTTCAAGGAATCAAAATCAAGAATATATGTACATATATAACCTGCAGACAGTACGCCTTTCTTGTGTATACTATATAGTCCAAAACTGACCACAAAAATTTTATCATCACTATGGGCAATCTAACCATAAGCACTAAAATAATAGGTCGATTGATACACACAATGTTTAGGATTTTCCCCAAAAAGTATGCTAGAAATAATAGGTTTGACATCGATTATTTTAATCGGGAAACATAAACAAATGTACATTGAAAACATGAAGTTCTTAATATCGAGAGAACTCTCGACTTAAGTAATATTTCGGATTAACATAAGATTGTGTGAAGTTCATTAAACATTTTGAGTAAATAGAATATATTTAAATAGGAAATAGAGAAACTCAATAATAAGGTTGCCTCTCTCACCCTCAGTTCCATATCTTTTGCCCTTTGTCCTAAAAGTCAACCATTTTCATTTAATTTTTTGTTTTTGTGTGTTTTCTCATTTTCCGCACACACAGAGAGCCAGGCAGACACGCACACAAACACACATGGGTACACGTATGTGCAAATGTTTTTCCTGCCCTGCTCTGGCACCTCTGGCATGTCCGTCCAAGTTCTGTAATATGCATACCATTTATTTAGTCCACTGCCGAGTGGCCCGGTCCGCATTTTACTGCCGGATGCCGACTTTGGGTATGAGGCAGGAGCTAGGAGGTCGGGGGGCCCACCTCCCTTTCCTGGTCTGTGTCTGTTCTTGGTACCTGGGCGCTGCGCCCTGCTCCCTGCTTTACATTGCCACTTTTCGAAATGTACTCATGAGTCATAACTTATGACACTTTATTATGACCGCTTGGCTGCAAAATTTAAATTATTTCATCTAACTTTAATATCATGTGTATGTGTGCGTGTGTGTGTGTATTTTTGTGGGCATATCCAAGTAACCACCTGCAACAACCACGACTGTGTCTGTGTCCATGATTATGTCTGTGGCTAGTTACGTCTTTCGTTTACTTTTTGGTCCCTTAGTTTCAAGCTCCATGTCCGAGGTTTTCGTTTCGGGTTCAGTTCTAAGTTCTGGACTGGACTGGACTCCATCGCATGCTGTCTGCCAATTTTACTCTAATGTCCATGTATGCGTGCACGGACTTACCGAAGGTCCCAGAGCCAGTGCTTCGTTTACCGGCGGGGGTTGAAGTTTTATAGCTCTTTTAATTTCGCACGAAACCATTTGGTGTGCCACATATTTGGTTGACCCACTGGCCCATTGAGCCGGAGCTGGCCCATTGCTGGCCAGACAAATCAAATCAACTACAGTAGTGCGTGCCAGGAAAGGAAATCTCAATCAGTTTAAATCGTTTAACCAACACTGAGCCAACAAGTGCAAGCATCAGCCATTAGCGGGCATTACGATAAAGAATCAAGCAATATATATATGTTAACTTATCTATTAGAACTTTCATCACACAAAATGTACTGATAACAAAACCATCCATAGAAATGTTTTGAATTTTAAAGTGCAAAACTTGTAATAATCCCAAAAACTTGTCAAACTAGAAACATAATATGGGAAGCAACAAACAAAATTAACAACATTTCCGTGGGGAAACATTAATGTATCCGATTCGAAAGCCACAAAACGTGATACCCAAAAAGTGCCATAAAAACCAGAGTGTCGACTTTCGATTACCCTATACAAAGTAATATTAGCTGATGCTACAAATGAATTGTTACTTTTTGCAATCTGCAAAAATGTTTCTTTTACTTCAAGTCTTTACTTGTAAATGGCTTAATCACAGTTAATATATCTTAATATTTACTGTATGTGGAAATATTCATCAATCCCTTGACTGTAGTATGACGCAGTTCTTTGTTGAGAAAATAATTTTGAATTCGGTCAATATGTGAAATATACATTTTAAATCTAATCTAATCTTTAACCACTCGATTATGGAGTTTGCGACAAATGAATGGCTACTGTAGATTCACATTTATTATGGAGAAGCCACAAATTAAGAAACGACCAACAAATTCACATTGACGCAGGCCAAATGTGAACTGATAAATGGCAACGCGAATAATAAATACGACTTTGTATGCCAATTCATTGTCCATTCGCCCTGCGCGCACCGACTTGCGCCCTTCTATCCAGCCGTTCGTCCGGCCCCCTTAGTCCATAGTCCCCATCCTAATGCAATTTTCATGTACATTAAACAGCCGCACACAAACAATTCAGGACGAGGCTGGCTCGCGAATGGTTCATGTCGGTGTCCTTGGCACGGCGGCGACGATACCAGATGATCGGCTTCAAGATGGGCTCTTAAAGCATACCAAAATACCAGGCAGTTAACCAGGACCAGTTTCAGAAACAGAACCAAGAGCAAGAACAAGACCAAGACCATCAGCAAAACCACAAATATTCTGCGGGCGCATTTTGTGGCCAGAGGTTTGCCACCTTCTTGCAAGGTTATTGGCCCACAGAGTTGGCTCTGGTTTTTTGGCTTCTTTTATGGGTGGCAAATATGGGGAACCAGGAATGGGGAAATGAGACTAAAAGATACGCCTGGCAATTTGAAAAGTCTGAAAGGCGGCCATAAACAAAACTAAGGCCCGATTATAAAGATGCGACGGCCAATGATGACGATAATGATAATGATGATGATGCCATCATTAATGCCAGGCGATGGCTTATCGATTTCAAATGAATTTCGATACGACAACGATGTGGACCGATGCCATTACACTGTGCAACAATGTTTTTGAACAAGGCCATCAAACTTCATAAACTACCTTGGGTAAGGTAAATAGATTAATTAACCATAAATACCTTGGATTGCAATTCTCAAGTAATCAAGTTAAGTTCGATACAATTTTTGGTAACCGCTATGTATGGTTTTTTTTTTTTGGTTATTTTGTAACAGAGTGTGACTTTTATATGGCTATTGTCGAACATTTTGGTCAAGCAATTTGTACATAATCATTCGTTGATTCTGGCATAAAGTAAGAAAGTATGATGGTGCTTATAGAGAGAGAAGGGGGCATGGTGGTAAAAGCAACGTTGCAACGTCAATGACACTCAACGAATAAAATGCAAAACAGCGAAAACAATTACATTTAAGAACAACACACCAACAACAAAAACAACAACAACAACAGCAACTACAACAAGAACAAGGACAACTACTAAAACAATTGTCTAGGCAAAAGTCAGACGAAACAGCAATTTAATGTCTATGCAGGTTGCCTTTGCCTATGTAATGCCTTTTGGAATGGGTTAGTGGGCTGCAAGAAGGCCGCCCGCTGAGTCCTATACATACACATATATACAATCCTTTGTCAGCTCACTCTTTCTGGCTCTATTTTTCCATCTCTCTCTCACACTGTTCCTGTCACTCCATCTGTGTGTGTGTATTTATGTGAGTATCGTTTTGTTGCCTGCCGCCACCCTGTGGCTCCGACTTTTCGTCTCCGTCTCCGTTTCTGATTCGGATTCTGAAGTTGAATTCGCAGCCAGGGCAATTAAAATGTCGTTGTCACTTTAATGGCTGCAGTGATGTTTTTGCCTTAGCAGCAGCAGCTCCACCAGTTTAGCTCTACCCCTAGCTCTTGGATCGGGAATAAGCTAGGGGTAAGGAAGTGTATATGATTGTATGGTTGGTGCTTTTGCTTTTGTGAACATTTCGTTTGGTTGTTCGTCCACTGGATGAACTACTAATGAGTTGGGCAATTGGGCAAAACGAGAGGCCTGCTCTGGTCTGGTCAGGTCTTGGTCTTGGCAAATCGAGTGTCGTGTTGTGTGCCGTTTGTCTTTTGTCGTTGTTGGAAGTCGTAGATTCTTGCACAGCTTCATCCTCCCCCTGAGCCTGACTTTCATATTAAAACTCAATTATTCTAAGGGGATTTGCTTTAGATAAGCAAACATCTGCAAACATTTCTACATAGCCAAAGAATCTGTTTGGCATTTTCACACTACGGCTAGAGAGGGAACGGGCACAATCATGTGTAGCAAAAGGAATTTCTATACCAATTACCAAAACACTTAAGGATAACATCTACACAACAATAACATCAATTTGTTTCTGACCACCCAAGCAACACTCAAATGAGTTTTTCCTCTTAATTATAAAACTAATGGACAGAAGTTGAAAATCGTAACTTCCTTTCCTGGATGGGTCTTCTCTGAAGCTAATGTCCATCCTTCATTATTTACCGATATCAGATGACCAACCGACTTATTAGCGGAAATAAAAGTCGATTTGTCAAAGAGTAAATAGGGTATACTTATTACGGGGTTTGTGACTCGTGTGCCTAGTAATATTAAATTCAAATCGATAGCTGTTGAGAAGAATTTATAGTTGTTTGTAGTGTTGGAGTATTATTTTTCTTTCTACACCATTTCGATCAGTGGTTGAATGTTATAAGTAATGAAGCTAAAGCTCATTGCTCAATTGGTTTTTGCCTCAAAACTCATTTTAGGAGTACGGCTAATGACATTTTGCCTTTTCCAATTCTACCTACGCGTTGATTTTGTGATAATATCTCTTTTATTGTTTTTCTTTTTTCTCATTTTTACGATTTTTATTTTCGTTGGCTTTTTGCCTTCTTTCTTGGTCATAGTCGTTGTTGTTCAAGAGGAAGCTTTGTTTTGCTTTCAGCTTTTGGCTTTCAGTTTGCTGCAACATTGCGAAACTATGATAAGTAATTTTCTCATTTTGCGCCATTTTCCAGCGCAACGAATCCTTTCAATGGAATTTTTCAATAAGACACAAAAGCCAACTAAAGAATGCGTTTGTAATTTGCATTTGGGAGGCCCACCCAGTCGGCACGCTCATCCTATGGCTGCTTATGGTGTTCAGACTTTGGGGAATATGGGATTTGGCAGAAAAGAGGGTGGAGGGTGGGTTGTTTTCAATGTTTTGATTTGGGACCAGCAAAAATAAAAAAGTTTTGAAACCTTTCCATGAGCCTGTGTGTCATAGTCGACTATTGTCTGTCGTTTCTGTCTCTGGCATTGGCTTTGGGTCGGTGTTTTGCCTTGATAATTCACACTACGATTGGCTGCGCATTTCCGTTTCCGCTTGTTACAAGGATTAGAGGAGAAAGTGAAGTAGTAGTAGGTAAAGCGCACACCTACACAGCGTGAATAAGGGTTGGAAAGAGAAAGTGAGAGAGGCAGAAAGTCGCTCTGCTGCACGTACATGTGACATAATGCGATTTGGAGTATTTAAAAGGCTTAGGCGATTAACTAGCACTTCCTTAACATAATAATTTGCAGCAGGAGAAACAGAATCCATTCAAACAACCATCTATCCAACCATCCATTCAGTTAGTCAGGCAACCAGGCAGTCAGTCAGTCTGCCATCCCAATCGTTTGGCCTCAAATTCCATTCAGTCAGTTGTCGCCTGCGAGAAATTGTTGACTGTTGGCGGCAACCACCCCACCACCCACATCCACATCCGCCATGGGTTATCGCTTTTAATGTCACGAATTGCGATGCCTTTATTACATTTGCATTTATCCCTCAGTTGGGCCACTCCTCCAGTTTCCAGTCTCGTGTCTCGAGTCTCACTCCGGCAGTCGGCAGTCTGCAGCCGGCGGTGCCACGCCTGCCAGAGAATTCGCTTGGCTGGTTGACTGGCTTTCTGCCTTCCTGCATGCATCCTTTCGCTCGAAGCGACATTGCACTGGCACCGTGCGCCGTGCGCCGGGACCTTCCTTCATTTATTCCCTTTCAACTTGACTTTCGACTGTTTGCACGAGATAAATGTCAATTATTTGAGAACTTCTCAAAGAGTTTTATGCATTTCCAACTTAATCCGCGCCCCATCTCACCCAACCATCTACTACTCTCAGCGTGAGTTTTATTTCAGCCAACTATGCTGTTTCAACATACCAATTGCAGACACACACAAATAGCGTATATTCATACACATACATATGAACAGCGATATGTATGTTCTCCCAAGTCTCAGAAGTTCTTAACGGGAACGCGTCTATCTAGCAGAAAGCACTCCGATTTTGTAGTGCCTTCAATTGTGAATACTGAAATGTGCATCGATTCGAGGCGCATAAATGATCACCTTCGGTCTTATTTGCTGCAAACTTTTTAGTCTAAAGGACGCCACGAACACAAGTTACACTATGACAACAAGTCATCGATTATGACCAAATTGTGTAGTTAATCTTTATATGCAAGTCAGTCAAATGAAAAAAATAAATGACGAAGCCAGCTGCTGCTTGGAATTTTATTTAAGTCTCAACTAAAACAAATGAATAAACGCTATACAGTTTGCCTGACGGTCTGGTTAAGCGGTTGATCGCTTACATTCAATTTCATTCTATTGCTGGTTTTGGTTACATAACGCAAAAATATTCAGTTATTAAAAGAACATAAATCGTATGTTTGTGTCTGCTTTCTAGCCAATTACCACCATTATTTGATTTTTTGCTTGTTGTTCTCGTCGCTGTTTTGCTTTTTTTTTCTCCATGGAGTTTGGAACACTTTTCTTTCAATTACGGTAATTAAGTGCAATTACCTAACCTAAAACCTTTCCTGGCTTCGTTCAAAGAGTGCTGAGGAAAAATGTTGTCGGTGGAGGGAACGAGTGACTAGAGAAGAGAAAAGGTGAGCGCTAGAGTGAAAGAGAGCGTCTGGTGTAAACCAGAGACAGTGCTAAAAAACCCAATAACTGCAACTGAAAGCAGGAACAACAAGGACATGCAGCAGCAGCAGCTACAACAATAAGAGCACTATAAATGCCAATAAACCAACTGAAAGAAACGACCTGATGATACCCATCAACAGCAGGGCAAGATTTAATTTAACCAGACGGGTAGCATTTATAATTTTTGGTGAAATTCACATACCCGTAAACCAAGTCTTGCATAAAGGGGTATGAAAAGGCCAACAATGTTGAAACAAGAAGGACTTGAAACGCTTGTGGGAAAAGTGCTCTATTGGCTCTCACTCACACACACACTCAGTCGCTCTCTCTTTGTAAAATGCAAGCGAGCGTGGAACACAAGTTGCTGGCGCCATGTCAGGTGGAAGCAAAAACGATGTAGCTGCCCGCAATATCCTCCATTTGCCACCAACTGGAGGATGTACGTATGTGCCCATCATCATCGTCATGACGCCTCCACCCATTACCAACCATATATTTGAACCTACCTATAGCTATAGCTATAGTACACACCCGATGCCATTTCAAGGGCACAAAAGAATAAGCACCTGTAAAGACAGCAGGCAGAGTGGTAAAAATTGGCTTGCTTCCATATCTGTATGGGATCCATGTTTGTATGTGTCGCCTTTCTTCCATCTGGAATGGCTAGTTGCCTGCTACATGGCTGTAATCGAACGCGAGTCGATTTTAGAGTGAAAACCAAAAAGCTGACACCACCGCAGATATTCGCTAGAGCAGAACAATTGAAAAGATTTAAAAGCAACAATGGTTTTGGCAGCAACAAGTTCTTCCCCCGCCCCGCCCTCTCTCATTTCCACTAACAATGGCATCCCCAACCAGCTCTTAGAAAACAATGCCACATACCGCGCTGTTGGCTGCAACTGAACACCACCGCTGCTTTGTTTTCTACTCCAAATGCTCGATTTGGTTCAGGTGCTGTGCCTTCTTAGGGTCTTAGGCTAGATAAAGGGTAAGAGTGTGATTATGTACAGAACCATGGTGGGAGTGTGCATGGGTAACCAGTTGCCAAAAGAAATGATTCTGGTCCTGAAACTGATTGTGAGACGTTCGCACGTATATATCATCCGATGGGATGACGCGAGGCAGGTGAACGGTTCGGACAGCATTTATCATAGCATTGTCTAGGTGAATTGGCTGAACGGGCAGCAGCAGCCACTGCATGCAGTCAATGCCTACGTCAGACAATTGATTTGGCCAAAGGAGTTATTAAAAAATCTTCCAATAAATTCCCGTTACATACAAAAGGCGTTTCAAACAATACAACCGAAATGTTTTGCCGACTGCTTCAGTTAGTGTTGTGTGAGGAACTAAGTTACAACATAAAGAGCTTGTGCTTGTTTTGCCAATCATAAAATACATTTTTTATGGCATACTTATGAGCTGTAGCGATATAAATTTTGTAATTGCTCTTCTCTCTAGCTTTCAAATTCTAGTAAGAAAGTCATAAGGTATAAACAATATTACAATAGTCGGAATACTAATATATGATAAATATATTTTAGGCATATGTGAAAGTAATGAAAATGTACAAAATATTTTTAACTTTATTTAATATTGCTTTGTTCAGTCAATTAATACCATTTATGTAAAGTTAAAACATTCAGACCAAAAAATATTAGTATTTTAAATTTTCTATGTGAAATTCCATTCTTTATTTTCTGTGATTAAAATTGAAGTACAGGTATAGAGATGAAAATATTTTATTGTTGGCAAATTTGTCAAATTGTGTCGTGATACCCCGAAGCAATATGTGTTTAGAATTAGCTTACCTACTTAAAGGGGACTAAGCAAGTTATTAACCAAATATTACATGAATAAGTGTTTTAATATGGGCCATTGGGAAGCCCATGATATTTACGAGATTAAAGTGCCGTAAAAGTTGGGAAAATAACTTCATTACATGTCATACTAAGTCATGTTGGCCTTGGCATAACATAATTTTAACGCAAAAGCAAGTCTTTAATTGAACATGGCCATCATTGTGAATGGGTGGGTCTGTTGGGTTCTTGCGAGGAGATGCCATGCCGAACCCAAAAGCACTAAGGCAGAGAGGCATATGAAATAATGCTGATGGCAACATGAAAAGGGCTGCAAATTTTTATGATTGTGTTCAAAATTAAGTCAAAATGCTAAAGCGAAAATGTTGACTCTAACAAAGGCTTCGTAGCCATCTCCAACTTCAATTTCCCCTATCGCCCAAGAAATTTTCCGCATTATTTTCATTTAAACCTTGAACATCAAGCAGTCATAGAGAGAATGGCCAAGAGAGATAAGCAGCAAGACAGAGAGAGAGAGAGACTCGGAGACAGACTTGGCACTGCTTAACCGACGGAAAAGAGAAAATATCCCATTTACAATTCGACCTTGTTAAAAAAGATAGCAATGGAAGATAATATAGCGCACTCGACAAACGTTTATGATACAAATATTATATGAAGAGGGCTCTCTTAAGGGTATCCAAACCGCTTTATCCCTAACCAAAAGCCTGAAAAAATCCTAAATATTTTGAAATCTCATAATAATAAAATAATATAACGCATCCTTTAGTTCTGCATTCTTGTTTGTAAAAAAAGAAGAAAAAAAAGTTTAAATGTTATTTAAAACTTATCTATTTGTCCTCGTTGATTCTCAAAAGCAAATTCACGTTCATATGTACCTACATATATGTGAATAAGTATGTGTGTGGGTGGAATTTTGTAGAGTATATTATGCCTCAATGCCAAAGAGAGTCGCTATCGTTTCACTGACATGCCTGACGCAAATCAAGGTGAGGTGCGGCAATGGCAACGGCAACGGTAGCTGGCAGATTTAGGCCACAAAAACCAAACCAGGTGAAGGAACAAATTTTAAACATGTGCACACACAGGAAAAACAAAAAATAAAAAGAAACACACTGATACTCATACGGCTGATAAACAAATACCAAATATGTATATATCATTCTCATCAGTAGCATCCGCATCCTCATTCACGTCCGCATCATCATCATCATCATTATTGCCTTATTTGAGTTTGTCCAAGTTGACCCTCTCGCTATCCTTATTAAAAGCAACGGCAATTCGAGAAGGTTAAAAACAAACAACTGCAAGCATTTTGGTCATTTCAGCCTTGGATTCACTCTAGCCGTCCATTCATCCACAGCTGGCCAGACACGACCATCACTCCGTTCTTTCTTCCGTTTGTCCGTTCGTCCCTCTTGTATCCCGACTACACTATTTCGCGCTGATTCTTAAAGATACAAATAGAAGACCCTCTGCTGCTATATAAAAACTCATCACGCCCGACCATGGTGCACAGATGGCAACTGAAAATGGTAACGGCAACGGGCAACTGGTAACTGGGAAAAAGCAAAGGCCGAGGTCGACGCGCTGCTGTCAAAGTAGTTTCTCTCCGCCCACGTTTCCGCCGCCAACGCCCTCCATTTCCTCGAGGCACCCAGGACGCGTTTTGGGCGTTCCACAAAGCAAAAAAATAAAGAGCAAAACAAAAAATGGAGACGTAATCTCTGCTGGGTATTCGCTGCGGTTGCGACGACAATCGCAAACATGCGGTTAGCCAGCACAGTGGTCAAAGGTTGTCCAAAAAACATGGTACAAATTTAAATTGTATTTTAACCGGCGATCGTTGGATATCTACTTATGAAAATGAAAGCCATTGCCATCTTTACTTATACTTAAAACTTATTTATATTTGATGCTAAACGATTTACACTATTTAATTTGGGATAGATCCAGTTATGGACTAAAACACGGAGCTCATGGTTTTTAGCATAGTGTGGCAATTTCTATTAACAAGAGCGAGTTTGAGAATCTTACTATGCATACAAACATGCCCCTTTAAGGAAACTGCGTTGCAAAAGGCGGTTACGTAGCTGTCTTAAACCACCCAAAACCCACCTCGTCTAATCCTACAGAAGGATAGCAATCGAAACTATTTGTTGGCGCTGCTTTGCATTTCGAATTGTTGACGCGTGCCTGTGCAGCTTTAATTCTCTTTTTCTTTTCATCAAGGATATAATAAGAGGCACGGATTGGATTGGGCCAGGTGAGCAACCAAGTCATCGTCTTATCTCATCTCATCTCATCGTCAGCTAGCAAAGCTCTCGACATATAGTGCTCAACTTATGGACGCTTCATCGATTGTATCTATCGAGAACAAAGGCAAATGAAAGACAGACACGGAAGGAGAGACAGACAGTGGGAGAACGAAGAGTGAAAGAAAAAAAGTTAATTTCCGCGCAAGTTTCTAAAACGCAATTTATCAAAAAAGTTGCGGCGATTAATTTCATTTAAATGAAAGATTAAACTAAATTCGTTCATTAATTTCCACAGTCGGGCGCCTTTGGCACGTGAGAGAGGGTACAAGAGGATGGAGCGAGGATGCGAAAGACTAAAGTGGCGGTGTTTCTATTGCTCTTGCGACTTCCTTGATTGAAGCCGCCATCAAGTGGATGGAGATTGGAACATGTTGGAGTTGTGGGTGGTGTTGTTGAGATGCTTTCGGCCCCCTTAAGCTATGCTACGACAAAGCATAGAACTTGTAATCCGTCATTTTGTGGGATGTGTTGCAGCTTATGAGCTCAATTGGCATTTGTTCTGAACTGAACTGTCTGCCTATCCATTTGTTTGTGTATAACTACCACGCCTGCATTAATGATTTGATTTCTGCCGTTTGACGGTTCAACAACGTCCAGATTCCCATTCACATCGAAATCGGCAACTGAAACGACAACAACATCGAGATCCAGGCATGCTCAGTTATTCAACCAATCTAACACACTTGGCCGTGGGCAACCTAAAGTTCAACCTCGACCTCACCAATATCGTCACCATCACCGTCACCGTCATCGTCACCTGTGGGCTGACATTCGCCCACGAAATCCAACGGAAATCTGGTCAAAAGCTAAAACTGATGGCTTCCCAGGGCATTTACTTTGTGGTGAGTGTATGTGGGTGTGGTACGGTGGATTGGGTGGGTCTAGGATATCGTCAATCGATTTACAGTTTGCCATTGCCCTCACTCCATGACTCCATGAGAATTTTGATTAGTGATTAATAGATAGTAGCCATGAGTATTCTAGGAAATGTTCATCAGCAGTAAACGAATCTGGAATCACTTTTGTCAATTCATTTCGGCTTACTTGCCTTTTTGATGTTTCTCTTATTAAAGAACAAATTTAAAACTCTAAGCTGCATCATGATCAAATTGTCCAAGTCGAAACGCATTATACGCATGGTTAAAAACAAACAAACCACATGTCTTAGAAAGATGGATAGATGGATGCGTGGTGTGGCAAATAAAATTGCGAAATATCTATGTACATATATCTGGATCCGCTTCTTGTGTCTTGTGATTCAGGCTCACCTTATTCTATAGGTTAAAATGAATTTTGCTAAGATTTTCCCGCCTACGTTGTGAAAATGAGATTGAACAAGAAAAAGTATATTAGTATTAAAGTGTTTAATATTTTTGAACATCGGTTAAAGACAGCATATCTATTGCAAAAGTTTATAATAATGATAAATCTAAAGTCAAGCAACATGACTTTTCATAGTTTTTCAACGGGCCAAACTTAATATTCTTCTGGAGTCAATTGTTTATTTCATTCTAATTAAATGATTTATGTACAAAGACCGTTAATTTTTTCCCTCTCCGACTTTTCTTCATGTGGGTAAAACTTTATGCTTATAAAAGAAAAATATTGATTTGCCACATGGCTTAAATATTGCATGTCTTATATTTGACAATTTCAAATGTGAAATTTGTAAAGTATAAAGTAATTTTATACTTAAGATGTAGTTGGGGTTAAATTGAATAGTTTAAATGACATCGAAATGGCATTTAGTATATGAAATATGTAAAGTAGAGTGTAATTTTATACTTAAATTACGTGTAGTTGTGGTCAAGTATTGGGTGGTTTAAATGACATCGAAATGGCATTTAAAAAAAAACCGGTTCTATACCGCTAATGTTGGTAATAATTTTGAGTAGTCTAACAAGGGAATTAACCGAGGACTAGATCTGATGGAAGAGCTTAAACTACTCACAGAAAACAAGGAGAAGACATAAAGACAAAAAAAAAAAAAATAACAAAAATTATGAGATTTTAGTTTTTGGGGCCAGTGAAAATTACCTCCAAGTAGTTGTTAGCATAGATAATAGTTTCGCGATCCATTGGACATTGATTGCGTTCTGGTAATATCTCGCGATATGGATTTTCGAAGAAATTTCCGCGGTGGCAACGATTTACCTTAATGTTATGCTCATTGGCTAACTGCAGGATGGACGCATAATTCGATTTTGTTAAAGCTATGGTTGACGAGGTAAAGCAAATCGGTACGCCGTAGACGTGAAGCACCTCGGTCAGACATTTACGCCAGTCGTGGGACTCGGTTTCGAGAGTTCTCTGTGGAGGAACCTTTTCGGCAATTCGCTCCTTGATTGCAAAAAGGTCGCCAAAATCGATATCAAACATCACAAGTAAAACGGGGTCCACTTTTTCCATGTGCGTAAAGTCTTTAAATGTCATGGGATAAAAATGTATTGCAATAGTGCGCTTGTGTCCCTACAGAAGAAAATGAGATTAAAACGACTTTTTAGTCTTACATCGAAGTGGCTCACCTGAAGAGCAAAGCTAATTGCCTCCCGGGTTTTGTCTTTAACCATCTTTTGTTGACATCCAATGAAACATAAATCTAATTGGAATACATCGTTAAGCAGTAGAAAGAAGAATTTAATATGCATTGACTGAAAGTATTTGAGAATCTGCTCATCACTAGCACCCACAACATAGACAGTGCATATATCCTGCGGTTGGGCAACGAATGAGATATGCTTGAGGGCTAGACAAATGCTGGCTATGCCACTGAATGAAGAGCAGGAGGCAAAGCGCTCAAAGTCCTGAATGGTGCTCCAAGGCTTGTCGTCTACTAGAAGTCCAGTGACTTTGGCAAAAGCCTCAATTAAATGGCTCTCCTCTAGGCGCAGCTGCAGTTGATCCGCTTCAACTTCAATGGGGATGTCAATAATTCTTTTATTTGCATCTCTCAGCTGGCGGTAGGGACTACAGAGTAGGGCCAATGTACGGCACACTTCCGGCGTGTGTTTGCTTACATCCGACTGGCGATGATGCTCCGAGCAATAAGCCACTGCCGCACATTCACCGCAGGTGTGGAGTTTGTCCAGTCGAAAGCAGACCTGACAATAGGATGGAAAGCCAATCAGCTCGTGCTCACGCCAGGTGAGTGGACGTCTTAGCTTGATGCGCGCAGAAAATTTCAACTGAGCAATTGTCCGCTGCAGCTGTGTAATCGAAGAGATACCGCTCGGGCCTGAGATTAGAAATGGATGTGACAGCTGGTGCCTCTTCTGCAGATCCGTCAGTACCATACATATTGCGCGATGCCGACATTGATCCTTGGTCATATGATTGCGGCTGCAATAGCGCTGCATTTTGCAATGACGGCACACGATGCTGGGAGTTTTCGAGTTCCTTGCCATGTTGACCTCCTTTTCGTCGTCCTCTTTCTCGTAAATGGTGCCCAAAGACATCTGCTATTAAATGAACAACTTTTGAGTCCCTTCATTACTAGATTTACGAGAAGTCTTACAGTTGATAGAAGAATCAGCTGATATTTATTGCTGGGATTTTGGACTTTGGTTGCATTTTGATTTGATCCCTCCGCGTCTTTCAAATATTGTTCCATACAAACCCAGCACTGAAATGGGGACGATCCAAAATTCTGACTTCTTTTGATTGTGGTCATGATTAACTGAAATTGAAAAAATTATTTTAAAGCTATGGCCCACATATGTATATATGTTTTACGCCAGAAAGTTATTGCCGGATCTATGGCCCTCCAAAGTAGTGTTGAAAAATGCGAAATAAATTGATCTGGCAATTTATTGTTGTCTTTCCGAGAAAAAAGTGGCAACATTTGACATTAACGGCTCAAGTAACAATTTGAACTTTTGTCTCACTGAAATAATACATTTTTTATTGACAGCCAACTTGTACAATATAAATATCCCTGGATTATACATTACTTAACGTAAAGTAAGTAATACCATTATGACACCGAATTTTTAATTTTTAATCTCAATACCGTTTGTCGCCACCTGAAAAATGGTTTTATTCTGCAAAATGTTACATGTCGAATATTACCCATGTGCAAATGTATGTACTAGATACATAAATGCAATCATACTATAGTCGAGAGAAATGCATTATTGCCAGCACAACACAACAGAAACATAAACTCGAAATGCAAAAAAAAAAAAAAAAAAAAAAAAACAACCGAAGAGAAAACAGGGAAAACGAAAATGAAAGGAAACAAAATGGAAATCATGTACAAAACTATGCCTCATTTTGTACCCTACATCTAACCCTTTAAGAAGTATATGTATTTGACCGAAGGGACAATACTATACAAAGAACGTGGAGCATAAGCTACTAAACTTTCCACACTATCGAAACAAATTTCGGATTTTGTTATCAAATAAAGTTTTCTATCGGAAACTTGATACACTTCTATTTACGACGAACTGATAAGTCGAGATTATCTATCGGTTTTGGTATATTATGTTATATTTTGGAGCCTGTGGTCAATGCGTCATATGAACGTTTGTATTTCTGTTGGCATTTCTGACCGCAACCCAAAAGCCCGACTCTCTCACTCTCTCAAAAAAAAAAGGAATAACACCTCTTCACCTACCTACCCACCTGCCTGTCAAACGCCCCTTGACCTACCACAACATGGCACGACATTGGTTCGACTATGAGACCGAAAGAAATGTACATACACACATATGTACAGTGTGAATACAAATGCGATTTGACCATAAATACTGTGGGCCTAGTCGATCAGAATGTGTCTAGCTTAGCGGTGTGAAAAGAAGATGCGTGGATAAAAATCCTTGCCACTGTGTGATCCGACAGCATTTCCATTTCTAAGGTGCATGTGGCAAGCATCTGACTTGAACATTGAATCGTCGCCGTCTCCCTGTCGTACCATCTTCATCTATGTATCTAACCCAAGCACTTTTGGTGTCTTTAATTTCCCAATGGATCACAAACGCAACACTAAATAAATGAAAATGTGATACTCCGCCTGCTGCCTTTCTACCCGCTGCCTCCTGCCTTCTGCTCGACTATGTACGATGCAAAGGTTTTCCCCTTTGCCACCCACCACTCCCACATTTCCTTATCAAGGAGCAGCCGTGACAGTTGCTGGCTGCTTGGAATTGCAAGTAAACATTCAGGTTTCAGTTTCATTAAAAGTCAATGGCTGGCAGAGCAAACGAAAATGGAAAAAAAATTCAAACGATGCCCAAACACCAGCAAAAAGTGGGCGTGACAAGTTCGCATCGGAAATGGAAATCGTGGTGAAAACCGAGTACAAATTTGAATTCAAATCGGTGCCAGAATCAGAAATGTTCATGAACATATCTATGTATGTATGTACATATGTACATGACTTCATTTATTTTGTTCTTACTTTGGATGGTTGGTGTCAAGTGCAAATATCTGCATCAAAATGTATGCAGGACAAAAATCTGTCATTGTCTGTTAGTGAGAATGTACATATGTATACATGAATTCTAGGCAACTTGATAAAAATATGAATTTTCGAGAGATGTGATCGGTAATCGAATATATGTTGCCGAACTACACCAAAGAATCCAGAATTGACATCTACAAGTAAAAGCTCCGAAAAGGTCCTTTGGTATTATTTACTCCGATATTCTCCTCAGAAATCAATATGTTTCTACTTACGTTTCCAATTAATTTGTTAGGAATGGGAAATTAATCCAGCTGCAATATAAATTTTTATATCTGTTTATACGGTTTATTTATTATTCGAACTCTTTATTTTTTTTTTTTTTTTTTAGTTTGCACTTCAATATCCTGTAACTGCAATTTGAAATAATTGTTGCCTAACGTGTACATCAATTAATAATCATTGTGATTATAAAGCAAATAGCATTAAAATAATTTTAAGCTAGGTTGTTTTTTCTTTGTTTGTTTGCTAAGTTTTTTTTTTTTTCATTAAAAGAGTTGAGTAATTATATTTACCTCCATAAACTCCATCAGTCTACCATTTCATCATGTGGCTTACAACAAAGTATAAAAAAACAAGAAACGAAATATTTTATTTGTTTAATTGTGTTGAAACTTAGTTTGTTTAGTTAGTTTGTATCAGCAAAACTATTTTATGCACAAAAAGCACAGAAAGGATATTAGTCCAATTTGCATGAAAACAGAAAAAAAAAAACAAATTGAAAACAAAATAGAGAGAAAGATACTGAATGAGTAAAATACTAGTAAACGTACTATATGTATATACCGTTACCCACAAGTAATCCACTACATAAAGAATGTCCTGCAGTTTAAATAAGTGCCACGGTAATTTAGAATTATATCGTTTGATTCAAGACAGACTTGCCTTAATGAGGTTTTAGATACTATACCAATTTTCTTTCTTCGTACAAACTTTTGAAAAGTTTTGAAAGCCGTTTATGTAAGGGTATACAAACACCTAACAAAATAAAACTTAGCTCTCGAGAAGATTCAATTTAAGAGTTTTCAATATTGTTAATTTCTTGCAGTGGCGCAAAAATAAGAAAGTCATGAAATAGAATCGCAAATGCCAAAAACAAAAATAATGAAAATCAAAATATATATAGTGAGAGAGAGAGAGAGAAGTAGAGAGAGAGAGAGAGAGAAAGAAAACAAACGAACACATACATACCTACAAGCAGAAAAATAAAAAGAACGAAACTAACCAATTTATAAGTAATTTTTATTTCATTTACTGCGTACCGAAAATTGTAAATGCTTTTAGCATTTTCCCTGTTGCTCTTTTAATACCTTAAACATTTTATTGAAGTTTTTACAGTATCATGCTCCATTACACAACACAGCCCCATTTTCCTTCCTCCTCCAATCCTCGCAAGCTTGCCCCTCGCACAAGCAACTGTTCCCTTTAGCACACTTAACAGCCTCTCAGAGGTTGTGTCTTCGTTTTCCCAACCAAAATTCTATGTGTGTATGAGAGAGTGAAAGCGAGAGAGACAGAGTTGTGTGTATTGGTGTGTGTGGAAGTGGGTGGGTGGCTCAGTGTCGGTATATGCGTGAGATGCAAAAATAAGGAGACAAACTGAAATCAAGCCAAGTGACCATTGATGATTTTGTGGATATGGAAAAATGGAAAACTGAAAATAACTTTTAATTAAAATACTCTGCCGCATTTGCTTGGAATGGGGCATACCTCGTTAGATCTGAGCAGTTTTGTTAGTTATCCTAGATTTTCTCGAAGTTGAAAAGGGAAGGGGGATGTGGCTGATGGGTGATGGAGTATGAGTTTGAGTCGATAAGGATGAGTGGCCGGCATTTTAGCAAATTAATTCTGGGGAATTCATTTGAAAATATTGTCACTCGACTTCTTGGTCTTTGAAGATTCTTGCCCAACCTTAGTCAGCATTTTTATCGATATCCTGGAATCGAAGGGTAAGAAAATGGCATATTAGGCAATGCAAAATATGCATCACCAGCACAATCTGTTGTGGAAAGGAATATGATTGCTGATCGGGCCACTTTCTCTGGTAACTAGCCAAAAGCATTTTGTCTCCGCATTTTATTTCTTCTGCTGGGATTTTCATATAGAACATCTTCATCTAAACAAGTAAAATGTAAGTAAATGTAAATCAAGTATTAAGCTCATTTATTTCTACCCAGAGGATAAGGTAAATTCGTTGCTCGGACTCAAGTTGGTATATTTTCTCTCTATTGCTTCCAATTTATTGCCCTCACCTCTGAATGCCATACATGCTGAATGCATGACTATAGTATATAGAAATATCTATATATTGTTTCTTATGTACGTGTATTGTATGAACATTATCCAGCTATTCATCCAGTCAGTCAGTCCGTCAGCTAGCCTTTTAAACTGATGTGGTAATCTAAGAAAGTCAATGCTACGCCATTCTTTGCCTTATTTTTCTCTTTATTTTATTTCCTATTTTGGTTTTTTGTTCTCTTTTTCTAGATTGTCATTTGTCCGCCTGAATGAGTGACCGGCTGCCTGGTCTGAGTGACTGACTGGCTCTGTGTCAATCAAATACAGGAATAGAACACAAGTCAAATTCAAGTCCAAGCTCACGCAATTTGTGTGGCCGGTTTCGACCCTCTCAACAAACACCTCTTAGCTCCGACTCCGGATCCGACTCGAGCTCCAGCTACACCTACACCTACTTCTACTCCTCATCCTCGTCTATCGGTTTGTGTGCTTGCAACTGTCACCTGCTCATCCAAAGTCATTTATTATTTTCGTAAAGCTTCACACATTAGCATTGGGTAAGTTGTGTTTACTTGCCACACTCCGTTCGACATTAGAAAACTTATTCACTCCATTCTCTTCTGCCGTGGCCCATTTTGGGTTTGGTTTTAACCATGCCCTTTTTTTCTTTCTTCTTGTCGGCTCGTTACCCGTCAGGCAAATCGTGATGTATATACATACATACGTAAGAAAAATGAAATAAACACAAAAAACCATCAAAAAGAAATGGGGAAACGAGAAACTGGAAATAAACGCAGCGTATACGCAACGTGTTACGTGAACAATTGAACGGCGCAGAACTAAGCCAAAGCCACGACGAGTTAACATAACATTGACCTCTCAATGGCTGATAATGGTTCCATGGCCTGTCCTGTTTAGTCCTGCCCTGCCCTGCCCTACTCTGGACACTCTTTCCCTCTGTTGTTCTCTCTTTTACGGCATGGTCTAGCTACTACTAGCCTTCAGTTGACTCAGCTGGTGGTGGTTAGGTGGTGGGGGGCATGTGCACCGCATTGGTTATTGGTGGGTCCGGGCATGGCTATGGGTTTCGGTTTTGTGTGTTTCGGTTTACGGTTTTCGGCTCGTTGTCATGCGACATTTGTCAAACTGACTAATGACTTATTCGCTTCAAATAAGCGTTGTGCGGACCGAGAACCGTCTTAAACGAGCTAAAAGCATATTTCTGGCTGCTGAAAATGACACGCCCTACCCCAAATCCAAATCCGGCCCCTGAAACAGTGAAAAGAATATATATGTGTATGTGTGTCTGTGTGTGCGTGTACATATATCCCAAAGTGGAGAATTTTATTTCGGTTCAGTGGCAAGTAAATTAAAATCCAACAAAGCGTTTCGAGTGGTGACCCTAATAACTTCATCTCTGATGGTATTGAATCGAATGGATCATCGAATAGCAACAATATATTCGATTATTCAAATAATCAATTTGAGCCACTGAAAATGTCAAAAATTTGCCTAAACGATGTTGGCTTTCGAATAAGCTTAAATTCATTATACCCTTGCAGAGGGTATTATAAAATTGGTCAGATGTTTGTAACGCACAGAAGGAGACGTTTCCGACCCCATAAAGTATATATATTCTTGATCAGCATGAGAAGCTGAGTCGATATAGCCATGTCCGTCTGTCCGTTTGTCTGTGCGTACGCGTTTTACTCAGCCATCTTAAGAGTTATTGGGATGAAATTTTTTTGTGGGCTTTTTATTACCCGGGCTAGATAAAGAATGAAATTTGTCAGGATCGGGCCACTATATCGTATAGTTCTAGAACAAACATTTTTGCAAAAATTGGAGTATCCCCATGAACATTACCAATATGATAGAATTTGACATAAATTGACAGATCCCAAAATTTGAATCTGATCGGATAAATAGAACAGAAGTTACAGTCAATACAAATCGGTTCAAATGATGACCTAGTAGACAGCGAGCAGCGCTGCCGGCAGCAAACAGCGCTGCTTGCTGCTCAAACAGAGCACATGCATACACACACACAGACGCAGCGCTACAAGAACTGTATGTGTCTGCGTGTCGTGCTTTGCTTAGGGAATGATGCAAGAAGAAAGAAAATTTATTATAAAAAGAGAAATAATTTGAATGTTTTGTTTGTGTATTGATGAATTCAGTTGCAGGGAAAGAAATTTCAAAATGTAAAAAAATTATTGCCAAGGACTGCAAGGGTATATAAACTTCGGCATTGCCGAAGTTAGCTTCTTTGATATTTTATAAATATAAATGGGTAATTTCGCAGACATTGTAGAAATTATCTACTACTGCATGTTGGAACATTGTCTACGATTTCGTCCTATCTACATAATACTTTTCTGAATTCGATTATTTTCAAATGAATTGAAACAAATTATTGTGAAATTCCGAATTAGAAATCATTTTCACAAATAATATCAAAGTGTGAAATTTGCCAAACAATTTGGCAAGTAGACCTGGCATAATTAATTCAATTGCAATTAGTAATAATAAACAGGATTTGCATATTTCTGTCGGCCAATTACAGCGTGAACTATTAATTTGTATGAAAACTTTGTTGTTATGTTTTGAGGCCTTTTATGGCTTTCAACTTAGCCGTGTTTATGCGGGCCTTAAATCAACTTGTCAGTTTCAGTATCTGTATCTGTTTCATTTTGCCAGCCAAACAGCCACAACGTCAAATTTAAATTCAAATTCAAATGCAGATAGAGAAACGAATGGGTCCCAGTATCGGTTTCTAGTACCCGTTTCAGCTTTTTGGATATACACACATACATATTTACAAGCTAGCTATTCTTGGTCGCGTATTGCTCTCAGCAAGGCTCAAAGTCAGATGAAATGAAAAAAAGAAACCGAAAAGTCATTGACGTGTGAAAATTAATAAATCATACGCCCAACACATTCTCCTGTTCATTCAATTTCGGTTTACGGTTTACGGTTTATGGTTTGTGTCCTCTATTTATGGGGCTAAAAGTGAGAATTTTTGGCAAGAAACGGTAGACGGCGAAAAGGCACATTGCTTTTAAATTAAAGAAATTGCAAACATTGCAAAGATTTCGTTTCCTTTTTTGGCCATGTTAATTCTAGCAAATACTGGCAAAAGTTCATGCAAAATCATTTAATATTACCCTTACATGATTATTTAATGTTTTTAATTAATTTTCTTTCGTAACATGACAGCCGCCAAAATACACACATCACACGCAAATGTGTCAGCGTGTGTGTGTGTGTGTGTGTGTGTGGAGGTAGTTGTGACTTTCTTCGTATCTGATTCTATTTGCAGAAACCAAAAGTTTCTACTCAAAGCATTCAACCGACTACACCAAGTATTGATTTGTTTCGCTTGACATTTATTCGGCAAAAAGTAACAACAAAAAACATGGTTAGAAGAGAGAATGATCAGGATTTGCCTCAGTATTTCCATCACACCATTTAAATACCCTGAAAATTAGCGAACACATGAACTTTCCACAATAATTAGCTAATCACATTCCTTATAGCTAGCATGTTTATCTAACTTTTTTATGGGACTCAAAAGTGCTTGCTCCACAACGAATAACTGACAAAATTAAATGTAATGGTTTTTAAAGAAGTCTGTAATTTTATCAAATACTACGAACCTTTATCCACCATTTCGCACTGACAAATAGTGATTAATTACTATTGGCGTTTTAAGATACTTAAGTCCTGTGAATTAATTCCGTTAAAAAGGGTTTCAGTTTTTTTTTTTTTTTTTTTTGAATTTGTTTTTAATTAATTTGATACAGATTTTTATCTTCTCTTCTGAGGCAAACTTTATTCTATATGATTGGTAATTAACCAATTAAAATTCGAACAAAATCGCCGACTCGTGTCAATGTGAAAAATCCGCCTTGTTTACTCTATTTTTGACTTAAACTTTGTACTTCATGGATCAATTAACCTCAACTTACTCCCAAATCCATAATACCCCATTTGAGCACTAGAGTTTCTGGACAAAACAAAAATTGAGAGGAAAAAAGTAACAAAATTGATTCTCTGGTGTTTACTGGTAGCATTTGAGACAAACGAATTTTGTTAATGCACCGATGTGTATAAAGCAAATGGGAAAGCCCTGAGCTGAACGTATAGATATTACATAGGTCCATATGTACATACATACATATATATGTATGTACATACATATATATTTCGAATGATGCGATGGAGCCATGTGAAAAAAGAGAAAGACAGCCAGCTGAAGTGCAGTCATCGTCGCCAAAGTGTTCCCCTCTTGCCCCCCTCGTCTGAACGATAAAACAAAACAAAATGAAAAAAGAAGAGAATATCAAAAAAAAGAAAAAACCAAAAAAATTGTCAATGATTGTATCGACGGAAATGCTTCTCGTTTTCTCGTTTCTTGTAAACCAACAGATTTGGGTAAAAGGGAATGAAGACGACAGCAAAATAGAAACATAGATGAGACTCAGTCACGATTATTTTTTAATCCTGGGTTGATGGCAGCGGTTCGCTAACCTGCTGAATGTTTGTATCTAGATGCACTCGATGCTGGACATCAGGAGGGAGGCAGTGTCAATAGGACGTTGAGCAGACAAGCATCCTGTGTCTTGTGGCAAATTCGAATTCGGTTAGAGGAAGAGAATTGCTATGATTTGTTTGTCAATGGTGATAAAATCAAATCAGAGTAAACATCGAAATAGAATCGAATCGAAATGCAGATGGACATCACCAGAGGCGATACACACATTCAATCACAACAAGGATGCCAACAACTCCTCCTCCTCCTCCTCCTCTCCCCCCCCCAACCCCATTAAACACGAGGCCATAGAAACGCGAATGTGCCGTAGGCAAACGGCAAGGGGGCAATAGTGCAACCTCAGGTTGTACTGCCCCATTGACTTCTCACTGTCATTGACGGTAGCCTGTGAAACTATCTCTTTTACGAAGGTTAGCTCTAAAGTTCATAAATATATTTCGATAATACATAATATAAAACATATAAATTGTAATTTTTGGGATGACGCAGTGGAATATGTTACCAATTAGCGCATTATAGAGTATAACATTCAATAAATCGAAGGCTATACACGCGAGTGCCCAAATTCTATTTCTAAATTCTTTTTTATTATCTTTTTAATAGGGAGTATATTTTTTGATCCATCGAATTTATTGCTGCGATTTATTTTTAGTAAGAAAGGTAAAAGGCAAATGGCTCTAATCGAAGATTAATTTTGATAAAAGATAACCACCACTCCACTGATTGCTCCATAGACTTTTTAGATAGCTCTCGATGTCGATGCTGGTGCTGATGGGGGCGGTGAGTGAAAGTGCCATGAAAAGTCGAACGAGTGTATTGTGTATTGAAATTGAAAGCCGAATCGAAAAGCGTGCCAACAAACGGACCGCATCTGCCACTCGCTCCACCACTGCAGGAACAACACTTCTTGTACGTGACATGGACTGCATGCTCCATGTTACATCGGCCACCCTTTACTTCTTCAGCAACATCAGCATGAGCATCAGCATTGCTATTATACATACATGCATGTTGCATTTATCCACGTCCAAGTCGCAGATGGGCACTAAAATTGCCTGTTGGCCCCCTTATACATTCCCTTGCACCTTTAATTCTGACACATCTAAATGTCGAAATGTAAGGAATAGGTTTTCTTTGTTTGTTTAACAAAAAAATTTGTCAAAAATTTACCGCACATTTGTCATATGAATTTCTCTCACGTTCGATTTGTGCAGGTTCTCTATTTCTCTCTCTTACACCTCCTCGTTCCCTCTTTGTCTCTCTCTCTATGTATGTTACAAATTTAATATATTTAGCTTTAGCCTTTTTGATGTAGCTTTAATGTAAATTCAACTGCAGATTTTAGAGGAAATTATTAAAATACCTCATTTGTGCATAATCAATGTTACGTATACGACCCATTTGCTCTTATTGCATTTGACAAGCTCAATTAAAGTATCCAAATATGTTGCCAGCTTGTTATCCATTCACAAGGCATAAAATTTGTTAGTATTAGATTAAACCACAATACGATGTTCGTGGTTTCTGGTGGTACAAAGGCCAGTAATTGTTTGTGTGACAAGTTCGTCAAAGTATTATTGAAAGCTATTTACAGCATTGTTCCACTACAATTTACGACCAATGCTACCATGCAACAGGTGGCTCAGAAATTGCCAAGCCCCAAGCCGTATGCCGAGCTCCTACCCAGCCCACAGGATCCTTCTGCTGCGTGGAGAATGTTGACACCGTCTTCACATGGCGTCACCTGTACCACGTAATCAAGCGACAAATTTGAGCTTCTCAATGGGGCTCCATTGTGTTGGCTTGTTGACCGGATTGGCTCAGAAACCCGTTCTTCAGTTGAAGAGGCAGCTCATTACCGTACGTAGGCATACTAAGGGTGGTATGGTGAAACGGTCTTTAATACTGGGTAAACTAAAGATAAAGAATACTTTAGCACAATTTCACAGTTAATGCCATAACTACATACATCCAGTTGTCTTACATACGTGCCTGCACATGTTTCCTTTAAAAGCTCAACAAGAAATGCACAACTGATTTTACCCACACATCAAATGGAATTTGGCATTGCATTTTCTTTCTTTTTGTTTTTGGTGGTTTGAAAAAAGGGATGGGTGCGGCCTGGGGAAGTTGACCGTGTTCGCAGGGTGTTGGAATACCACCAGGTCTTATGTCAGCAACAAAGCAGCTTATTCCGAATAATTTCACACCGTTGTCGACTGTGAAATTGCCGCATCTCGCAGGCTGGCTGTCTCGCATCACAGCGATTTTGTTGCGCACCTGTTGTTAGCCAGCAGTACAGATGGGTGGCTGGGAAGGTGGACAGGTAGATACAGGTAAAGCAGTACAATAATGTCGCATAAATTTCATCACCAGCCCGGTAACAAAACCATGGCGCAAACGATGCCGTTCTCTTTAACATCAGTTGTTGCCATCAAAGTACCTACATATGTATATAGCCGCCACACACATGCTTCAACAACCACCCCCTACACACACACTCAACACGCTTACATACAGTGTGTGATTTCCCGGCAGGACTTTTACAACATGCCACATGGTTATTCATTCATTCGAAATTCTCTTCTAATTCGTTTCTAGGTATTCAAATAAATTTTCCGACACGATTTCAGTTGGAAGTTTTCTAAAATCTTTCAATGCACTAATTTCGCTATATTCTAAAGGTCTAACATAAGGCTGTGGGTTCATTACAAAAACATATCAAATTGAGCGAATTTGTCGAATCGTTATTGAAAATGGTAGGAAAAACCATTTGTATTTTTATCGTTTACGTTTTGCAATAAAGTTTTGCATATTCTTTACAAATTGAAGACTCCATTTTGGATTGAAAATTCTGTACGTTGGGCTATAGATAACTATATGTATATGTATGTATATATACAATGAGTACTGTGTGTGTATATTAATAACGCTTATATTTAATACGCGCTGAAAAGCTTTCATTTACATTACTCTGCAATCGATGATGTTGAGAAAAGTTGGCCAATAGCTTTGCCAATGCCATAAAGATTGACCAAGCATTTGAGGCATTCGTTATAAAGAAACCTATACACTGAACGCAATTGCAGGGTATCGCAGTGCAAAAGAAGATAAGTAAATAACCAAAGGCTTTAAACGCGATATGATATACATGTATTTTGTATATTTTTTTATGCAAAATCAACGTCCAACATTCCATCCGATGAATATCAGCTAAAGATGCCTGGATGCCTGGATGTCCGGTGCGGGCTGTTGCTAACCGCAAATATTATCATGCGAAATGATTGCATGCGATTCTAGCTGCAATTAGCCCGCTATCTGTCATTTAATAACCAAAAACTGGCACAAATGCCAGTCCATCTGGTACCATTTCTGATTTAGGAAATTGTATCGAAATTGCACAAGGAAGGATGGATAAAAATGAAGTTAACAGCAACTCAGTCATGTGAATCAGCGATTCAGATTCGCTTTCGGATAAGTACAAATAACGAATTATGGGAGTGAAAATATATAAACAAAAAAAACACACACACACATAAACAAACGCTATACGTTGGCCCCCAGACCTGACCTGCCCCCACCATCATCCTACAGATCCGGGCTCAACTCATCGGATCGGCTGTTGTGACTCTACTTACTGCCCCTACGCCCAACCCAACAGCCCAGATGGGCGTTTGGTGTCGACAGCAGATTAAAAGGTGAAATATGGATGACAAAATACGAGTATTTACTCAAAAACTCACTACATTAAATTGAATGGGCGAAGTCTAACATACCCTGTATCAAATTTCGACTTCAATTAAAAAATTTAGATCTTACGATTTAAATTAAATTCTGCTTTTGTTCCTGGTCTTTGCCTTAATCCCAGATTATTTACGTTAATATAAAATACATGCATGCGGATATTGTATAAAGGAGACTAGAACAAGATAACCTTATCAATTTACTCTATATGATTAGAGGGTATACAAATAAGCGCAGAATTTGCAAAAAGACAGGCTATGAATTACAAAATGCCACGGCCTGCGCCTTCGCCTTTGCATACATGCGTCTCCGTCTATGTATTCTGGCCTCAATCCCCATCCCCTACTCTTTCCTTCTATAAAAGACTTTGCATATGAAATTGAAAAGCCTCCGTTGGCGATAAGTGAAGAATAATTTTTGCAGACGCAGGTGTTGTGCTCATTTAAGTGTGCTGATTGCTTTAAGAAGAAGACAATTTTGCACATCACGGCCAGGCATCATTCGTAATAACAATAATAATAATCAGTAAAAGTAATTTGAAACTTTAATCACAGGGCAAAAACAAACTCAAACAGACAGATATACATAAACATACACACACATAGAGAGAAAGATGCGACGCGATGCGAAACGATATATAACTTGATGTTAGCAAGCAATTGAAAAAGCTGATCCAAGGCATTTGACTTGAGGCTTAGAAATTCTATTTGTATGCATACTTATCAAGATGAGTGTTCACATATTTATGCACACACCCACATACACACACTCACATGTGGACAGATAGAAGCATAGAGTCGTTTAAAAGTATTTTTAAGATACAAAACCAGTGTCAACAGCAAGAAGTTGCCACTCAACGGACAGAGAGAAACATATATCTATTTCCATATTCTTGTTTAAATGAGACCCAAAAGCATAAATTTTCACAATCGCATCACAAAATCAAAAGTGCAGAAAATTTATTCGAATATCCTGCACGAAAGTATGCAACAAGATTGTTACGATAATAAACAGAAGTAGAAATGTAATAGTAAGCCAAAGAAAAAACAAAACCGAATACCAACCTTGTAAATCTAATAAATTTGTTTAACTGGCTTTTGTCATAAACTTTGAAGGCACATAGATTGAGGCTATATTAATGGTGGGCAGGTTGTTTCTGCTCTAGGGCCCAACTTATAATTAAAGCTACTTTCTATATACATATATCTGTCAATATTACTCATATGTCTTGTTGGTGTAATGACTTTGTCCCTGTATTATTGAAAAGCCTAGTACATGAAGATCTCTCGCTGAAAAGGCACTGTCAGGGTCTTCTCAGGCACTTTGACTTGAATCAATTCTATAATAATACTTTAGCGCTAAGGTTTTCTTCTAAATTATTAATTTTAATGAATATTGTTACATTAAGTTAGAAATGCCAGACATTTTTAGGTAAACAGTTAACCAAGCAAAGTCAAATGAAATTTCCTGCTTGGGGGTACCTACTTCCTCAATATGAATAAGTTATTGAAAATAGAATATTTTTTGCTAGTTCTTTTCTCACTGTCCGTGTATGTGTAGTTAGACATTCTTGCCCCGCATTTGGGCAATCCAAGCCATCGTAAAGTCTTGGTCCTTTGCTCTTGCTCTATTTTGATAACGATGCAGCTGCGGCAATGGCGTGGGAGATGGCTATGGCGACGACGACGACCACGACGAGGAAGAGGGCGACAACGGCATCAACTTGCAATCAGTGTCAGTGGCATATCAAAAAGGCATTCGCTGCAGTGGCTCTTGCAGTTGAAGTCAATGTCCATTTCCGTTCCTATTCCCATTTTGAAGTCCTGCAGCCCTCATCTATTTAGCATTTGAGTTGAAAACTGCTTTAAGTAATTTGGCACTTTTGGGCCAGGTCGGGCTCGAGCTGGGGCAAGTCGCAATTTGAGTTGAATGAAGATTGCTAACTAACGCAGAAAAGGTGGCAAAAACGAACAAAATCCATTGGGGAGCGTGTGGACTTGGAGTCGGACTTGGACGAAAAGCAAGGCTAACAAAACAAGGAATGCAAAATTATGCATAAATTTGGTACGAAAATGTTTTCCAAAAATACGTTCATAAAATTTTACGCATACATAATCAATAAGGATCTGTGTCTGTGTGTGTGTTTTTGCGTGTGTATGTGTCTCCAACCTACCTATCTAACTACCTAACTACCACATACAAAAAAGGTTAGCCCAAGTGGCTGGCTCCGACTTGCTGACGATGGCCCCATCGTGGAAAGGATAGGAAGGCGAATGGGGCATATTCGGTTCTCTCTTATCCACTTATTCGCATTGTCCGGCTTAACCCTTTCGTTTAATGATAAATACAGAGGCAAAAGTTTTCTGCCTTCAAAATTGAAAAGGGATTTTTTGTGTTCTTTTTTTCCATTTTTCTTGTGTAAGCTTCAGTGTCTAAGACGATGTCCCATGTCCCATGACCATGTTTGTGTCCATGTCCATGTCCATGTTTGTGTCCATGTTCTCTTTCCCTCTCTTTCCTGTCTTTCATTCACTTGCTCTCTCTCTCTCTCTCGATATATATACGTGTATATATTTATATATGTATATTTGAATGTGTGTGTACCCAGTTGGAAAAATATAGTTATTAGCCTGGGGCCGCTTATAAGCATTTTCACAATTCATTTCCCTGCCTTACTTGTGCGCTTAGCATGCTCAAATTATGATCTAAAAGTCTCTTCATAACTTTTGCAAATTAGCTTATACTCAGGGCATCAAAATCAACACAACTAATGTCACGTTACGATTCCTGAATTTCCCTCGATTTTTATGAGATCATATAAAATGTGATGCGAAATGCATCATTTCTTGTCCGATTTTCAACTAAACGTTTTGAGAAGAAATTAAATTTGATTAAGGATTTTGTATCTACACTCGGTGCATATGCGTATTCAGGGCGCACACAATTCCAACTGGGCCAGTGCGTGTCTGCGAATGTATGTATGTATGTATGTAGGTGGCAGCAGTGCGAAAAGGGGGATATGTGTGTAAGGGGAAGAATATTCGGTTCGGACAACTCAACGCCATTGCTGACAAGGGAAAAGGCCGATGAGGACCAAGCAGGAGCAGGACTAGAACTAGGACGAGGACAGAGACCAAAACCAGGACCAAACCAATACCGAGACCGAGACAAGGCAACGATAAGCAGTAAGTGTCATAAATGGTCCATGTCCTCTGAGATTACATTTTATGGCAAAGGCGGATAAATATTTTGCCTTGAGCATGTGTTAAGGCGTTTTAAATGATTTGCGGTCAATTTAAAAATTTATAAATTTTTGTCCTTCCACAAAGCAAGAAAAAAGTTGTTAACAATTTGGCAAACCAAAAAAGACACCTCCATCCATTCCAGTCAACGCCCACATGCCTCCACATCAGCCCTTCCAACCGGTCGCCCTCTTCCTATAGCAGCAAACAAACTCATGACAAACTGCTTACAATTAATATGATTCTGGGAATAATAAATAAATACTTGTGAATATTTTCATTTACGCACAAATAAATCACCACCACCATCAGGCAAAGCAGCAACAAAAACAATACTAATCCCTCCCACTTTACCCTCTCTTAACCATGCCATAAATGCATCTATCTTTGCAATTCGACGACTACACCTGCCCCTGCCCTTGCCTCTGCCCCCCTGCTAATAATTTGTTTTTGTACACGCTAAGCGGCTTAGCCATTTCGGTGTTAATTTGTTTTTCAATTTAAACTCTTCGATTTCAGCCAGAAGCAGATTTTTAAAGGCCATACACATAATCGTAATAATTAAATTGCGCAAGAAATTTTGCTAAAATAATAAAATGGAAATGTTTCGACAACGGCACTTAAATTTTCTTGTCGAGTGGCCATTACTATTCAATAATCGTAACCATTTGCGGCTAATATTATTGTAAACGAATTGTGATCCAAAATCAAGTAGTTTTGAAATATATGTATTTCATTTCATTTAACAGAGCCGATCTTGTTGCCTTAGAACTCTTGCATTCTTGAATTTGAAATTGATTATTCAGATATTCGAATTCGATAGCTCAGTAAAGAACGAGAAAAATCGTAGTGTATTATTATTATTATTATTTTTTCGAAATCAATATTTAAAGTAAATTTGCAATTGTAATGGATTTCAAGGACTATAGGATTGTGCGAATGGCTAGGAGCATCTATGTGGATAAGTTTCATTGGATGCTCTGTAAGACTGTCACCCTCTTCCTCTGTGGATTACGCATACTGAACGAATTCGAGGGATACAACACCAAACAATCATGCCCTATTAGATGCCCAATTGACTAACCAAAACCGAAACCAAAACAAATAAATATTTGCCAAGGTGGTGGCGGGTCAGTAGAATCACAAAAAAAAGAACATGAAAAAGAGGGCATAAGAGAGAGAAAAAGGGGCAACAGCCACAACAATCAACAGTCGATTTGACCAAAAATAAAAATAAAAATATATTTATATACCAATATATAACTGTGTGTATAAATGTATGTATAGAATGACCGGAGGGACATTATTTCTAGAACTTGGATGTTAAATAAAATCGCACTCCGTCTCTGTGGTTCTACACCTGCCCCCGGCCTTGCCTTCGCCTGCCCTTTACCTCCCGCCAAACACTTCTCTTTGTGGTTTGATGAATTTCTATGTACACATAGAAGTGGATGGAGGGAGCGGGGATGTGTGTGAAAGCTAGACGAGGGCTATAATTTCAATCTCTGCATCAGATTAAAATAAATGTGTTATTTTAAGTCCGACTATTGTGCTGGCAGTGCACAAACACAATAAACGAAATGCAAGAAACTGTATCGAGTATAACCCAGATAGGGAGAATGTAATATCTATCGAGCCGAAACGTTAATACCCTGCGGCAAACACTTTACGCCACCTGCATAAAGTCAATTGAAATACAAAAGATTTCAACCTTTCCAAATTCATTTTGAGATAGATCCAAGATCACAAGTTCTAGGGGAAAATTTTCTCAATCAATTCATTTTTTTTTTTTTTTTTTTTTGGCAATATTCGGTCATTAAAGGTGGAACTTTTCAGAAATGTTTTCTTTTTCTCTGTTCGGTTATGGGTAACAATCTTATGCAAACACATTTCAGATTTGTCAGATTCAAGCCATATTTACTGTTTTGATAGGTTTTTATAAAACAATACACATACATCTAAATGTGTATATACTATTTTGCATATGTATGAGTTTGTGGACTGGATATGGGATATGGATAGGGTGATGGGTTAGAGAAGGGATTCCAAAAAATGCTGACACAGTTTACAGTTCCAGTTGATCCCCTCATTCCGTTGCTCCGAGTTAGAGCATAAAACACTCGAATAAAAGCAGCAAATGTAATTTTTCAATTTTACTTTTCCACTTGAATTTGCAGGAAAATGCGAGTAGAACCGCATAAATTCAGAAAAATATCCCTTGGGTATAAGTAATTTCGTATGTGTCTGTGTGTGTGAGGCGTGGCCTTAGGGCGGGGTCCATTCTACAGCAGATGCTGATAGGGTGCCACCTTCCTAACTGCCCCGCTTCATTCCACTGGCCTACAGTACACACACACATTGAAAAGTGAATGAAAATTCAAAGATTCCCTAAGATTCGTGTGTGTGTATGTGTGTGTGTGCGTATATAAGAGAGAGAATTGAATTTGAAGCCCCATTTTTGTTATTTTTACAGAAAATTTACACCTTCTTTGAGCACTTTGGCGTTCGCCCGCGGCTGGGGCCAAAATCGAAGCCAGAGCCAAAACTGGAGCTGGCTCTGGAGCCAGAATCAAGATGTGCTTGCACCGCTTTCCCACGAGGGGTGGAAATTCAATCCCCTCTGGCAGCAACCACAACAAAGGGAATAGCAGACCAACTTCCCACTTTTCTCCCCACGCCACCTCTCTAATGTCTTATACTCTCTACTAGCCACACAGTTTCCATTCCTAACACGGACCCACAAAGCAGTTCTCTACACTCCATACTAAAAATTTCAAACGTGTCCTGAGTGTTGCGAGAGGCCAGCGAAGGGCATCGATGGCAGCCACGGAAATCACTTTCTTTTAGGTGCCTTTCTCGTGTTGCTGCTTTTCCTACTCTTCTCTCTTCTCCTTCCCCCCGACCACACTTACCCAAGCAAGCGAGCGAAAGCACATTAAAAATTGGCCAAGACTTAAAGTTATGTTTGTACATTTGCTTGACTTTTTGCCTCGTTAATGGTGATGGTAATCGATATGGCTATTACGCAATCAGCAATTGAATAAGTGAATCATTAATGGTCATGGCCGACATATCCATAGCTACATACATCCTATAAACATTAATATAGTAAGTAATTGTTGTATTTATTAGCTTAAACTCGTATTTAGGCTTGAGAGAATTGAGAATTCGTTTTAATTGTACGCAAAAGACAAATTGTGAAGCATGGGAGAACTTATGCCTACTCATAAGGCTGTTGGTTCAGATCGACTGCTTCTTTAAAGGACCATCATGTCTCCCTTGGAGACACGAATCACATCTTGATAAGACACAGGTTACCATACCAGGCTGGCCTGGCTTAGGCTTTTCAAACTACAAGAGCCCATAACTCATGGATAACCCAGTGGCTCTCGTGCAAGGCAGGAGGAAGGGGTTGGTTATGCTGGGGAATGCCCATCAATATGGATTGAGTCTTTTAAATTGACATTTAAACGTTTTAATGCTTCTCTAATCCGCTATCCCGAAAGTCAATGTCTGATTTAGAGGGGAAAGAAACCAAGTAAACATGTTAAGAAGGAGAAGGAAAGTCCTCCTGTGTTTCAAGTTAAACTTTGGGTTTGCAGAGCTACCCTTACTCATGTCACATTAAAGTTGAATGCCAACTTAGGAGGTCGATATATTTTTGGTAAACAAGTATCTAAAAAAAGCATTTTGAAACTTATAATGCTCTATAGTCTTCTTTATCAACTTAACAATCACGAACAATAGTGGACAATACTGTGAATCAATGCGTGTGCCATTCTGATAGAGAGTATCTCCATGTCGAAGTCCCCAACTACTTCATCGTTTACAATGTATAAACATGTTTTTTAAAAAGGTACATGGACTTCTATTGAATACATACTTATATGCGGGCTCTATAAATTTATGTACATATGTATAAGTCGCCGAAACAATTGCATTTTTATGCTCTTTGCCTCGAGTTGTGAGGACAAAATATTGCCAATGGGATTGCGTCTTGATAATGTCTGGCCCTTGGTCTGGCTCTTGGTTTGAGAGTCTGGCTCCAAAAACGAGATACAATGGCAATACGTGCAAAACTGCTGGCCATTTTGTCCACGGCAATGTCTTTTGGCCTAAAGTGGAAAATAACAACACCGTCTGTGCCGACCTCTCTGTCTCTCGCTCTTTTGCTTTCTCCCTCTCTTTCTCTCTCGGTCGCTTTCTTTACCGTCCGTTGTGGCCCATGTTTATGTACAGATAACCGCATGCATCAATATGAGCACATGTACATGTAAATATGTACGCACATACACACATCCATACACTTACATGTATAAATACAAATAAAGCACAGTTCGTGGGTGAATTATAAAGTTTTTGATATACAAATGACTTAAATATGTTTGATTTTAATGCATCCAAATGCCTAACATCATTAAGAGAACTGTGAACTGATTTTTTTATAAAAGTTTCGAGGCAGTATTAAGTTCTATTTGCTTACATATTCTAGGTTACTTCTAAGTCGGCTGTCGGAGCTTATTAATTTGGGAATATTTTTATTTGTAAGATATGGGCCGACTCTCGTGCAATTGCACAATACTTGTGTGCATTCATGTATGTATATAAGAGAGTACACAAACACACCCACAAAGCGACACACTGATAGATATGTAGATGGATAGATAGATAAGCATGCACGCAAACTCGTATCCAATAGATACATATGTATGTATGTAAGTATCTATATCCATAGATGCTGGGAAAACGAAGGCAAAGGCAGCTGGCTCGCCCACGTACTTTGTTGTTGTTGGTGTTGACCTTACCAACACGCAGCGCATAAATTGTGGCCACGAAATAAAAACCGTAACGAAAAATGAAATAGCAACAAAAACTGAATTCAACATGAGGCAGAAGGCGCAAAAACTGTATGCATATACAGACACATACATACATAGAAGCTGTGGCGTAGTGTGGGGTGTGTGTGTGTAGACAATTCCCTATCGAGGGAGCAACAATCGCTTAGCCCCAAATCCAAAGTAGAACTACATAAGTCGGCACTTTTGGCCAGCCCTGCCAATTATATCACTCTATTGCCATTAGTAGTTGAAATCGGAAGTGAGGTATAGGGTGAGAGCCGTGGCCAGGGATGTGGCAATCAGTGTGCTCACTATCACCGAAAATGGACGATCCCTGACGACAAACGGATGGACCATCCAGCGTTATTTGGACTTATGTGCGTCGTCGTCCCTTCGTGCGCGTCCATAAATCTTTGGCTCCTCATCGAGTGTTTTCTTAATCCCTAGCACTATGCGGAAATTCAGCGACCACGTCAAGCTCAGAGAACGAGAACCAGTGCCAGTGCCAGAAGCAACACCATCACCCACACCAAAACGTCTATAGTCGTATGTAATCCGCGCAGCCAAATGCCGGCCAGCGTCTCTTTTGTATTTTGCCGCTGCCTTTGGCCCTGACCAACGGATGTGGCATCTCTTGGAGAGCTGCGCAACTCAACAGTTTTGTTTGTTGGTTGGAATGGGACTAGGGATGCGACTGAGACTGGGTCCCCTGAGCTTTTTTCCTTTTCTGTTTGTGCCGCATTTATGCCCCGGCGGCACGTGCTAGGCGTATATCTCGCTGAGCTTTTTGTTTTCAGCTGTTGAATTAATTTTATATCCTCCGGATAGGATTTTATTTGTTTACTATTCATTCGCCTCGCTTTCATTCATACATTTAAGCCGGCCATGGCCAGGCAAGCCACAGCATGCCAGAGGGGTCCCAAGAAGGCAGTCGCTGACCTAAGAATCGACTTCAACTCGGTCACATTATTGAACCCAAGTTCACTGTCCTCCACTCCACACCATGCTACTCTACGCCACTTCACTTCACTCCACTCCATCACTTTGTTTTGCCTCTCCACTATGCGATGTGCGTTTGTTGTTGCTGTTAAGTTGGCAACGCAATTGCCTATTCCATATCAACTACACACATCTCCATTTATAGATGATGGTCGCAGACGTCTTCGTCATAGTTATTCCTCATCGTCTTCATCATCGTTATCGTCATCTACCTCCTTTTGCCATACATACATATGTGCAAGTGTTTCCCTTGAAGTTCTTATTGTTAGATAGAGCAACTATAAATACAGAAGTAGGTGCATAGTTTTAGGCTTTTCTAGGGCGAAAATTAAAAGGAGCCTTTATAATAAATAGCCCAAACATTACATATGTATAAGTTAATGCATGTTATTATTTTTATTCACGAGGCGATAAGCAAACAACTGATCGAGAATTCATTTCAATTTGTTTAAAACTTTTGTGGTAACCTTCGTTTGAAGTGGGAAGTCGGGGAGTTCTTTACTCATGCTGCGATAACAACGCTCAGCTTGGTGACGGTTACCCTGACAACGATGTTAGACTTTCGGGGACCAGGACGACGACCAGAACCAGGACCGAGAACTAGAGAGAGGACTACGCTACGTCAATGTGGTTGGCTTTTGTGTTGATTTAAGGTTTCTTTCTTTCTGCTTTCTTTTATCGCACAAACTAACGCATAAATTTCCCATCAAAGCAAATACCGAACTCAAGTTGTGCCCCAGCATCTTGCTCTATGTTTTGCTTTTCCTGTTGCTAATACATCCGACGCCTACCGCATACCGATGCCAAACCACCAACCCACCCACCCAAGCACCCCTTCCCACCACAATGCCGGCACCAACACTCTCAATATGAACCCTATTTAAGTCCGACCATCTACAGAGCACAAATCGAAATTTTCACTTCGCCCCGCAACGATTATTGTCATATTTTCTTGTGGTCTTATTCACCGTCCACGCCTACGCCTTCGCCCACATCCCAGTTCTGCCTTTCTGTTATTTTAAAGCCAAAGTGTTTGCCATATTGAAAAAGTATTGGCAGTGCACGACAGATTTTCAATTTTTTTCCCACACATTCCATAGAATATGGCAGTGAGAAACAGGGCTGAGACATCTTTAAATTGATGAGGAATTCGAATTCGAATTTCGAATCTTAAAAGCAGTTGGGCTTATCCAATTGTAAACAACTCCGACATACGTAAGATGAAAATGACATTTAATTGTCTTAAAAGAACTTTAGTAATAATATCTGTACAAACCATAAGGAAATACTTCCTATGTAGATGATGATATGATATGTATGTATGCATGTATGTATATGTTAATGGATGGAAATTCATACAAACAATTTGCTTTTATCATCAATCCAATCAAAAAATAAAATGACTGACAAAATGGCAGCGGTTGAAAGACAAATGTGGTTAGTGTATTTTCTCTTCGTCTCTTTCATTGGCTCATTGTTTCTCTCCCTCTCTTTCTCATTCTCACTTGTCAAGGGTTTCAGTTCAACTGACAGCTTTTGCGGTAATCAGGTATTAGGTAATGTTTTATATTCAATTAAACATCATGTCAGTCATCCCATTAAATATACAAAATATACATAAACCAAAGTTCGTTTTCGTTTTAGGATTTAGAGGGAAAAGTTAAAATTTCATTTTGACAATTGTAATTTTTTCACATTTAAACCACAATTCACAAATGAAGTGAGATAAGCAGAAGTTCCTTAAAAGGCTGTGTAATTACATTTCATTGCTTTTACAGTAAACAGGATTAACACTTTAATCAAATGGATGCTCTAAATTTAAGGTTGTTACCGATTTATGGAATCTGATAATACATATGTATGGGTCTTTTCTAATTAATTTAAATAGCCATTTTATCTATGTTTACCCCATTAAAGTCGATGTGATCAGTTCTGTCAGAAAAATAAAAAGAAATTTCTATGTTGAAAATGAGTTCAACTTAGCTGGCAATAAAAATACATTGTATCTTGTTTTCTTGATAGTCATAAACTCCAATGTCAATTGCTATATCATACATACATATATGGAAATAGTTTATATAGCTGATTTCAACAATTTAAGCGAAAAAGGGGATCTGACGTGATTATCTGAAACGAGGTAATCGCAGCGATGAAAAACCCTTTCATTGTTCACTTTATTTTCTGTATGTATGTATGTATGTGTAACTATATTTAACTATGGTATCCGATTATTATTTTTTCTTTTTCTTTCTATTTTTTGTGCGTTTTGGTCAAGTTAAACTTATTACACAACATTACAGATAAGGGGCGAAAATATACTTGTAATTTATTAGCGTCATTATTATTACACACTTTTCTTTTTCCTTGGCTTGTTTTTATTTTTACATTTTTTTGTACTTTTTTGTTTTTGTTCATTGTTTGCTGTTGTTGTTGTGGTTGTTTTGGTTTTTCGATCCCGGGCAATGGTTTTTGAGTCGCTAATTTACGATTGTATGAAACCAAAAACGAAAAAAAACCTAAAGTTTAAATGATGCACAACAAGGCGTGGCTGGTATTTTACAAAGGCACAACAACAAATGAAAACAAAATACATATGTACATATATACACAGAATACAACAACGAAAAACCAAAAAAAGGAGCAAAATGGCGGAAAAACGCGGCATATTTAAGCGTTGAGAGTGAAATACTCTTCCGCAGGCCAACTGCGTCTGGCATTTCGTTAATTGATTTTTATACGTTCGCTGACATTTCTGTGTGTGTGTGTGTGTGTGTGTCTGTGTGTATGTGTGTTGGCCGCTTTTTGGGGTGAAAATTGGATACTTTTATTTTTTTCACAATTCCGCCCCAAAAGCATTAAAACTCTTCTTCGTCAATCTATCAAAGTAATTCAAATCAAAATAACGATATTAATTTTGCTGAAATGTCGGTAATACCGACTTATCTACAAATTGTCTACAAATTCATTAAGAATCGTCAAAAACATCAACAACCTACATATTGAAATTAATTTTGTTCAATTAGGATGGAAACGACGAATAATTAGAATAATAATGACTAAGATTGCCTCTAAAAATCGATTCTTTAAAATAATATTGATAAGTTCATCAAATCAATCTTGAGTGTCAATGTTCTTCACTTATTACTTGTTCGAAATCGATATGCCCCATCCATCGTTAAGTAGGGTATTCATATACCGTGGCCAAACTTCTGCGACATTTTGTTTTGATTTTTGATTCAGGCAGCATACCAACCATGCCATACCATGTTGCCATGATGCGGATGCGGATACGGACAATGATGAGGACGACGAGATGCAAAACGGACGACAAGTACGGTTTTAAAAGGCTTTCAAATTTTATGTTTGACAGCTCGCCGAGTTAATTTTCAGTGCTCGTTTTTTTAATGAGCTTCACATACCGTTAAATGACAGAGACCCGAGCCGAGCGACGAAAGCCAAAGGAAAGATTTGTCGGTTAAGGGGACGGTAAGGGATGGAGAATTTAATTCACTTTTCTTTGGTCTGAGTTTAGGTTCAGATTTAGGCAGCAGCAGATGCTCACTGTGCTTTTGTCTTGCGGCCTGTTTATTATCGCTCGCTGTGAGCTAGTGCCGAGCCATCAATGATGCCTATTCAAGCATTTATTGACGTCAGTATTTTATACAATTTGCTCATTTCACATTAACAAATCCATCATAAATTCCATTCAAATTGTGACACGAAATAAAAATCATCAAAATAAGTAGGTATGTACCTATGTATGTATATCTACATATATAAGTAAGTACATGGTTAGGAGGAGAGGAGAGAATTGAAAACACATCAAGTTAAATATAATTCAAATCTACTGAATCTCAAGCACTTGGTGAAATATGTCAATGATGTGGATTTGTCAGGATTTACTATCCGAAAGCCCCCCCTTCCATGACAAAACGATTTTCTTTCGTTTGCCTTTTGGAATCCGAAATTCAGTGATTAATTCACAAAAGCATTATGTCCATTTTTATACCCTTGCAGAGGGTATTATAAAATTGGTCAGATGTTTGTAACGCACAGAAGGAGACGTTTCCGACCCCATGAAGTATATATATTCTTGATCAGCATGAGAAGCTGAGTCGATATAGCCATGTCCGTCTGTCCGTTTGTCTGTGCGTACGCGTTTTACTCAGCCATCTTAAGAGTTATTGGGATGAAATTTTTTTGTGGGCTTTTTATTACCCGGGCTAGATAAAGAATGAAATTTGTCAGGATCGGGCCACTATATCATATAGTTCTAGAACAAACATTTTTGCAAAAATTGGAGTATCCCCAATATGATAGTATTTGACATAAATTGACAGATCCCAAAATTTGAATCTGATCGGATAAATAGAACAGAAGTTACAGTCAACACAAATCGGTTCAAATGATGACCTAGTAGACAGCGAGCAGCGCTGCCGGCAGCAAACAGCGCTGCTTGCTGCTCAAACAGAGCACATGCATACACACACACAGACGCAGCGCTACAAGAACTGTATGTGTCTGCGTGTCGTGCTTTGCTTAGGGAATGATGCAAGAAGAAAGAAAATTTATTATAAAAAGAGAAATAATTTGAATGTTTTGTTTGTGTATTGATGAATTCAGTTGCAGGGAAAGAAATTTCAAAATGTAAAAAAATTATTGCCAAAGACTGCAAGGGTACATAAACTTCGGCATTGCCGAAGTTAGCTTCTTTGATATTTTTTAACAATATAAAATAAAATATTATGAAAGCAATATTTGCTTTCATTAAAAAATAATTTAATCAATTTAAGCTTATGGACTAGTAGCTATAGCTAGTAGAAGATTGGCTGTAATTTACAATTACTGCCCAATCACATAAATAAATCATCTAATCAATTTAAATTCAAATTTTAACCGATAATTTAGTAGGTTATTTATCGATAGGCCATCCAGCATATCCGATAGTTTTCGCGTATTTCACAACACTAACTTTAGTTCCATCTCTATGTTACCGACCGTCTCTAGTTTCTGGGCTTTCGCGGCTTTCCAACGTTTACCGTCGATCTGCAAAAAAACAAAAATTAAATTTTCAACAACCTTGCTGTTTAGAAATTACTTCGGGTAAGTTAACTCTAAAAGCAATGATTATGTATTTGCTGTGTAGTTTATGGGTAATAATTAACTTGATTTGGTTTTTGTTTTAAATTTTTTTTGTCATGGTCGGCCATTTTGATGTCGGCTCAGTTCACAAAAAAAGTAAAAGGAATAATGTCGAATGAAAAGACACCAAATCAAAATGATGCTTCGGATTACGGAAACCGTTTTTATGAACAACCCTGACAATGCTCCCAATACCAGTTGGTCGGACACACAGAATCTTATTGAAAATATGTTACAGTCGTTCATAGAATCGTACAAGAAATCCGGGCAGGACATCAAGGAGAGTCAACTAGCAATTATCAAGAAAGCGCAGCAGACGACCAAGGCCTACATCGAGAAGAATGAGCAGTGCATTCACCTAATTGACGAGTAAGTACCCGTTACCTGATTCGTGAATTTCACATATTTTTCTACACACACATGTGCCGGTACAGTTATACTGGCATATGGTAAAACGGTAATTGTTCATAGGAACAGTATCTATAGGATACTCTGGTTTTTAAGTAGCTACAACAATATGTACATACAAATGTATATTCGAATCCCCGTATGTAAAATCTGGCAGAGATTTGTGAGGAATTATCATATTTCATTTATTCTCTCTATTTAGTTTGAACCGTAGCCAAGAAGAGATTAAGGAACTGACTCAGAATCTCGAGGAAATCCGGCAAAAGAAGGAGCTATGCGGGAAAAGTGGCAAGATCTATTATCCAAATTTACCGGCATTGAGAGGAAATACGATATGGAAATACACAATGCTAAAATCACCATTGATAAGCTGAATTCGCAGCTAGATGAGCGGACTATGTCTGTTGCAGAATATGAAATTGAAGTAAATTGTTAAAAAATGTTGCTTAGGTTTTGCACTTATTAGTTATTTTTGTTTACAGCTGGATGAGTTGCGCAGGACTAAACAGACGCTTTCTGATCGGCTAAATAGCAACAACGCCGCCCACAATAATGAAATTCAAAATCTTCAAACGATCAATTTCAATTTGGAGGAAGAAAACAACCAATTGACTGCCAATATGAAGACTTTACGTGAAGAAATAGTTGAGAAAATAGCTGGCTATAAGGATCTCTCGGTAAGAACACGCACTATAGTATATAGTAATATAGGTTAAACTATGAAACAAAATGTTTATATAATTCAGTTGATTAATCTAATCGTTTTACACCTCTAATCTGGTGCTTATTCAGTTGACAATGCAAAAGTCTATGAAGACTTCGAATGACCAAAAAATTGAGTTTGAGAATGCTGTCAAGCATCACGAGTTGGAGCTGAAAGAGGCTCAATACACTAGAGAGACACTTGAAGGTAATCTAGTGCACAAGGAACAGGATTGTCAAAAGCTGTTGCAGAAAAACCAACAATTATCTAAAGAAATACAAGATATGCGCCAAAGATTTGAGTTGGAGTTGAACGAAAAGAAAGAAGAAATTGAAAAGCTATATAGCCACAACCAGAATGTGACACAGACCTATATGTCTGAGGAGGAACTCTACAAAGAAAAAATTGTGACTCTACAGGCGGAAACAAAAAAAGCTCCGCGAAGTGGTAAAGAATCAAGAAGATGAAATAATAACACTGACAATTGATATTGAAAAGGTATGCCAATCCAAGGAAGAGCAACAGAGCACTCAGACTAGAATTGAAGAGGAAAAGGCCAAGCTTCAGAAAGTATTCGAAGAGAAAGAGAAGTTGATGAAGGTAACTCTTTCAGATAATCACCTTAGAGAGTATAATAATTCTTAGTACTTGCAGGAAAAGCTAACAGATTTAAAAAAAGAACTCAATCGCAAGGATAATGAGTTTTTGGATTTGGAACGAATGAAAAATGTAAGCATTGTTATAATTTATTTGCCTCCGATATCTATCTGTCCGTACTGTACTATTTTTATTGAATATTTTGTCCTTTTAGTCTACCATTGCAGAGCTTAAGTATAAAATGAATAAAATTGGCACTGTCTTCGGCCAATCCGTGGGCTCTGCCACCGTCTTTCAAGAGACTCACGAACAGGACTCGAACATCTCTAAGAATCAGACTCCATTAAATAAATCAGAGAAAACCATTAAGGTAAGATAACCATCCACAAAGTCATGACAACTCACTAATATACTGTTAATTAAAGACCCGACCTAGGTCCTCTGATTCGGTGTCGTCAGACGATGTCAGTCCAGTCAAAAGATCTCGTACAATGCGCTCCTCTGGTGGCCGTAAGCCAGTGTATAATGTCTCCGATTTTGAAGATGATACAAGTGAGGAGGACTTTATACCGATTATCGACTTGGTAAAATCCTCAAAAAAAAAAGTATGAATTACCTTAATTCCTAATTGCAATTGCTTGATGATTTAATAATTTTCTTTAATTCTGTGCAGGCGAAGTTAAGTAGTCCAAGCTCTAAGAAAAAGTATCGTTTGGATACCGCAGCGACCCCTGACCCGTCGGATATTTTCGATGAGCTTAAGTCTGTTCCATAAGATTTTTTAACAGCTTCAGTTTCATTCATGTTTATCGCATAAATATTGACTTGAGGCACCAATCTTCCATTGATTTACTCAGGAAAGCATCCTTGAAAATACTTTTCTTTAGCTAAGTATTTCGAGTATCACCAAATGAAACAATATGGCATATATATTGCCTTCTTTATATCTAAACTTAAGTTGAAAAAGTAAAATATTATCCTAATTTTGATTGAAACAATGTTATTACAAAGTGTACTTGATTTGTTCAATTCTCTAATCTTAACGTAATGAACTTAAATATGTGGCAAATTATATTTGGAAAGTGTAAGGAATTGACATAAACCAAATATTTGTTTATTTTCAACTTAACGTAGGAAGTTAAATATTAGTATTTCTCTCGTCTTATCCTTAATATGTAATTAATACTGGTTCACGGAAATTTGTGCCACATTATGTTTCGAAAGCGAAAGAAAGAAGAAATAATCTTTATCTATGTTAAACTAAACTTTAAAAAGTTGAATATTATCATTTCTTTTTCCTTATCTTTGATGATTGTGTATTCCTCTCATATTGAAATGACGAAGAGGAATGAACATGTCCCTTTGTCTCATCATGTGTCTTAAAAGTTGTATTCAAACATAAACTGAGAAAAAATTGTGAAACAATATATTTCTGTTATTTTGTACTTTAAGTTAAAACTACTTATAATATACGGCCGAAAAACCAATCGAATCTTAATTCATTTTCTTACCTGTATGCCCTATGATTACCTTTTGAAACCACTATTTTAGTTAAATGCAGCACTTCCAGTTCATTAAAGTTTGTCACTTGAAACTTCGGCTATCGATTATTTCATTTTATATCCGCGAATTCCTTCAGAATCCGGTTTTAAGTTATTTGCCTTGCGTCAATCTCTTCTGTCGTCTATTTGATAATTCCCAACATAAGCTTTAATGTGCAGTACTGATCAAGGGAATACCCATAATTAAAAATAACGGTTGTTTTAAGTCGAAAGTTAAAAATAATGTGACTCTTGTGTGTGTGGCTGGTCCTTGGTTGTTGGAAACGCAATAGAATCAAACCATCTACCATTTGCGTGGGGGCATTGGTAAATCCTTTTCGGCATGGTAGAATATTATGAAAGCAATATTTGCTTTCATTAAAAAATAATTTAATCAATTTAAGCTTATGGACTAGTAGCTATAGCTAGTGGAAGATTGGCTGTAATTTACAATTACTGCCCAATCACATAAATAAATCATCTAATCAATTTAAATTCAAATTTTAACCGATAATTTAGTAGGTTATTTATCGATAGGCCATCCAGCATATCCGATAGTTTTCGCGTATTTCACAACACTAACTTTAGTTCCATCTCTATGTTACCGACCGTCTCTAGTTTCTGGGCTTTCGCGGCTTTCCAACGTTTACCGTCGATCTGCAAAAAAGCAAAAATTAAATTTTCAACAACCTTGCTGTTTAGAAATTACTTCGGGTAAGTTAACTCTAAAAGCAATGATTATGTATTTGCTGTGTAGTTTATGGGTAATAATTAACTTGATTTGGTTTTTGTTTTAAATTTTTTTTGTCATGGTCGGCCATTTTGATGTCGTCTCAGTTCACAAAAAAGTAAAAGGAATAATGTCGAATGAAAAGACACCAAATCAAAATGATGCTTCGGCATTACGGAAACCGTATTTTATGAACAACCCTGACAATGCTCCCAATACCAGTTGGTCGGACGCACAGAATCTTATTGAAAATATGCTACAATCGTACATAGAATCGTACAAGAAATCCGGGCAGGACATCAAGGAGAGTCAACTAGCAATTATCAAGAAAGCGCAGCAGACGAACAAGGCCTACGTCGAAAAGAATGAGCAGTGCATTCACCTAATGGACGAGTAAGTTACCCGTTACCTGATTCGTGGATTTCACATATCTTTCTACACACACATGTGCCGGTACAGTTATACTGGTATATGGTAAAACGGTAATTATTCATAGGAACAGTATCTATAGGATACTCTGGTTTTTAAGTAGCTACAACAATATGTACATACAAATGAATATTGTATATGTATATGTAAAATCTGGCAGAGATTTGTGAGGAATTATCATATTTCATTTATTCTCTCTATTTAGTTTGAACCGTAGCCAAGAAGAGATTAAGGAACTGACTCAGAATCTCGAGGAAATCCGGCAAAAAGAAGGAGCTATGCGGGAAAAGTGGCAAGATCTATTATCCAAATTTACCGGCATTGAGAGGAAATACGATATGGAAATACACAATGCTAAAATCACCATTGATAAGCTGAATTCGCAGCTAGATGAGCGGACTATGTCTGTTGCAGAATATGAAATTGAAGTAAATTGTTAAAAATGTTGCTTAGGTTTTGCACTTATTAGTTATTTTTGTTTACAGCTGGATGAGTTGCGCAGAACTCAACAGACGCTTTCTGATCAGCTAAATAGCAACAACGCCGCCCACAATAATGAAATTCAAAATCTTCAAACGATCAATTTCAGTTTGGAGGAAGAAAACAACCAATTGACTGCCAATGTCAAGACTTTTCGTGAAGAAATAGTTCAGAGAATAGGTGGTTATGAGGATCTCTCGGTAAGAACACGCACTATAGTATATAGTAATATAGGTTAAACTATGAAACAAAATGTTTATATAATTCAGTTGATTAATCTAATCGTTTTACACCTCTTATCTGGTGCTTATTCAGTTGATAATGCAAAAGTCTATGAAGACTTTGAATGACCAAAAAATTGAGTTTGAGAATGCTGTCAAGCATCACGAGTTGGAGCTGAAAGAGGCTCAATACACTAGAGAGACACTTGAAGGTAATCTAGTGCACAAGGAACAGGATTGTCAAAAGCTGTTGCAGAAAAACCAACAATTATCTAAAGAAATACAAGATATGCGCCAAAGATTTGAGTTGGAGTTGAACGAAAAGAAAGAAGAAATTGAAAAGCTATATAGCCACAACCAGAATGTGACACAGACCTATATGTCTGAGGAGGAACTCTACAAAGAAAAAATTGTGACTCTACAGGCGGAAACAAAAAAGCTCCGCGAAGTGGTAAAGAATCAAGAAGATGAAATAATAACACTGACAATTGATATTGAAAAGGTATGCCAATCCAAGGAAGAGCAACAGAGCACTCAGACTAGAATTGAAGAGGAAAAGGCCAAGCTTCAGAAAGTATTTGAAGAGAAAGAGAAGTTGATGAAGGTAACTCTTTCAGATAATCACCTTAGAGAGCATAATAATTCTTAGTACTTGCAGGAAAAGCTAACAGATTTAAAAAAAGAACTCAATCGCAAGGATAATGAGTTTTTGGATTTGGAACGAATGAAAAATGTAAGCATTGTTATAATTTATTTGCCTCCGATATCTATCTGTCCGTACTGTACTATTTTTATTGAATATTTTGTCCTTTTAGTCTACCATTGCAGAGCTTAAGTATAAAATGAATAAAATTGGCACTGTCTTCGGCCAATCCGTGGGCTCTGCCACCGTCTTTCAAGAGACTCGACTCGAACATCTCTAAAAATCAGACTCCATTAAATAAATCAGAGAAAACCATTAAGGTAAGATAACCATCCACAAAGTCATGACAATCCACTAATATACTGTTAATTATAGACCCCCCCTCTGATTCGGTGTCGTCAAACGATGTGATTTTTAGTGTACCAAGTCCAGTCAAAAGATCTCGTACAATGCGCTCCTCTGGTGGCCGTAAGCCAGTGTATAATGTCTCCGATTTTGAAGATGATACAAGTGAGGAGGACTTTATACCGATTATCGACTTGGTAAAATCCTCAAAAAAAAAAGTATGAATTACCTTAATTCCTAATTGCAATTGCTTGATGATTTAATAATTTTCTTTTATTCTGTGCAGGCGAAGTTAAGTAGTCCAAGCTCTAAGAAAAAGTATCGTTTGGATACCGCAGCGACCCCTGACCCGTCGGATATTTTCGATGAGCTTAAGTCTGTTCCATAAGATTTTTTAACAGCTTCAGTTTCATTCATGTTTATCGCATAAATATTGACTTGAGGCACCAATCTTCCATTGATTTACTCAGGAAAGCATCCTTGAAAATACTTTTCTTTAGCTAAGTATTTCGAGTATCACCAAATGAAACAATATGGCATATATATTGCCTTCTTTATATCTAAACTTAAGTTGAAAAAGTAAAATATTATCCTAATTTTGATTGAAACAATGTTATTACAAAGTGTACTTGATTTGTTCAATTCTCTAATCTTAACGTAATGAACTTAAATATGTGGCAAATTATATTTGGAAAGTGTAAGGAATTGACATAAACCAAATATTTGTTTATTTTCAACTTAACGTAGGAAGTTAAATATTAGTATTTCTCTCGTCTTATCCTTAATATGTAATTAATACTGGTTCACGGAAATTTGTGTCACATTATGTTTCGAAAGCGAAAGAAAGAAGAAATAATCTTTATCTATGTTAAACTAAACTTTAAAAAGTTGAATATTATCATTTCTTTTTCCTTATCTTTGATGATTGTGTATTCCTCTCATATTGAAATGACGAAGAGGAATGAACATGTCCCTTTGTCTCATCATGTGTCTTAAAAGTTGTATTCAAACATAAACTGAGAAAAAATTGTGAAACAATATATTTCTGTTATTTTGTACTTTAAGTTAAAACTACTTATAATATACGGCCGAAAAACCAATCGAATCTTAATTCATTTTCTTACCTGTATGCCCTATGATTACCTTTTGAAACCACTATTTTAGTTAAATGCAGCACTTCCAGTTCATTATAGTGTGTCACTTGAAACTTCGGCTATCGATTATCTCATTTTATATCCGCCAATTCCTTCAGAATCCGGTTTTAAGTTATTTGTCTTGCATCAATCTCTTTAGGTAAGCTACTTACTCGTTATTTGATAAAGAAAAAGCTTTTATTCAATTTGTTAGTAGATATATATGTATTGTATTTATTTTTAAATGCTCCATGAAGCTCTTTTTTTAGACTATGTCTACCCATTTTGCTGTGTTAGCTTTATCTTATCGATTAACAAAGTAGTTTAATAATATCTCTTGGATAATTGTAGCATTTCATTTCTTTTGTGCACAGTAAGCCATACATGTATGTATGTATTGTAAGTATATACAAACATATCTGTATATATGTGTCTTGGACGGATTAGTATTACATGGAAGAAAAAAGGATATCCATCAAGTGTAACGATAATTCAGACTACATTATCCTTTGCAAAAAGAAAAAATATATATAAATATATATAAATTTTATTAGTATTCGCTTTCTTTAAGCTGGAAGCCCGATTTATGTACATGGACCATGTATCCATTGAAATGTTCTCTGATTAAAAAATAACGTAGAAAAATATGGATATCGATTTGTGAGCATTTTGTAAATGCGCCTATAACCATTTGAACATATTTTGTGTCTATATAGAATATGCATTGTGTCTACTATGTAGATCTGTATCTATAGCTACTCTGTAGTAATACTTTCAGTTAAGACCTGCTAACCATTTCCAGATTGGAGTCGGAGTATTGTATTTGATTATAAGATCTTTTGGTGTGCTTTGCATAAAAGTTTGTTTTGAGTCTCTCTATCTCTGTGGCAGTTGAAATGATAATATATAGTACGGGGTCTTGGAGTGATCGTTGGACTTTGAATATACATTTATATGTACATATATATAAACTTGTAACTTTGTGGCTAATTTGAATTGGCATAAGAAATAGTTGTTTTGAATCAGAAATATAAGGTCTACATATTTTCTACATATATATTTTTTATTCCACCTGGCGATCCTGGCTGAAATGCTTAAAGGCAGCTTAGTTATTAATAGATTTACGTAAGCAGATCAATATATACATATGTATTAACTGATCCGCATGAAATCTGCATTCAATTTGTTAGTATCATATCGTTCTTCTAAAGCTCTATATTAGGTATTATCCAGCGGACTTTCTCCACATGGAATATAATTCGTGCATCCTTGCGGTTTTCACATCAGCAAAAAAAAAAAAAAAAAAAAATCTTGGATGTGGAAATTATATAAAAAGCGAAAACCAGAAAGATGTTCGAGCCGATGAGTCATCAAGACCTTCCTCAAACCTTGCTACGAATGATAGATTCATAGCTAAACTGTTATGTCAGGCAATAGTAATTGGCACTTTCGTTAATTGTTCTGTTTAGGATATTAATTTATAGTAGTATTAATAACCTAAGATTACTGTTGAAATCAATTAGGGGTATTCATCTACTCTATGATAAATCTTATGCGGAGAAGAATCTGGTAACCAGAGTCAAAACGTACATGGAGATCTCTTCTGTCGTCTATTTGATAATTCCCAGCATAAGCTATAATGTGCAGTAGGGTACTGATTAAGGGAATACCCACAATTAAAAATCTGATTTACATATAAATATTGATTGTATGCTCTTGTCCTTCCCATAACGGTCGTTTTTAGTCGAAAGTTAAAAATAATGTGACTCTTGTGTATGTTGCTGGTCCTTGGTTGTTGGAAACGCAATAGAATCAAACCATCTACCATTTGCGTGGGGGCATTGGTAAATCCTTTTCGGCATGGTAGACACTTCGATGGGTCTCCACATATTGACTTTGCGTTTGTCTTTGGGCCACAATTCGTTCTCCCGATCGCGCTGTGGCCATGGCCAATTGCTGGCCAGGTTCTGCTAGCGGCTGTAAAGTATAATGCGCATATTGATGAATCATTGGAGTTATCAAACGTTCATTCTATTCCATGCATTTGTCTTACCTGGCGGGCACGACGTGCTCGAGGAGTGGCCTCTGGCGAAGAGATCTCAATGTCATCTGGAGCGGTCCAGTGTTCGGTGAACTCACTGGCCGAACGGGCCAGCGATGGGTGGCTGAGCGAGCGATAGAAAGAGCGCCTATCTTCATCGTCGTAATACTGCATGCGATAATAGCTGCTAGCATCGCTTGCGTTATCGAAATGATCCGGCTGAGCCCTTCCAAAGTCAACAGTCACTTCGGACATGGAACGGAAGTCATTGTGATCGGTCTGGTATGAAGTGCGAGAACTACGACGCGAGCGCTGTTGGCCAAAAGGTCCCTGGCCAGGTGTCATCTGTATTGGCAAATTGGGATCGTTACGTATCGTGCGCACACTGGAGCCACCATCACTGTCGTATTCGTAGAGAGTTGGCAGGGAGCTGCGACGAGAACGTGTGTCCCACGGCTGGGGCTGTGCCTTCTTGCCCCGCTTGGGATTGCCGCCGCGCATTTCCACATCGGTCTCGTCATCGCTAGGTGGTGCCAAGATGCGGATGATGACATCCCAGGTTTGTGGCTCAAACATACGCTCGTAGCGAGTATCCTGACGAATGCGCTCAAAGTCCTCACGCACCACAGCCTCGGTCAGCATGGTGCGCAACGAGGACTGTGTGGTTATAATCTCCTTCCACTTGGCCCTGTCGTCGTAGCTGATATTGTGCACGGAACTGACATCATCTGGTGGTCCGGTCTCAGACATCTCAGGCTCCTCAAGAATGCGGATCAGGACGTCCCAATTGGGAACATCCATGTCTTGGGGCGGCACTTCAATGGGTTTCATGTTGCCCACTAACTCGGGGCTTGTCAGTTTAAGCTTGTTGTCATGTATCTGGGCCGGCGGTTCAGTAGGTGGCAGGGTTAACTCACTGCGCTCCATTTTAGGCGTCAGAGTCAAGCCGGAGGCACTGGATATGTCTGAGAAGTTTTCCCACTGCTGTTGCTCGCGTTCGCTGGGATAGTTGCGAACCTTCACATCGAATTTGGGATCAATAGGCGGTGGTGGTGGTGGCGGTAACGGAGCCTTCGCCTTCGGTTTGCTCTTGTACTCTGTCACACGACGCTTGTGGCTTTCTATGTCCTCGATGGTCTTCTTCTCAGTAACCGTACGCAGGTAAACATCATCAACCGTGTGCGAGGTGACCAGCGGCGGCTTGGGCACCACCATTGGCTCTATGGGCACATATTCGTCCTCATAGTAATGCATGGTGTCAACTGCGCGATTAATGTCGATCGCATGGCTATCGGGAACTTCGGATGACAGATCTGTGATCTCGCTAGGAGCCGGGCCGTCGGTGTAGTCCGACCAAGTCTCCGGTCGGCCATCAACAACCTCATGATGCGTGCGTGTGTAGACAGAGAACTTAGGCTCGGCCACTAATACCGGCGGTGGCTGAGGAGCTGCATGTAGTTCCGGAATGTAGGTGAATTGCGATTGCATGGTCTCCACCTGAGGTGGCAGTGAGTCCATGGTCATGATGCTTTCCCGATCCTCGTAGCCCTCCATAATGGTCGACAGATTGTTGCGATCTGGACGCACAGTTGCCACGCTCTCCGTGTCAGAAGTCACGGGCGAGGGAACTGCCGGCGGTGATTTCTTAACTCGCACCTGCACATCGAACTTGGGCGAACCGGCCGCTTCCTGAATGGGTATGGCGTGACGTGTTATTGCCGCTGTGGTCACTACAGCATTAGCCGCTGGCAATTCTTCGCTGTAGATGCTTGAGGTTTCCTGAACGAATGCCCGATTCTCGAAGCTACCCGCCGAGCTGAACGGCAATGATCTGGTGTCAATCTCCTCAATTTCAGAATGCGATTCACTTGGATAGTCGGATGGTATTAGTGCTCCCTCGCTGCCCGAGGAGCTGTATACCGCCTGGAGTGCGGCATGGGCACGTGGTATTTTAACGCCCTCGAAAGCACTTATGTTGCCCACACTGCTGCCGCTCAGTTTAGTGATTTCGGAACCGCTGCCCATGCTCATGGGCAGTCGTCGCACCACGGGAATGGGCCGACTGCGCAGGCAGTAGTACGAAACGGCAAGTCCCAGTAAGAGCAATGTAAGGAACATGATGGCACAGATGATCATAAGTATCTGGATGCCTTTCAATGGCGGTTGCAGAATTGCCCCGGTGGCAATCGGATTCAAGCTGAAAACAAGAAAGTGAGAAATAAATAGATACGATGACTACAATCAATATATTAATGCTTACATAGGAGCTGGAAGAGCCGGTGGCAGTGAAGGCACAGGCGGTGGATAGCGGCAGACAATTGTGATGATCTCATCACCATCCATTTCCAGATTGGCATGGAAGCGAACAATAATGTTGTTGGTGAATACGCGTGTGGGATTCTAAACAGAAGTGAAATAAAATATTTGAGATATTACAAGACGCGCTCTGCCAATGACCTTGACCCACACTCACCTGAATGGTGCCACAGCCTTTGAGGGGCAATTCAAGGCGGTAGCTAAGGGCGCCTTTGCCGCTAACCCTACAAGCACTGCTGCGATCATAGTCCGCTTGGATAATGCCATGGAATGGGTCATTGAATTTGAGATCAACCTGATGAATCGGATCAAATTATAGAGGATTCAGTGAGAAATAAAAGTCCAACTTACTTGCATGGAGCCAGCGGCACAATTAAGCGCTGCCTTTGTCCGATTTAAAAAGATTAGTGGGCTAATGTCATCCAGCTTGGTTACCTGGTTAAATAAGAAGAATATAAAGATTGTAAATTTATTAGGCGTTTTCCATATTCTATCCTTCCATCCATCCAACCATCCAATCATCCATCACCCATCGTTTGCAGCATTCGCAAATTGCGTGGGAAGCGCTGTCGACACACCGATCCACCGATTAGCATATTATGTAAGCTACTAGTGTGGGTGGACAGACTCAGACAGACACCGATACAGACAACTGCTCCTCCTCTTGGTTATGGCAGCGTTTCCGATGTGTACTTTCCCTCACTCTCTCCCTCTCTCACTTCGCATATGTACGACTTAATCAATGGGTTATTGTTGCTGCAGCCCCAGGGAAAATCTCAGGCCAAACCGTGCATTGTTGTGCTCGGAAATGGAGCGAGAGCGTGTGTCGGCCAGTAACTATTTACTCAGTCTCGAATGTAAATACATATGTACATACATAGGAAGAATGCGACTCTGGCATTATTAGCATAAGCTTTTGTATAGGTATGCAGTTTGGGAAGATTTTAAAAATTAATTGCGTCAATATACATAAATCAAAAGCAAAGTCAACCCGAGACTAATTTCATTAGCAAAATTTTTTATGTTTAGAATTCCTAGTGCGCTCCCCTTACCTTGCCATCCAGTGTGGCTTCCTCGGGTAGTCCGTTGGTCGTGTAGTTTCCACTATCGCCATGCTGCACATAATTGGATTGGGCTACGGCCTGTTGTGCACTGCAGCAGATCAGCGCCAGTAGCAGGAGTGCGACAGCCATTACAGATGGCCGACAAGGGTCCGGATCCGAGTTCATATTACGCGACCAATTGCGGGTCAAAAAAAAAAAAACTTAAAACAAAAACCACTGCAAAAAGAGAATGCAAACAAAATCAGCAATGTGTATCACAAAAACCAGGCGTAATTCGAATACACCATAAGAAAAAATCAATGTAATAATAAAATAAATGCATGGATCTACATATATCTATTATTGGCAGACTCTTTGATTGATTTACATTAGTATTTTAATGGTGTTAAAATAAAATTAACTCATCAGTTCATGGTTTTATACATTTGAAGAAATCTCAATCGATATATGTAGCTTCGGTTGTTATTCCCAAAGTGTAAGTGTATGTGCATATGTATCCATCTATGGACTGCGTATAGGGCTGAAATCGTGACACCGATGGAAACGGAGAATGAATGGGAGATATAGACAAAGACGGCGCAGGCGTCGGGGAGTTGGCAAGATACTGCAGCTGCACTTAAAGCCCAGATCGGTGCAGCTGCGCGCATTCATGGCACCAAATGTCGACGCCCAGCAAGCAAGCAACTTGCAAAAAAAACCAAAATGGGGCTACGATTTTTCGATATTCTCTTTTTTATTATGATTTATCGTCTAGCTATGAAGACTAGCCGCGGCGGGCTGGTAAGTGACCAATTGAGTTACTCAAAGAGTTGGTCGAGAGATGTAGATCGCAAAAGCCATAGACTTGCAATGGCGGATATGAATACCGTTAGGTCGCTCGGCCCTGCCCCATTGTGTGTATTGGTCTACTGTCAACGACCTTCGCCCCAAATATTTGGCGTGATAAAAAATAAGAAACAAAAAAAGCATACACAAATGAGCATAGAAAAAGCTGCTGGAGTGAATGAATACATGTTTGTAGCTGGACTGCCTGCCCCACATATGGTTTCTCCAAGAAGATCTGCGGTTCTACCTCGTTGTGAGTTTTCTTCCCTGCGAATGAGTCGCTTTTTAACGTCTTTCATCTTAGCATCTTTCTTTTTTGCTTTCTTGCTGTCTTATTTGATTACGCAGATTCATGGCTTTCTTTGGTTTGGTTTGGGGATTTCAAGATTGCGAGTATTGTGAGGAGGGCAATGATTTCTTTTGGACAGATGTTCAATGTCAATGTTGAAATGCTTTTTATATCTCTCAAACTAAAATCGGTCTGCGTCCCAAGAGAGTGGCAAGCAGATCGAAGCGAACGAAGCAGTCAAATGATGAAGAAATAAAAATAATAAAAAAAAAAAAAATAACACCTACGACAATTTTGCCATATTTGTCAAGTCGAGTTGCCTTGAGCCAACGGGCCTCCATCTTTGACGTGGACGTCGACTTTGTATTCGCTATTCGAATTCGAATTTGGTTTCGACTTCGATTGCATTGCAAAGCCAAACTGAAGCAAAACCCAGACTTGGTCTGATGGATGAGTGTATGGGTTGTGGTTTAAATTCTACTCGATTTCAGTTTACCATTTTTTGCCAAACAAGTTTTAAAGCCAACCACCACACACACACACACACAACGACCCTCACAGGTAGCTGATGGTGGTATGGTTGTACGTAGGAGAGGATTTTAGACGGCCAAAGCTAATCAAATGTACTAAGCTAAGCTAAGCCTAGGCTAAGGACAAGGGCGAGAATGGGTACGACCAAAAAGTGTGGCTTAAAGTGAGAGAAAGAAAGAACATATAGAAAATTTTTCAAGGTTATCGACTTGTTATAAAGCAGACTAAACAAAAATTTGTCGTTTTAAAGTGACTCATACATAATGTGGATTCAAAATATCGATCGAGAACCATTGTCGTGAAGTGTCCAATAAGCGCTTACTGAAACCAGTTGACCAGTTCTCCAATACCTACTCTGAGTTTCCATTTGTTTTGTCATAATACAAAATATCCATTAGCTAACTCAATATCGTTAAGTCAGTGCTAAGTTTAAAGAGAAAATCGTTACGTCAGCATAACTCTTAAATAGAATTTTCTTCGATAATATTACTTAAAGTTTAAGTTAGTTTTTTTCATTTGGAATATTATTTGGCAATTAATAAAGTATTACCATGAGAGTCTCAATTAGGTATATAGATTTTTACACCACTGGACTGGAAATGGAAGAACAACTTCCTAAAGAAAATCCCTTGGCTCTATCTTTCCTTAGTACGAATCTCCGTTTATTTTTAAGACGAGACTATGTCTTAACTAGTCTTAGTTTGCAGATTTATGAGTATAATTCAAATCAGTTCCTGAATCAATAGATATTCGTTGGGGATATAGAAGTCTCTTAAAATTAATTCGAAACGGAAAACTCTAATTAAACTACTAGCAAACATGCATACGAATATTGACTAGAACTCCATTGTTTTAATATGCGTAAGTATATGCATGTGTATGTATGCACATTTTAACGTGTAGTTAATTACATCTATGTACGTGTATACCTATTCCATGCAGTCGTCCGTACATAGATCTTATGGAGCTTGTCAGGTACTTCGGCATTCATTTATATGTAGGTATGTACATGCTGTGAGCAAAACTGGTATTTTGACTTGTTGCTCACTTCGATAATCTCCCCTCAAACCCCCTCCTCCCACCTGCCTGCCGACCTCCTTCTCTTAGCGCTACTACCGCTACTTCTCTCTTTCTCTATCTCTTTGTCTCTGCTTCTTACCCTAAACTCGGTTTTGGCTTAGTGATTACGCGACGCGGCTGCTGCTGCTAGTGCCAGTCATGACTATAGCAAGCGGCGGCGTCAAGTATGTAACGCGAGTACAAAATCACTTGAACTGTTGCTGCTGCTGCGCATGCGTTGTGGGCTCATTGCGCACCAAAGACCATGGGCGTAGCCATCAGCAGCTCAACTCGACTAGGGAACCCACATTGTTTATTTCTGGTTATTTTACTCAAAAAGGCTTCAAATAGTTGTAAGTAGTAAGAAGTATCGAAATATAAGCCTAAAATAGTTTTTAAAAGATATAGCTATACCCATCTAATTATTAAGAAATCTTTTAGTTTTTTTAAACTGATTGTTATCTGAAAATCAGTAATATTTTGTGCAGTTTTGATTCATGATATAAGTTTGAACAATATCATGTTGCATTAATTATATCCAATGATCTAAAATATTGGTTGCTTTTCAAAACAGTTTTTAACCGACCGCCTTTCGAGGTCGATCTGAGGGATCAGGGATATCTTGTTACTAATAATCATTGCTGCGCCCATGATTCTTGATTTTCTTGCTGTCTTTTTCTGTGTCTGGCTTAAGTCCCCTTCAGCAATTCGTTGCTGTTTGGCTTAAGCTGGCTTGTCTCATCGGCCTGCGTAAACTTGGAGAGTTGGGAGCCCAGAGGCAGCAACAGAGCTTCTATGGCGGTATTTTTGGGCAGCATTCCAACCGTGTGATGCCCACGCAATACATGCATACATACATATACATACCGAAATACATAGATAGATGAAGAGAGAGAGAGAGAGAGAGCCGAACATATTTGAGTAGGTACAGGTAAGATATGATACGTGCGACTTTGACTCAAGTATGATATTGCTCTTTCTTTAGACGAAATAATTGTTTAATGTTCACCGATTGGATAATTGATCGATCAAGTACACTCTTAAGAACAAATTGAAGTGCAGTAAGCAGTAGCCGGAAATGTTATAGACGCCATAACAATACCGAGTTAAGATCACTCTGAATCACTTCACTTGTACCTAATCTCATTTCGTCTAACACTTTCCCAAAAAGTCAAAAAGAAATTTTCTACCGTTTCGAATAACAATGCGTTTGAGGTGATCCGATGTGATGTTGTGTTTTGTGTGCGGAATGCGATGAGAATTCCATTGTCTCACATTTAGAACAGATTTCTATTGAACTGCTACGATGACAAATGCTTTCTTAAAAAAAAACTATTCAGGTGAGTAACAAAGGTCCAATCGAATTCAATGAGTAATCTCCATGGTAATTGCTATTCGTGATGAATTCACTGTCAATACTAATTAGTCGGCTGCAAGCATCTTCGTGAAATATTCAAAACGGAAAAAAAGTCAATAATAAATTCCATTTGCGAAGGTTACAGGCTGCAACACTGTGTACTTTTGTGCATATGAGCATACATGCGATAGTTAGGCAAACTACTGTTTCAGTTGTGTTTGTTTTAATAATTTAGCAAACTAAGTCAAACTTAAAAACACACACACACACACACGAAACAAAAACTATAAAAAACGTAACAAAAAACAAAAAAAAAAAAAACAAACTATTTTCATACATACATATACATACTTATATGTACATATATGCGTATGTATTTATAAAAGTTACAAAAAATTGTTGAGCTACTAACATGAAACTGCTGATGTTTTTGTTGTTGATTGTTTTTTCTGGTTTTAACTTTTAAGCCATAGGAGAATTTCGCAACGGTATTACGGATATTTGCTTATTTATATCTTTCGTTTCTCTCTATCTCTATGTTTATCTCTCTCTCTCGCGATTGTTTGCTCGTTGCGCCTTGACGCGGTTGTTCAATCGTTAGGTTGTTGTTGTTTTTTTTATTATTATTATTTTTCGTTATTTAATGCCAATATTCTTTGCAAATTTTGTTGGTCTATCACACTTGTCCGGGACCGAACGCGCGCTCTAGTGGATTACCTGCTAGCAACTGTTGCCTGGTTTGGCTTGGCTTGTTTCTGCTCCGGTCCGTTCGTCACAACACTTTTGGGCCAAGTCTGTAAGTCTGTGCATATATTTATCAATTCCATCCAAATGGCTGAGAGTCAAGCTCAGTCGTTCTCTCTCTGCTCAGTGACGCGATTTTTCAGTCTCGGCTTAGACTCGTTCACCTTTGCCAGACCAGCGATGCGCAACGAATTCACGTCAAAAGGTACAGAAAAAGCAAAGAAGACGAAAACACACACACACCCAGTGAGATGAAGATGGAGCGAGCTGATGAAGTTGGACCACCGATTACAGACTTGCGGAGGACCAAACAAGGTGAACTTGATGGAAAATAGAGATGAAAAGCCCATGGAATATGCCCAAAGGTTTCGCTGAATATGTCCAACATATTATATGTAGGGGATTATATCAGGGGTGCCGCACTGGTGCTACATGGCTTCCATTTCCAACTGGCATGTGATCGGTATCTCGTATATATATCTTCTCTCACCATGTTGCCAAACCTGTTGCGTTGCTTTTAGGCTGGCTTTAATTGCGCGTTGTCTGTTTGTTGTCCACTAGACTCTCAGAGAGTGACCAAAAGAGAGAGAGAGAGAGCGACAGCGCAGAGAGAGCGGTAATGATGGAGAGCGCCACGTTAACGTTAACTGCAAAACACAAGGTGGAGGCATCTTCTATCAGTCTTTATCCCTATATACCTAATGGTTATCAGGCTAGAAGAGCGTCCCGATGCATTTCTAATACTTTCAGGTATCTGTGTATTGAGTGGGGACGGCTGTGATTGAGAGATGTTGTAAATATGTATTGATTGAATCTTAAGTTTCCAAAATCATGCTCAATATGGTTAGCACCAAATTTGTAGTTAATGGATTATTACGTTGTCACACAGCCTCCACAAAGTGATCCGGTCCAGGATTGTGAAAAGCACCACATACCATAAACGTAAGTGGAAATAGTGCCTTTAATCATTTTCCATAAGGGAATAATGCATAAAATATATACCACCCTTTTTACGACCCATTATATAAATATTAAAAAACTTGATAACTTAACAACCCTATTTCTACATATATTGGAAACAAGTCCTATTTTAACTGAACACTCGTCGAATAATATGTTGATTTCGTTCTTGTTTTTATTATATTATAAATTTATAAACACAATAAATAATAAGTATGAAGGAAAGAGATCTTTCCAGAGATAACGAGAGATTTGTTGTACATTGTAGTTTTTGGTTGAAGCTTTTATCAAAAATGCCAAAACTCTACCAATCGTCTTCTACATCATTGGAAATCTCAAGGCGGAACGAAGTCTGAAAATCTTGCAATTTGCGACGGCAATTTCTGCTTAATGGATTGTTACGTAGATCCACCAAAGCCAATTGGTTGCTGGTAATAGCCTCTTCAGTGTCAATCTCTGTAAAAAGTTATTGTCTGATATAGCCAGGTACTCAACTCCCAAAACCTCCAGTTGTGGTCACTTACCCAGTATGGCATTGTTCTGGGCATCCAAAGTGGTAAGATTCGGTAACTTGAAGACAACCTGAGGTAATACAATGAATGAGTTATTTGAAATATTTAGTCTGGTCAATTCCGTAAGACTGGCAAATTCATCGGGCAGTCTCGTCAGTTGATTGTGTGAAAGATTGAGATCTGTTAAAAAAACCAAATTATTCAAAAATTGAGAGTTAATTATAATGCGATTTGTCATGCATATAGTGCACCCACCTGTAATGGCACTGAACTTGAGGGCAAATTTTGGCGACACTTTTTTAAGGACATTGCCACTTAGATTACATGTCTGGAGTTCTGTGTTTCGCATCAGATGATACACAGCATCTGGTATTTGCATGAGTTCACATTGTGATAGATCTGAAAATAAATACATGGATGGAAGACAAATTCATTACTAAACTATCTAAAGTATGCCTTTTGAGAGCTTTCCCCATACTGAGAGAAAGCTTTCGCGTAAAGCTAATGACAGATGGCGTCTGATATTCAAAGTATAAAAATATTTTCTATATACATATGTATGTATGTATATCGGGCGATTCGTTGCTTCCCTTACCCAAATTGCAATCTTCTGTTGCATTTTCACACCGTTCAATCACTTTCACCACACTATGAGCCATCTCGGCGTCTCTCCATGCGTTCTATCCAAAGGGAGAACTGCTTATCAATGACCAAACTTACGAATACACTTAGCTATAGCTACATATGCATATAGACTTTCACGTAACGAACTGAGCACGTGAATGTATTGAACTCGACTAAACATAAGACTTCGTCTTCCACGCACGATCTGAGCATGGACTACTACTACACGACAATTTTGTCGCTCAACACGATAAAGCTTTTTAGTGCGGGTGAGGGTGGAAGAGAGGGAAAGAGTGAGATTCTCTTCCATGAATCATAATTATACGAATTCCCGCAGTCAAAATTGAGAGAAGAAATTTTATGTGTATAAGAGTAAACCGATTTTACCATAATAATGTGTTTATTTCGTGGAAATTATCACAATCCCCCACTGAGATTAAAACAACTTGTAATATGTATTCAGGTATGGAATATATAAATTCTATACGACGAAATATTATCCAATAGTACTTTGATTAAAACCGAACCTAGTTCAACAAGGGAATCGTTATCAGGGCAAGAATTAACGTTCACAGCGTAAATACTTCTCGTATCATTTCGAATCGTTGGTTCGTAATCTGGTTGTGAGGTAATCAAGATATAACTCTTATATATCTCGGCCTCGATTTCAGTCAACTGTGACTGTTACACTACGAATTCCCATTTTAAAATATGGATCGCGTGTGTTTATTAAGGAAACGCAAGAGGCTTGATCAATTGCATAAAGCTTTTTGGGTTAAATAAGGCTTAAGAGAGTTACATTTACACATTTTGATCAAATTGTTCATTAATGATATCAAAATTGTTTCTAATAAATAACCCAAAGCTTGTGATGAATCAGCCTTTGGCATTCCCATACCACAGCCATGGTCTGCATACTAATTCTTTGGCCATTATCAATGAATTTGGCATAGTGTGTGGAAAAGAGAATGTGGTTATCACCTTAAACCATATATGGTTTATTAGACCGTTCTTTGTCAATTGTGTTGGTTCATTACTGGAAATGTACACACTCAAATGCAATTAAAGTTGGCTGACACATACTCGAATCGATTCGAAGCGACGCACTTTAGCTCACATGTTTTGAATGGCTGGATGGGTGGGTCTATCTCTGGTTGCGGGTGCGGGCGCAAGTGAGTTCAGTATAAACAAAATGTTGCATTCAGTGCGCAATAACTGAAATTGGCAAACGGCCAATATTTCTTTCGTGATCATGATGATGGGTATTCCATTTTTACGACTTACATTCAAATTTGTCTTATATACAAAAACAAAAAAATTTTCAGAAAAGAACTTTACTCAATCAAGGATTTGTTGTATTGCGCCGCACTTACCCAGTTTGTTGTTCTCCTTGGCGTCTTCACAGCGACGCACTACGCGTATAACACCCTTTCCGGCGATGGGTGAAAATGCCGCAACACCACCGATTCTGGCTATATGCGGTGGAATACGTGGATCATCTGTGATTGCTACGGGGATATCGCTATTATCATTATGATTTGCATTATCGCCAACATTATCTTGATTTCCATTGGCATCTGTATTGGTAGTCGCATTGTTATTGCCGTTAGTTGTGTTTGTATTCGTATGATCATCTCCACCACCCCCGTTACCATTCCCGCCTCCACCATTGTTATTGGGAATATTTGTGATATCGTTGCCGAAGGGTCGCATTTTTACGATCACTTTACAAAAGATTCACTTCACAAAACCAAAACAAAAAAAAACAGAAACAAAATACGATTTGTCACTTAGATTTTTGAACTGAATTTTGAAATAACTAATATTTTATAAATGTTTATGTTTGTCTATGTGTAATTGTTGTTTTAGCATTTGCCGTTAACTTTTTCACAACCAACTGAACGTGCCTCTCCTGCGCATTGAAATATTGAAAATGCTTTTTACTTTCCGTTTTTATAGCACGGAAGAAGAAAGAAAAACTGCGCACAACAAAACAAAGAAAAAAAACCAAATGAATTAAAAAAAAAAAAAGAAACAAAACCAAACGTAAAATGGCAAGAAAAACAACAAAAATAATAACACACAAAATTGGCTTTAAATGGCATTGAACCGAATCTTAAAATACACTCACCATTTTCATAAGTGAGTAAAAAATTAAAAACTAATACACATCAAAATTGCCTTAAGGTGTTTTTCCATGAAGTATACTATGAAATTTCAATAACTGTTAAGTTGAGTTTCAAATATTGAATTGAAATTTATGTCTGTAATTTATCATTTAAAAGAGTTGAGTGGCTCTGTAAAACTAAAAGGAACAACCAATTTGTTCATTCCATTTATAAAAACATGTCCATATATATGTACATATCAATCTTGTTCATGAAAGAAATATGAAAATTACTCGTAGAACATTTCTGATTAGGAACCAATAGAGCTATAGATAATACCCTTTATCGTCGTTATATGGGTAAGAAAATGTCTTGTCATTGTAAGAGCAATACCCTCTGTTATAAACAGTCCTTCTCTTGGCCCAATCGAGTGTTCTGCCTGCCACAGCGGGAAAAGTGTAAAAGTTCAATACAAAAAACAGAGAGCCACTGGGAGAGAGAAAGCAAGAGGGAGAAAGAGATGAGTAAGAGCGTAGAGAGAGACGAAAACATTTTTGATTCTCTAGTTATGTATATGTACTCTCACATATATCTACATATACATATATACGATCTGAGATTTTACGCATTTGCCCAACTGTCGCTTTTCAGATACCGGAACTGCTTATAGTCGGAAATTTTCCGCACACTTGCCAGTCAAAACAAAATACAATGATATTTATTATGTATATACATACATATGTATATATTTATATATGTACATATATCTGTATAATTAACAACAATGACAAGGACAAGCTGTTTCCAGAATTCCGATCATAAGGAATAATAACGGCAAATAATTATACTATTTGCAGCTTTTTGGGCTTTGCCATTCAAAAATTTTTCTTAAAACGAAAGTTATTTGTTTTGGCACATTCATAAGCTTTTCATATCACAAAAGCTAAAGGAAAACTTTTGCTGCTCTGAACACAGGGGCAGAGGTAGTTCTGGAATACCTTTCTACCAAAATGATCAACTCGAAAATAGATTGCAATTGTTTATTGTTCAAGTTTTAAAATATTTCATTTATTCGTCAAAAAACAAGTTGAAACTCTAGAAGGGATATCATTGATATTGTATCCGATTTGTATACTCAACATTATTTTAGATATAGATATTGTTATATAGTAGATAGTAATACAATATACACATACATATACAGATTTCATTTCATTTAAAATCGACAAATAAAGCGTTGAATTCGATTAGAACAAACACGGCTAAAAAATAATTATTTAGTAGGTAAAGTAGGTAAGTAGTAGGTATGCCACAACACGTATTGAATGTATGTATGTAATAAAAATGCCCATAAGTTAGCTCACTAACACTTTTCCAGTCTACTGCTTAAAAGTAATTACAGTATAAGTAATTACCCCCGACATAATTACTGCAATACCACACCCTGGGCATGCTGAAGTCCTGTGCACAAGTACAGCATTATAATGCTTAGGGCTTGGACACGTTCATCAGACTTGTTCTCGATGCTGATCGTTGTTGGCTTCCAAAGCGATGATTCGGTGGCCTTTTCGACATCGTTCATCATTGTGTAACCTTCGGTTTCTGCATCTAAGGCGATTTTCAATTTACTTAGCTACAAAAAGAAAGCAAACGAAGTAATTGTCGAGTCTTTAGCTGCCTGAAGTGTGTACTGTACCAGCTCATTGATTTTGGACACTCGCTCATCTGGCGGCTGACTGGCGTAGAGATGCTTGCTGGAGCTCTTGGCCAGATTCATAAGGTCTTCGTTGCGGGAGTGCCGTATAATTGGCTCGGTAATGATAATAACCTGATCGTAACTAAGAACTGTACAGTCGACAGGTAACGCCTCCAAATGCTGTGTAACACGATCAAATGGATTCTGTTGTGTCTCCTCGGCTATTGATGATTTCCTATTTGCAAAGAGGCGATAGATATTTTAAATTGATATTCAAATCAATTATCATTGAACTCACCGCGATGGTGTATGTTGGGGGCTTGGAGGGAGGCTCTTTGAGTTTACTGGGCCGCTTTGACTGCTACCCGTCAGCGATGACACAATGCCTGGAATATCCAGATTACTGGCCTGACGTTTGATACCCTGTGCCAGCATTCCAGTAAGACTCGGCCTATGCACATCGAGGCCCGAATGCGGCTGCACCTGATCCCCTCCAGGGGCACCACTCAAAGTAGCTGCCGGCTCATCTGGTGCACCAGAGCCCATTGCCTTTGATTCAAGCAGTCCCAAGTTTTCTGCCTCGGTTATGGTGAACTCTGGCTTATTTACCACAGAGACAGCAGGCGGTGGCAATGATGCGGAGCAATCGACGGGGCCACAAACGGTTGCGTTTTGGCACTTGGCTATGCATTTCTTGTGGCACGACATTGAACACTCTTGACACTGCATAGCATCCTTCAGCCAGATTTTCTTGCCACAAAAATCACACTGAGTGGCCCGATTAAAGTGCGTGCGGACAAAGTTGTGAGCTCGGGGCGCAGCCGTTGATGAGACACTGGAAATGCCGCTATCTGCAGCTGTGCCTGTGGATCTCAATGATATGCCATCCGATAGGTTGTCCTCACCAGCTTTATCACTAGAAGACGTGTTAATTCTGAAAAACAGCGGTTTTATGTTTATTGCCTTTATACTCAATTTAAATTGCAATCGCTACCTGGATGGAGAGGATTGCTTTGTGGTGTTTTTGGTTGCTATCTCGTTGAGAGTTACATTTGGATTGCCCAGCCAGGAGAAGGCAAGAAGAATATCGCCGAAACATAAACTGGGATTGAAGCCTGACTGATTCGAGAGATGGTGCATCTTACTGAAAATTCGAAAAGCAAATCCTCAAAATGGCAATTACATTTGAGATACATATATGTATGTCTTCACTTACACTGCCTGCAGGCTGGCTGGATTAAGGGCTATCTGCTTGAAGCACTGATGCAGGCTCGTCTCCGAGCACTCGACAAGGATCTGACTGATTTGTATGTTGTTATATCCCAGGAGGATCCTCTCGCCGGCACTTTTGCCAAAGACGCAGATGTTAAGGAAGCGGCTATTGGCATCCAAATTAAAACTACACGCATCGTTCATGTGTACCAATGGACTGAAGGCACAATCAATGGTCGAGTGCTGATAGAAATAGTAAACATCCTCGCTAGACTTCTCACTTGAGCAGAAGCCAGATGCCGGCTGTAAATCCTTTTCTTTATCCCTATCCCTATCCTTGTCTCGCTCCTTGTCTTTGTCTTTGTCTTTATCTTTTTCCTTGTCCTTGTCGCCGCTCTCTCTACTCATAGTCTTTTTAATTGCCTTCGCAATAATATTCGATTTCTTGGGTGATGGTGAATTTGTTGGCGTACTATTAAAGCTCGACTCCGTGGAGTGTCGACTGTGAGAAGGCTTGGCCAGTAAATGCTTCACAACGGCACCGCTTCCGGCACTGGCACCTGAATTTGTAACTTCAATGGGTAATTCCTCTGGGGATTGGGTTTGATCGAGTTTTGCTGCTGCTGTCGTCGTCGCGTGAATAGGGCAGAGATCATCGTATTTATCCAGATCCTCCAATATGGCATCATTGCGTATAATACCGGGAATAAAGCGCTCAATGCGCAAACAGAATACGGTGGCCTGAAGGTTCTTGACCACTTTGGCTATTTGCTGAATGGTTGTCACCTGTTTGCCTTCGATGGCAACTAAAGCATCTCCGGCCAATAGTTGTGACTTGCAGGCAGGGGTGTTCGGTAGCACCGACTCGATCCTGACCACCTGGCTGCTGCTCTGCTTAAAGACAATGCCAATCTGTTGATTTTTTGCTTTGTGTATATAAACGTCCAGAGAGATCAGCACATTGCGGCTATCCTTCTGATGGGCCTCGATAAATGGCACTGGAGCCAGTGTTATGGTACAATACACATCGCTCTCAACACTCTCGCCATTATTTGCCCAAGGCATCAGTCTTGATAGCTCAGACACCTTGACTGTGAGCAGTCCATTAGGCTGAATGTCGCAATCGCTCAGCTCTTCCTCGGCTGTCCAATGGAAGAAAGGCTTGTAGCGTAATTTGTAGTTGGGCAAGGTGTGTTTACGGCGCACCGCCTTGCGTATTTGATTTGATATAAGATTCGTGATATTTGATTGCATTTGACGACCCTGGTATTTGGACTCAATGTCCAAAATCAGTTCGGGATCTCCCAAGAAGCTAAGCGACCAGTGGGTATACGGTTTTCGTGTGAATTGCAATCGCGCCATTCCCGAAAGTTGTTTTACTGCAAATAGTTTCTATCAATTAACCCGTTTTGGCATTTCGTCTGGTGTGTCTCACCTTTAAGCATAATAGAACCCTTCTTGCCCAGCACCATATCCGCATCGATTGACGTGGAGAAGTTGCCAACATAGTTAATGTCCAGGAGCAGATCTAAATTCTCAATGCGTTGCTCTCCTTCGTCCAATTCGACATTGTGTACCGACAGAGACCTAATGTCGGGAAACTGATCACCCAATTCGAGTTCTTTGATCTGCGAATGAAAATATAAAACGTAACACATATTGAAACGGATCATTTGAAATTGGACGTTTTAGACTAACCGTTAATTTGTCCAACAATTTGCCGGTTGTAGTTTTGGTGACTAGCTCATCTAGCTCAATAGATAACTTGCGATAAAACCATTTTCGTACACGATTGGAGTTCTTAAATTCATGGAAAAGAAACTGCATAACAAAGTTGAGGGAAACCAAAGCCGATGCCCCTTGACTGTTCCCATCCACATTGCTTAAGTGGCTCTGGCTTTGTTCCTGACTCTCGTTACAACTGTTGCCCATTGAAGGAGCATTGATATTGCGTGCCGTTTGCTTAATGTTCTACGAGAATCAAAAAATTAGGCAAAAAAGGACCTAATGTATGTGAAGGATACTTACCAAAGGCAGAGTATACTTGGCGTTTATCTGTTTCTGCTCTTCACTTTCGTCTGGTAGATTAGAGAATTTGATAAAAATCAAATATTGCAATAGTATAATGATCACTCCGCCAATTAGAAGAAATATCAAACATAATAGAATTAAATTCGAAATGGGAATCTCCATGTTTTCTCTGGTGGGGATGAAGTAAGGGGAGGGCGTGGAGCCGAGGGGTCTTTTTGCTAGTTATTTGGAATTCTTTGGCCTTTCCCTGTACCCTTGACCTTAGGACATGTGACAACAAATCAGTTTTCAGTCTTTTCTTTATTCTTCTTTCCTTGTTTTTGTTTGGTGTTTTTTATTTCGTTTATGTTTGTAAAATTGCGTCCTACATGTGTGGATAACTATGCATTCTCCAGGCCAGTCCGGTTCCGTCAGATATAGACATTTTCCATACTTTGTCTCTTGATTGGCAATGAAGAATTCCAATGCTAGCTAATCATCTTTCATCATTTTTTTTGTATATTTTTCGGCAATTGTTTTCTGTATTTAATTCGGCTAATTTGCTATTAACTGTGGCAGCTGTTTCGGTAACACTTCAACTTTCCACAGTCGCACATATGTATATACTAGTCTAAGTGTGAATCAAAATCAATATGTATTCGTTGCTGCCTGCTGGAACGCCACTGCGCATGCTCCATAAACATCTGCTTGCCATACCCTTGCGTTAAGGATACATTTATTCTCGTCAGTCATTTGGTAACGCCCTAAGAAAGTGATTTGTAATTAAAAAAAAACTCAATTCTCGATACACTCATCGAAATATTTGTATTTATAAGTCACACAGAAGAAAACTATATTTATGTTTCAGCCATTTTAAGAACGATCAGGATGTCCTTTAATCACATTGTAGTCCCGCTTCGACTGGCACTAACGGAATCTTAAATGTTCTTCGGGGGGCTGGAATAAAAGAGAAAATCTCAAATCTCTCGCGATTCTTTTCGTCGATCTGCATCTTCGATGTAAAGGGCAATTGATAGTTCTGCGGAGAACTACCGATATATCCAATTCCCAAAACTAGGTCATTTTAAGAACGGCTAGCCGCAAACAAAGCCCATAAAAAACCTGATAGAAAAGGCCTTGTCGACAAATTGTGCCTTGAATTTCCAAAAATGCGCACCCTCACTCAAAAGTCATTAGTGCAACATCCCGGGTAACTTTTTTTTAAACGGCAGAATGTTTCTGAAATATTTTATCTCTTCATTTATTTAGATTTATTAATTTGTCTGTATCATCATTTCTTTGTTTTGTTGTTACGTTATATGTTTTTTTTTTTTAATTTTCTTAGGTTTTCTGATTTTCTTGTAATATGCCTTGACATTTTTTTCTCGATTTTGTTTTTACGGTTTTATTTTTTTTTTTGTTGTGGGTTTCAAAATTACTTTATTTTTACCTTTTTTATTTTTGCATGCATTTTTTTGTTTGTTTTTTTTTTTTTTTTTTTTTTTTTTTGTTACCCTTATTACACATACATAGCTACATATACATATATACATGGAATATACATATACATATGCCTATGGTTTCTTTAGATTTTTATTTTCTTGTTTCGAGAGGCAAAAAAAAACTATAAATATTTATTTCCACTTTGGTTTTCTTTATAAATATCATTTAATTAGTGACTTAACCTGATGAAGTTCAGTGGTAAGTTTTCATTTACATACATATAACTTGTACATATATATGTAATTATATACATATTGTATATATATTTTGCTCATTTCTTGTATCTTATATCGGTCCTATTCTGCTTGACCGCTATTGTTAGTTCTTGGCATACTTTACGCTTTGAATTTCAAATTGTTCAATTCGTTCATTAAACTCATATATTTTGTTTTCTTGCTTTCCTTTTCATTTTGATGTCTGATTGTGTGTGTGCGTGTATTTGTCTATGTATTTTATTCTTGCTGTGTGTTAGTAAAATATTTGTATAAGTTTCCGAAAAAACCAAACCCAGAATCGAAAAAAACGTTTAAAACATAGTTCTTTATATATAGTAACGCCAGCGTTACAATCGCATTCGCATATATACATATATATATATATATATAAATTTAAATATATGTATATATATACATATATGTGCATATATACCATCTCAATTTAAAGTTTTCTCCTCTTCTTTTACATACATATTTTGTTTTTTTTTTTTTGTTTAACAACCGTCTTCGCCTGCGTTAATTTTCTATGACGTGTAAATTTTATAATGATAATTAATTAGTTTCTGTTTTTTATCTTTCTTTTTGGATTTTTGTTGGTGTTTTACATTTCTTTCATTTTTTGATAGTATAAAACTATTTATTTTTCTGTAATTTCGCTTTCTTTGCTTTTAATAAATATTGTAATTTTGCATGTGTGAATGTTTGTGTGAGTGTGTGTATGCGTGTCGGTTTGTCTTTTCATTAAGTAATTTGGCAAAAAAAAAAAAAAAAAAAATTATTAACAACTATAATATCAGAGAAATCTTTCTTTTTAATTTGTTCGTCTAGATTTATGTGTGGATGTTTTCTGTGTATGTATGTCCTTCTATAAAACAAACAAAAAAGTCCATATTTTTACGAATATAATTTCTATACAATACATATATTGATTTATATAAAGAACATTGATATCTCGATATTTGCGGCACATTTGCATTTACTTTTTTGATACAAACAAAATATATTTAACTCTAAATATTTGAATTCTTGTATATATATACATATATATATAAATATATATTTATATATATATAAAGAGCATATGTGTATGTGTGTGTTTTCTATCATCAATTTCAGTCAACAAACTGGGCAACCACATTGGCCACAGCCATCGAAATTGAGTTAGAGTTTAGTTTGAACCAAAAATTAGATCAGGATAATGCTTATATGTAACACATACATGTGTATATCTCTTTGTGTGTGCCACTCTAATCACTAAATTTGATTCAGGACATCCTTTCCACATTTATTAAATTGCTTTTCTGCTACTTGCGTTTCGGTTTACGATTTACGATTTACGATTACGGGTATTGGATCTAATAAATTCATCAAGTACACACTAAATACACATACAACAACATATGGGATATAAGTTAAATACTTTTCTTCTATTCTATTCTGTAACTGCTGCCATGTGGCATTTTATATATGTATGTATGTATGTATGTATTAGTGAATGGTTCTTTGTATGTCTTTAGATCTATCTATGTGTGTATGTATGTATGCATAGTATATGGTATATAATGTGCAATACTCTGATAAATTACAAATTTATCTGGGCATAATTATAATAGAGCTACACACATGCACACAAAAATACATATATAACTCTATCTCCGATTTTTGGGATTACATGTAGTATGTATATATTATTAATACAAGTATTGCTGATCGCGATTGTTGTTCATTTTCCACGAATCGTATTAAAAATTCGTTATCAAATCAATTGAGATTTCTCAGTTTGATTTGCAGTTTTTGTTTGTTTTGTTTAAACACAAACCGTAAACATTTTGCGAAATGCAATCTTCTCTGTATACTAAATGTTTGGCATGAAATCTGTTTGAGTTATACGAAAATCTGGCCAGTTTTGCGAAATAAATTAACTTTTAGCATTTTTAAGTTATCGATTGAATGAGTTTTCAAATTGTTCAACCTGGGCTGGCAAACTTGGCTGTAAGTGCAATCTAATTATATTAGCAAGTCCAAGTTATTAAATTTCCCATTCGGTTATGGTTTATTTCTTGTTGTGACTCGTTATAGGCCAATTACAAATACAATTCAGTGGAATTCGCTTCGGTAAGTAATTTTATTAAGTAAATGTTTTCAGTTTTCTTCTGAGTTTTTCTTTCTTTTTTGTTTTGTATTTTAATGGAGAGGAAAAAGTCGATCTATGTTTGTTTGTTGTTTGTTTTTATTTATTTATTTCACTCAATTATGGTTAAAGTAGCTTTTGTAGTTGTTTGTTTGCTTTAAGTTTGCCATGGACATTTGCCGTCTTTAACTATATCAAAGTTAATTATATCAACTATATACATATATATGGTTGATATACTTTACTTTTGTTTAGTATGTGATTGTGGTTTATATTTGGTTTCAAAGTAAATCTGAAGCGCACATTTACAATGCTGCCTAAATTGCTATAAAGTATTCCATTCATATGTTTCCATATACATATATGTATATCTATATATATATAATTAGGTTTCTTCATCGGTTGCTTAGTTACTTCTGATTTTTTTAATTTAACACACATTTTTCATCATCATCATCTTCTGCCTGTATCGTTTCTTGTATACATACAATAATTCTCTTCTATAACTTCAATAGTGCATTTGAATAATTAATTTGTTTGTTTGTTTTTGGTTTTTGTTTTATTTATGATATTTTTAGACCATCAAGGTTCATGTATTTGTTTATAGGTATACGTATATATATATATACATATATATATATATATATATATATGTGTGTGTGTACATATTTATATTCATATAAATAAAAATATGTAAAAAAAAATATATATATAAATAAAGATTTCAACATAATTGTCGGGGATCCTGCCCGCTTCAACACAAAAAATTAAACATGTGTGTGTGAACGTGGTGTAGTGTGTGTTTGTGTGTGTAGATGTGTTTTTATGTGTACATATGGGGGGTTTTCAAAACACAGGAGAGAAAAATCAATCAATGAATAAATTATTAACAATTAACATAATAGTAATATGTATAGAAATATATATCTATATCTATATCTATATATATATATATATATATATATGTATATATATATATATAAACATATATATATATATATATTTACATATGTGTAAAAAGGGATCTAGTGTAAATTATGCGTTCTTCTCTTGTTGATAATTTGGCCTGCCACATTGATCAGATCCTATTTAAACGCACCAGCGTACGGATCGTGACTGTATATACACAAATAGGTATATATATACATATATATTTAGAATAATAGTATATGCCTAGTTGGGTATATATTTGTATATATGTATACATACATATATAGCCAATGACTTTTTGTTTTTTTTTTTTTTTTTTTTTTGTATTGTTGTTTTTGTATTCTAATTTGTGGTTTTAAATATTATACCCCTGCAATATCTCTTGGATTGCATTGCATATGTCAACCTGATCTTGTTGTTGTCAAAAATGGGATTCATCTACTTCTACATATATGAATTTTATTCACATCGTTAATAGGAATCGTAGTTTGTTCAGATTGGACAATTATATCGTAGTAGATCTGAAGAGAAATGTTACGTTGTTTTGGACATTTTATCGTGCCCTGGACAGACATGTAGATCATTCATAAGTGCAAGGGTATGTCAGCTTCGGTGGGCCGAAGTGGAAGCTTCCGATATATTTTTCTTGAAAATGAAAAATTGATTTTTGCTTGTGCTTAAATTTTCAATTTTTCTTTTGGTTATATTTTTTGTTGTTGTTTTGTTTTTTGTAATGGAAAAAGTCTTTTTGTTTGTTGTTTTCGCAAATTTCCTTTGCATTCTCATTCTCATTTTCATTTCTTAAGCTTATCAAATAAATAACTTTTGCGAAGACTGTTATTAATATTTTCTCTTTTTGTTTTTGTTTTATATTGTGGAAGCAATTAAATAATTTTCTGCAACAATTTTGAACCGAAATTTCTTATGTTTAGTTTCATATAAGTATTGTTTTTTTTTTTTTTTTTTGTTTCTTTTTTTGGCTTCAGTTTTTTGTGTGTTGTGTTTTGGTTTTTAAATTCGAGTCCAACATTTAAATTATTTACAAATAATATTACAAAAAAAGACTATTAAATAAGCTACAGTCTGGCTGTAGACTGGAACCATTTTCCTTTCATTTAATAGTTCTCCGTTATTTATTTTAAATTTGCTTTGTCTAATTATAATTTTAAAAAATTTATGTATATATATTTAAAAAAAAACTTTTTGCAAATAATTTAAATAGGTTTCAATTAATATAAAAAAAGAGTTTTCAACATTTGTGTTTTCGCTGGTTTTTGTGTTCGAAATCAAAAAACATTCGCTTTGCCTTCTTGGCCATCAGTTTCACTCTTTTTTCCATTTGTTTCACATTTTTGTCAATAGATTAAAAAAAAAAACAAATCAATTTTAATGTTTAGTTCTTAAATTAAAATGAAGAGTAAAACTGTGTTAAAACAAATCATCAACATCATCTTTTCCATTGTTAATCATGCAACAAAAATCGTCTATGTATAATTTGAAATTTCATCTCTCTCTTTAGTTTCTATTTTTTTTTTTGTTTTCATAGTTTTTCATTTTTTTCTCTTTCTCTTTAGTTAAATACGAAATGTTTACTTACTTTTCTTAGTTTATTTTTGTTTTTTTTGTTTTGTCTTGAATTTTCTTTTAGTTTTGTTAAGAATATGTTTTTGGGTTAATGAAAATTTGAATTTGTTTTCTTTTTTTTTTTGGTTTTTCTTTCAGTATATCTAGTAATAGTTCATTCAACATCAATCTCATTTTTCCATTAAGTAAATTTCTAATTTTCTTTTGTTGGTTTTCTCTCATTAATTTGTTTTTCTCTTTATAAGTTAAACGGTACTTTCGCTATTGCTGTTTGGTTTTTATGCTTTAAACATTTGTTTAACATATATAAGTAAGTATATATATATAGAATTTGTTTTTTTTTTTTTTTTTTTGGGGGGGGGTGTTTTTGGTTTTTGTTTTTTTCTCCTTTTTCTTTTTGTTGTTGCATTTAATAGTAGTCACTAACGTATTAGGAAAAAGTTGTGAACCTTTTCCGTTAATTTGCGATAAATTCCCACGACTCTCCGTCACATTCCACCGTGTTGCGATTGATTTTGACTTCCAGACGGCTTAACACCACCTCCGCCACCCCCGCCGCCGTCGATACTGCCAGCTGGTGTGGTTGTTGTTGTGGCATCGCTCTCATCGCATTCCTCCAGCTCGGCCAAATTCTCCTGATCGGATTCTTCCAGTGTTACCTATGAGGTATAAATTTAGATGTAATCAGATGCTCCAAATCGGATTTTCAAAACTATCTACATTCTTCGTTCCACATTAACATTAATATCGGGTTTGTTTCACTCACTTGAAAGCGTATCTTTTCATCTTGTGGCAAATCATCAGCTGCCGATGGCGGCGGTGATGGTGGTATCATGCTCTGATAGTAGTCTCTGTTCTCTTCAAGCGTATCGAGTATATCCTGTGCATCGGGATGCACCAAATCGGCCCAAGTTTCCCACAGTGGATGGACAATGTAATCGATAAAGCCCACTTGCGATTTCTCAATCGTGGCATTGTGACGGTCGCACATGGGACTAATATCCATGCCCGACTCGCGCTCCTTATCTCCTTGTAGGAAGAACTCCTCCATGAGTAGAGCCACCCATCGTTTGTAAAGCGGTAAAGGTTTGGTGGGATTGCTGAGATCAGCGCAATGCACCAGATTCTCAAGCACCTACACAATAATATTAAAAACGACCAAAGTTATAAAGCGTTTTTTAAGTCTTTTTTTTGGCTTTGTACCTGTATGCGATCGGTGTAGTTGTCAAGCAGCAGCACCCCAGAGCCGGCTACTTTCTTGGTTTCTACCATTGTCTTCAAATCGGCCAACAGACTCATGTGCTTGGACATATCCGTGGACAGCACAATATCAATAACCATTTTCCTTAATGTTTGGCGTTGTTTCCTAAATGGTAAAGAATATAGATATCCATTCCATCCACCGAATTCAGTTTTCCCAAACAAGGCTAAATTCACTTACTTTTGCATATTACAGAATATATCACATCCTTGATTTTGCAATAATTTAAAGGCAACAGCTAAATGATGATTTTCCAAAACAGATTCGTCATTGTACATTAATGCTAGTTCGGAACCTACGACAAACAAATTTAACAAAGAAGTTAAGTGGCAATCGATTTGCTGTCTGTAGGCAAAAGACTCACTTGAGTTAACCAAAAACTGATTGGTTAAGCCAGGATGATCAACATCGTGTATACAAGCGGCGAACAGTGCCCCGCCCACTTCGAGTGGAGTGAATACGCCTTCCAGTGCCGGTGTATTGAGTAGCACATTTGTGCTCTGTGTCACGTCAGCAGCATGCAGTGAATTGTGAAACGGATTGTCTTTGACATAGTGGTCCTCCAGAGTAGTCATAAAGTTAAGAAAAGTTTTCGGTGGTATCATAAGACTGGTCAATAATTCTCTACTCTGTAAGTGGGCAAGACCAAAGAAGAAAGTTCAACAATCAATCAGAATAAGAATTTTGTCAACTCATTGACAGACGCACCTGAAATATGGTGTATGCCACACAGGTGAGCGGACGATTGCAACTTAAATCGCCAATTTTGAAGATCTCAATGCCCCAGGTATCTAGCTCGCCGAGTAGGGTGCCCAGCTCATTTTCTCTGGGCGTCTCCACACCGAATGTGGGCAACCGTTCACCAGTGAAGCTATTTGTATGGGATAGTGGGCGCTTCACACCGCTTATCTGTGACATGGGCGGACCACGTGGTGAACGTGATCGTGGATGTTGCTGCTGTTGTTGTTGCTGAGCGCTATTGGCTGCTGCATTGGCAATCGCATGCTCTGGATTATCATCCACACGCAGGGAGGGTAAATCGAACTCTTGCTGCTTGTCTGTCAAAGAGAAAAAAAGGGAAAAACGCATTTAATATATGACGAGTGAAAACGGATTTCAAATTTCGCACATGCACCCTCAGGGGAATAATATGCGCTTCATGTGCCAGCAGAAGCAGTAGAAGATGCCGAGCAAATACAAAAACACTGACTGACATCAAAGGCAAGTCTCGTATTTCTTCCTCATCAGCAGCCAAGCCTATTTCAGTCCCTCCCCCACGCACGTCTCCCATCCACCCATTTCTTGTATCCATCTCATCATTTTGTTGTTTAAACAAGCATAAATATTCAAGAGAGTTGGCAACAGACAAAAAAACAAAGAATACACAACACAAGAAAAAAAAACAAAGAACTTTCCTATTCAAAATTCCATTGCCTACTTTCAGGTTTCTCTATGGAAGTGTATATGTGAGTGTTCGTGTGTGTGAGTGCGTTGGTGTTTCGCAAATTCAAATTGCCTGTGCATAAATTAAAATTCATTTCAAATTGCGTTGCAAAACGGAAAAAAAACATACTAGAAGACTGAATAATCTATGTATGGATTTATCCGCTGTGAACAAACTGTGGCAACACTATAGCATACATTAGGGATTAGATTTAATTGTATAAATTTTGAAATTGTCTCCTCTAATTGCCCAACCATATGTGTTTGGATTTTGTTAACTTTCTTTAAACTTGCGTAAATGAAAGAGCAGAAAGAGGGACCGGCCTTACTTAAATTTCATAATAATGATGCATAAATTTCATTCAATCACATAACATGGCCATCATCATCACCATACATAATTCTTGCACTGCCTGCAGGGTTCCTCTTCAGTCTCTTTCTCTCTCGCCACCCATCTCCCCTTGTCACATGATTTTTTTTGTTCCTCTCATGTTTTGCATATGTTAAAAATTCTGATTTCGATTTCAGGTGCTTAACATGCTGTGGGTAGATATACTTATGTATACATTTACATACATATATAGAGCAAAGCTTTATAAGCTTTTTCCATGCTATAGCAAACAACGATTCCTCTTTTCTACCCCCTGGTGTCTACTGTTGTTGTCATCGTTTTTGGGTTTTCTTGTTTTGACTTTTCCCGAGCCTGAGCCGGCGTCAACGTTGGCGGCTTCTGTTTCAAATGAAGTGTTACAAATGGACATTAGGCGTGTGCGAGTCTCGGACCCTAAATGCGATTTTATGCTTGATAAACTACAATAACAACATCAACAACAACAGCAACAGTAAAGGCAACTAATATAGGCCTGAAATTTTAGTATAGAGTTGGCCGGTCGCTTAGGCCTCAGGATTGTAGCCAGAACTTAGGAATCCAGCGAAGCAGAAATATGGACAAATGTGCAAATATGCCATCAACCCATACCCACACACACTCATACACCCAAGCCGTTCAGTCCTTGTTCAATGCGTTAAAGACTATTAAAACAATATAATGATTAAAATCATCAATAAATTAGCAGCTTTGGGACGCTGCAACAAAACAATGCGGAATATTTTTCACGATTTTTTTTGCGATAGTATCAGACTCTTATCTTAGTTTCTTTTTTTTAGAATTAATATGATTAAATTTAATCAAGGGTATTCCATATTCGTCAATAGTCACAAATCTATTTCTACCAGCTTTATTCTCTGTGTTCTCTTTTTCAACTCTTTTTTGTTTTGGGTTGTTTCTGGCTCTAGCTGTGGGCAGCGGCACCTTTGTTTGAAAAACGCTTCATCCCCCCTGTTACCGCTGCTATTGCCCCTACTGACCCGTCACGTTGAGCGCCACACAAAGTGGCTTTGACCGAAAAACAGAAATGGACTGCATGGGGACGGGTTTCTTCTTGTTTTTTTTTTTTTTGGTTCGTTTGTACGTTTTTGGGTTGGCTTCCAGGTTAAACAATGAAATTTCCACTTCATCTGTTTTTATGCTGCTCTGCATAATTTAATTTTGCACTTTCAATTCTCGAACGGCGCTCGGCGCACGGTTTTTCGTTTCTTTCTTACATTTTTTGCATAACTTTTGCTGCTGTTGCCGTTTACTCTAATTTTAAGGGTGCAGGTGGTTGGGAATGCTGTGCGTAGGAGGGATGTGGCGAGGTTGGTTCAACTTTTTGCTCTTATTCTATTCTCCTCAATTTTTCCCCTCATTTTCCATTTCTATTTCATCATTCCTTCTTTTAGTTTGTGTTTTTCGTTTTTTGCTGTGGTTAATGCGATTTTATTGCATACTTTTGTACGCTGCTAAACAAAAAGGAGAAGGACAACTAGAGATAGAGCAATTGCAGCTAGGAGAAACTTCTTGAATAACTTTTAGGACATTTGCATTCGCCTTTCCATTGATGATGATAGAGCGTACAGAATCTAGCGATGGTAGAGATGAGGGGGACGACGATGGAGTTGGGTAAATAAAGACCCACCAATAACCAGCACACAATAGCAAAAACGTTGATGGTTTTTTGAAATTTGAAAATAAACTTTTTTTGCAACACTTAAGAAACGCAAGAGGGAGAGAGAAAGAGAGAGCGAGAGCGAGAGAGGCGATAAAAAGATTGGTATGTGAAGTTTTTTAGATCCGAAAAGCTTTTCATTCATTTCAACTTCTTTCGTGTCTGTGTTTTTTCTCTTCCCCTGCATCTTCTACGCCTTCAGTATGTAGGTAGTATTAAATTGTAATTCTCCAGGGCAACAACAGTAAGCTCTCATTCAAATCAGCACAATTCAATCACAGTTAGGGATTAAACATACATACAAACCGCCATACATTTGTATGTATATTGTAATATGTTTGTATACAATAGAAACCATAAACCGATTAAGAAATATTCTAACTGCTATACATTCGAAATTGAATGCTATCAAAGTACAAATTTAACAATTAATTTCACTAGTATTCAATACCAACACCATTCTATTCCATCTACTTCAAGATCTTGAAGCGTCTCAAAACCAGTAATCTAATAACTAAAACCAACTTCAAGCTAAAAAGGATAGAGGAGAATAGGATTTTTGGGGTAGGAAGAGTTCCCTCCACGCTAATATCTGAATAAGATTAAGAATGAACATATCATTGAATATATGATTGTTCTTTTTAGTTAAAACTTACCCAAAAATGTTGAACAGATATATTCAGAAATTTGATTGCCCGATCTGCTCGATTCGCTAAAGTGTGATAGCTCCTTGTTCAGCATGCGCTTGAACTAAACATGAGAAGAATAAATAATTTTGATTAATTTCAAGGACTACGTTATTTGTGTTGAATAGAGATTACCTTAAGGGAAGCCATGTCGGAGACACTCCGATGCGTTTGTATGGTCTCCAGTTGATCCAAACACCAGTCTAACTCCTCAATGGTATCGGTGGCCAGGCGTGTGTATGCCTCATCTCCTTGGGCCAATTGGACGCCACTGACATTGCCGGCACGTCCAACAGATGATGATTGAGCTGGCCGCCTGGATCTTGGTTGATTAATAAATGGTTTTCCACACACACGCACACACACACACGCACACAAGAAAAAGACACACAAACAGAGACAAAAACAGAGTGGGCGGGACGATGGATAGTGGGAGGAACAGTGGAGGGTTTCATGTTATGGTATAACAAACAAACAACAATTAAAATTACAATAAAACGGGAAACAATAAAATGTGGTTAGCATGAAACAAAAGGGAAACAATTATGAGGACACAGCAGAGAGTGAAAAAGGATCAAATAAACGCAATTGATAAATGCAAAAAATCAGTGATAAACGACAATTGGTCGTGGCAGTGGTGGTGGTGGAATAGAGTGGGATGAGTGGAAGGGAGTTATTTTTAACGATTAATACAACATTGAGATATTTTAAAAGTTATTTAAAATAAAATGTTTACAATTAATGAGGCACACACATATAAGTATGTAGAATGAATAAGGCAAATACGAGAGAGAGAGAAATACAAGGAGAAAAAAAGAAAGAGAAAAGGATAACATATAGAAAATACATACAATTGGAAATTGTGTAAAGTTCATAATTTTCATTTTAATGTAGAAATACTTTTGATAGTTGAAATCATTTTTTACAAATGGTTACCATTTTACACAGGGAACATTTACATTAAGTTGTAATGGTATTAAGAAAACCAGTGACTTCGACTAAGCCGATTACCGAATGAATCAACGTCTGAGTACTCTCATTGATTAATTGTATATTAACTAAACTGTCTGACAAATTTGAAACGATATGTCGTTATAGAGAGCCTAAGGCTGTTTTCATTGTTTTCCGTTTTAAATAATTATGGAAAAACGCAACAAGAAGCATTCTCAAAAATGTTGTATAAATCTCTACAGTTTTCTCCTTTATTTTCATTTTTACTAAAAATGCATGTGATTTAGTTGATTAGTCTATTAGGGTATCCAGGTCATAAGAAGTTGTTAGTTCCGCAACTTAATTTACAATGGTATTAGATATATGTACATATATGTATATTTACTATTTGTGACTTGGGGAAGGGGTGGGAATTTGTGATGGTCACTTTTATTTATTTGGTTATCGGGGGTTATTCACACAGAAAGTTCGTATGGCGGCGGCCAACCAATGAAATGAAAACTTCCTGGTTGAATAACACTTCTCTTTTGACAACACCCGCACACCACCCACAGACAGATAAACACTCATTGAACTTAAACAGAAAATTTAATAGAAATAGAGAGACAGCGCAAACAATCAATTTCAAAGAAAGACAAATTCTCTCTAAGACCACGGAGAAGAATAAAATGTCTTAAACAATTTTTAAATTGATATTTTTAAAACATATCGCGTCAGTATTTTCTGTTGAAGTTGAGTGCCGTGCCTGACTGGGTGAGCGATTGTGCCGTGGTCTTGGGAGGGGGGTTTCTGTTGAACCTTTTCTTGCTTTCTCAGGTTTATTTTTGGCTCATAATTAAAAATCTTTTTAATTATTAGATGAAAATGTTATTGTTGTTGTTACATTTCTGTGGTTAATTAATTTAAAAAACAAATAGCAACACATTGACACAGCCGAGTAGAGAAAGAAAGGGAGGGAGGAATAGAGAGTAATTTGGAGAATAACACCGAGAAACAACAGCGAGAGTGAGAGAGACAGAGAGAGAAAGAGAGGGAGGACGAGCAAGAGGGTATATGTGAGAAAGGGAAAAGGGAAAGAGGGAAGCTAGCAACATTCAGTTAGTATTTCAGGCATGGAAATGTTAATACTTAGTAATAGAGCCAACCAGTGGTTTGAGTCAGAGACGGTGGGTGGGCAGGGGCGGGTAGGTTTCCAAGGTCACGGTCGCACACTTACTTGTTTGATGCTGGAACATTTGTCAGACTTAATAAATTGTTGCGCACTGAACGTAAACTGGCTAAAATTTGGGCAAACGGCGTCACAATGAGATCCTCGCCATGGCTGTAACAAAGAAAAAGCAAATACGAAATTTTTAATAATTTTCATTGCACCAACAGAATACAAAGTATATATGCTTTCGGAATCAATATATTTATTTCTTTGCATGTATATCACTATTTACCTTCAGCTAAAAAAAAAAAACAAAAACAAAAATGAAATAAAGACGTATGAATGAAAACATGCCGAAACTATTAATAGTGTGATTAAACGTTCGCTACTCATCAGTTACACTTAAAATCAACCAAATAGATTTTTAGCCAGGACCACTCCAGACCAAACAGGCAGGTCAATTTTAAAAATAACCATGCAGAAATTACCCAAGGGCAGAATTATTGTATCTGGATATGGTTAAGCATGAATCTTGTTGCATATTTTGATGAACTTTAACCTTTTAATAGTTGTTACACTTTACTCCTAAAAAACATAAACAATTGATAACCATCAACTACAAAGCAATATTCTATTTTGTAAGCATCTCGTACTCGAAGATGGAGTTTGTTACCGCTTACTGAGGCGCGTCTACTTCGGGGTACTGGGTATTCAGATGTCGATGCCCAATCTTAATCCCCATACACTATAAATCTTTTATCTTTCTTTGTTTTTCCGAGTGGCTTTTGTGGTCTGGCTTACATGGGAAAGTTTTGAATGCACATTTAATAAAGAGTTTCCAATAAAATAGTTTTTTTTTTTTTTTTAGTTTTCCGAAACATTCAATTTAGATATTGATTTATTTTCTAGATTTGATTCAAATTTAAATGGCAAAATGTTAAAGCAAAATATACACATATACATAAACCATCACCCTAATCCTTATATATATATATATGTATATAAACATATTATGCATATACATGTGTGTATGGATGGGTGGAAAATAAAAGGTCAGTGGCTGTCCCAAAAAAACAATAAAAAATACATACATATATGCGTAGAACCAATAAACTTAACTTTTGCCATAACGAAGTTTAAATATCCTTTTTTGGTAAAAGGATGAAAGAAGAATATTTTCGAATATACTGCCGCCTCTTACCGTAGATATTTTTTTCTTTTTAAGCTTCATTTGCATGTTTGAAACAAATTTCATGCGTTGCATTAAGAGACAATTTATGTTTTTCTTTCATATCTTGTTAATCAGTTTTTTTGTCCTTATCCAATCTTACATCAATCATATGTATATACACTAACTTCTGTTAGGTCATGGCAGAAGGACTCTTCTGCCAAGTTTTGTTTCTGCGACGAATTTGCTCCTTTTTATTTTAACAGCTTTTGCAAAATTCCATAGAAAACCGAAATGGTAAAATGCTTATAGGCCACGAGCCACTTGGTTTGAACATTTTTATCACTGTGTGTGTGCGATTTCTAGCTTCGTGCCAAAAAATAAAAACAAGAGAAAAGTACAAAGACATTCACAAATAAAAAATGGCATAAATTAATAATAATAAAATAATAAAAAACCAAAAACAATATATTGTTCCAAAAATAAACAGGAAATAAATAAAAATAAATTAGAAAACGTTGAAAACTTTTGGTGACGTCTTCAACAGCAAGCACTGCTAGAATGGCGCCAAAAAATTTGTCTAGTTGAAAGAATAATGAGAACATCCATGAAGGATGTCCAGAGAGAGACTGATCGGACTGTGCTCTCGATTTCGTTTCGTCACATTGTTTAGGGTACTCCATAGATTATAATTTGTGTTAACAGTTACAACGAATGGTTATGATCCATTAAGACTTTTACATTTGAAAGCAAGGAGACCTTTGCAACAAAGTGATTTGCAGTTGTTGTTTATTTTCATACAGTTTTACAGTACTAATTGTGTGACAATGAGAATGAAAAATCAGTTCAACTTTTGAAACGTCTTTTTTACATATATGTAAATGATATATGGATATTTGTAAACTTATATGTCTATGTATATTGCATTAAAATTTTGACGCATGTTTAAATTGACCTCCTCTGCGGCAAGAAGCTACAGCAACAACAACACCAATGAATGCCAACTCATTTACCACCACTTTGAGTTCGATCGGTTTCCTTCAACAAACCGCCATTCACCGCGCAACACTACGCCACTCCACTCCACCCTCTCAGCAGTTTGTTTGTTTAACATTTGTTTGCCTGATTTTTGGCACGTCGCTCAATAAAACGTAAAAATACATATATGTAGGTACATATATATTTGTGTATTTGTATAAGCTTTTATATTTCTATGTTTGCCAGTATGTGCCATCCATCCAGCCATCTATCCATCCATCCATCGAGCCATCCAACCATCCATCCATCCATCCCAAAAGGCAAAGTGGCAAGTGTCTCTCTCATGCATCGACAGGCCAAAACACACACTCACTTACCAAATATAGGGCGGAGGGTTAAGGACTTTCGAAATACCCTATTCTAAATCATTACTCTGGCGCCATTCTTAGGTCTCGTGGTACCAGTTAGATGTCCACATATGGGGATAGATCGTGAAATGGACTTGCATACGCCCAATCAACCTTCCCGGCCTACAGGGTAAACCAAAAATATACACGAAAAAAACATAAAAACCGCAAATGAGTTTTGGACCCCAAAAAACAAAAGGCAAGCTACAAAATGACAGGAAGGTGGCGGCGACTCCATCCCCGTCACATCGCTGTTTACCATCGTTGTTGTCGGCGTCGTTGATGTTGCCCCATCTGGAATCAAAGATGGGGCAGAGGGGTCATTCGACTAGCATTCTTAATGCATCAGTTCAACAATCTTCTCAAACGCTGTTGTTTTTGTTTCTGTTTCTTTTTTCTAGGGGCGACCGCCAGACAAATGTATTTCGCCGCTGATTTGTCATTTCAGTTTTGACGCGTCGCACAATTTTCCTTTTGCCTCCCGGCAAATTCGGTTATTTTGGTTATTAATACTACGACGCATTTTCAATGTTGAAAACAGAATGATTCATTTCTTTTCGCCCCATACCCCACGACTATAGTATTTGCCAAATAGAACTATGAAACCCAAGCAATTTGCATTTAGCATAATTATTTTAGGGTCGTTGGGTCCCTAGCCCAAGAGGGAAGGCCAACGATTCAACAAATGAGACTCATAGTGGATCCCCAGAAATATCTATTTTACGAATTTGATCTAATTAATAAACTATAAATCCTTTTCGCTCTAACCGAATTTAATAAATTCTTCTAATATATGTTATGTACATATTAGTTTTTTAATGCATTTTAAATTATAAATAAGTCCTAAATCAAATAAGTTTATTTATTTATTTGGAATAATTGACCCCTAGAGTCATTGACCCTACCCTAAGTGTAGCAAAAGTCGTACAAATCATGAAGAATAAAACGAATAAGCACCTGTACAAAGTGTTTTAAGTCTGATAACAATCGTTATCGTGAAAATTTGAAATACTTACTGAATAAAGGGAAAGATTCGCACAAAAAAGGACATAATATTTATAAAGAGATTTCAATTAAAACAAAGTCGTGTCATCAGCAATCAATAAAGCTTATGCAATAGCTAAGCTCATACAATACACTATTTGAATATTTCAAAGTAATTGAAAAATGATTTTCACAAAGAGTTGCATCTTCTACAATCGGTGCTACACTTTTTAAAAATGAAAACAGAGTAAGCCAGGTTCCAGGCAATATCATTAAGTGAGACCTCAATTTCTTAACTTTTTTTCTTTTATGGGTTTCTAGTTTAAATTTCATTTACCAAGCAGAAGCATTTTTTGCATGAACGTAAAATAATTTAATCTCTGACTACAATAGTCCTGTTTAAATTCCTATCAGCAAAAGCTTTGCAAAGTTGTTCGATTCGAGTACTAGGTATGTCCCCAAATGGACTTAGGTGGTTCCTAGCCCTTTTAAATTATAATGATCAATATTCTCAGATGTTATAGTTTGCCGAACAATGCATGTACCCATCCATTCAGTAAGAGTAGACGAAAGTGTGCAAGTTGTTCAAAACACTTGAGAAATTTGTTGTATAAAAAATTCACAAGAAATCTACATATGATCCAAGCAACAAGGTACAAGACACAAGAGGGGGCTGGCACGCACAATTTCTATGTGTGTGTGCGTTTGTTGTGTTGTGCTGTGCTGTGTGGAAGGTGGGGAAAGGGGCATACTCACGTATATGCAAGAATACATATACAGATAGATCATAATTAATAGAAATATGCTTATTTGGCCACGGCGGCGGCGGGTACGGGGTGGCTTCTTTTTCTGTGCTCGCTGACCGCCACAAGAAATATGCGAAACCAGCTTGTTTAGTGTCATTAAAATGGAATAAAAATATAATATTGCCAGAACCATAAATAAATAACTTATATGTATGTATGTATGTATATGTATACCCACACACTGTTACACTAACACCCACACATACGCGCACACTTAACTATTTTAAATGCGACCCATAAATGGTGGGGAAATCATCTTCCTTTTCCTTTATTTGCACTTGTAGCCCTTTTCTGATTGTTTTTCTCTTCTTTTGGGTTTACCTGCGCTGAGACTTAATGGAGAACATATTATCCCGATCGGCCATAATTGTAACGGCCAAATCATCCTGCATTATCGATGGTATCATATTGAAAAAACTGTGAACTCGCGGCAACGATTGCGTCGAGGCTGAATTTTTATTCAGCATTTTGATGCGGAGTTTTCTTTTATTTTCACAATAAAACAGAAAAAAAAAATTAAAAAAAAAAAACGACGACAATAATCAAATGAAAATATTTAATATATTTATCACCACTTGAACATTTGATGGAAGGTTTTTTCTCGTTTTGTTTGTAGTTTTGCACTGTCACTGATATTGTGGTAATGGTAGAGAGGTGTGTTATGTATACTATATAAAGTATATTATATTTTTTTATATGTTATGATCGAAAGCGATTTTATTAAATTTTGTGTATTATTTTTCTTTTCGAATTTTCCACAAGCGCGCGCTGTTTGAGAATGAAGCGCGTCCCGCGGCGTGGCCAGCGAAAATACAGCAAAATACGAAAAAATAACAACAAGAAGCAAAAAAAGGAAAAATTAATACAAAATGAAAAGCAAAAATTCTACTAGATGACGACGGACAACAACAACGACGACGGAGACGACGCTAGAAGCAGCTGAGAGCAACGTAACGTAAGAAACAAATTATATTCATCTTGTTCAAAAATTCCCATGTGTCAAATCATAAGATCGACTCCGAAGATACCCAGCGCAGATAAATATCTTAAGCACTAGACTTATGAAATTGGAAACTATTGAGATGAAGGGAAGTTAGATCTTCATTTCATTCCCAACCAAAAAGGGAAGTGTCTTCGCGTTTTTCTAAACGGAAATCTTTTTTTCTGGGGCTTATATGGATTTGGTCAGTTCTTGCTCTCGACATACTACTCAATTTTAAACCCACAGGGTATCGATAAAAAAAAACCAACAAAAAACCCAAATTGCTTTATGTGTATGTGTGTCATTTCCATCATTTTGGTGTGGCTGTTGTTGTTGTTGCGCGTCTCGCTTGCTTTTCATCTTCATCTCGGGAGCAGCTACATTTGAGAGGCAGGCAGACAATGAGTATCAGCAGCAACAGTGTATACAAGAACATGAACAGCATTTGCTCAATCGTCTACAGGGTCTTAGGCTTCGAGATCAAATAGAAGAGATTTCTTATAGGCAATCGTGTAACAACATATATTTCTCTGAGCGAACCCATTAAAAACTGAGACAAATTTTGCTATATTATGTAAATACGAACTCTGTCGAAATTAAAGTCGTTTATTTAGTATAAATCAAGTTGGATTAATTTAACGCAATGAAATGAAGTATTCAATAAAACTATATATATTTAATAGAAACTATTCAAAGTAAAAAAAAAAACACCCTGTATACGAGATCGTAGACGTGCCCTAACGGCAGTGTCTCAACCATTTGTCCTTGCGTGGTATATAATCGTTCATTAATTGGATGAGGGGATGAAGTAGAGGGTAAGGGGTTACGGTGCCCGATGCCTGTCTCTTAAGATATTCTTTCATACGAAGTGCCTCTAAATACTCTATAAAAGGTTCCAAAAAATTGGTCAAATCAGCAATCAGCAAATGTAAATTTGACACATACCAAAAATCCAATTTAGATGAACTACGGTTTTCTATTAATATATCGGGGACTAATAAAGATAAATCTTGGAAAAGGGTATTTCACCAAGTATTTCTTGCTCCCCACTTCGATTTATTTATATATTTTCGCAAAGCAAAAATAAAGAGAGACTTAGAATTCATTCATAGAGTCATAAATCTGTAGAGTTCTTTAGAGGGTATTTACGAATTCGCCACGTGAATGGTTGAATGAGGAATGAGAGAATTTTTGTTGTGGTTATTTGATTTTTCCCCGTATGCGTGTGTGCGAATTAATTTTATTCTAAAATACTACTTCCCTCTTAAATCGTTCTTTCTCTGTCTATCTATCCCTATCTCTCACACATTGTTTTTCCTGTTGGTCTGTCCTCTCCCAGTTTCATCATATGTCTCTCTGGTAGGCAGTTTACGTCACTTACCTACGCTAATGTTTAATATGTAAGTAAACTTTTACTCATGTCAGCCTAGGAATTGTTATTTGAATGTTGTTTAGCGTTTTGAATGCTTGTGGATGTTGTTGTTGTTTAGGAATTGTTGCTGTTGATTTTTGTTTTTGTTTTTTGTTTTTTGATTAGCATTAGCAGCTACAACAAATTGAAGACAATTTTAACTAAGAAATAGAGAGACGGAGAGTGGAACTAACAATTTCTAATAATAATTCTCGTTTTTTTGTTTGTATTTTGAGCGATTTTTTATTTATCTAAACCATTAGCCTTCTATTTTGTTTTTGTTCTTGCTGCTCTGCATCCACTTAAACTGATAAAGCTTTAGGTTTGTGCAGGCAGTGAACCGGCTAGACGGACAGAGAGACAGAGGGAGAGAGAGAGAGAAAGAGTAAATTTGGGGCAAGTATTACTCATACGCAGCGTGCGCCGCAAATCACCACAGGCGGTCGATTCTTGTCTTTATTGCTGACTTTTGTCTCTCTGATTCTGATTTTCATACCGATTTAGTTCTCGGTGTTTGTATACATATGTATATAAGCTCAAACAACCATGTAGAGGTATATGTATATGTATAGTATCGTATGTATATATTATATATTAGATTTAAGCCACTTCGCATCGAGTTCACTTAATTCATTCAAAAAATTATGCAATTTATTTATGAAAATCACTGAAATTGGCAGAGAAATCAGCGCGTGATTTGTATGAACAAGAAGGCAAAGCTTGTGACTTATTAACGCAAGTGCGATAGAGACCATCAAATGCAGAGAACGAGAAAAAAACATATATTTTGTTTGGGGGCAACGAGTGGGAAAAATCTGCTCACGTGAAGCTCACATAAATATTTTTACATTTGTATGTACGTATACAATTTATTTGAAAGTAAATTGATTTGGACACAAAAAAAAATTGCATGGGTATTGCCTATATATATAATCAACTGATTTAGATAAAATATTGGAAGACAGTTTGAAAGTAGCTCGTTATTAATTACAATAATGATTGCAAATTTATTTTAAAAACCAATGGGACTCAATGATTCGAATAAAAGAATTATTGTTTCAAGTAAATAATAAGACTAGTTTTGGGTTTTTAATTCGCTGTTTCTTTTTTTTACGAATGTTCATTTTCACGGTTATCTTGTGCGCAGGAAACCAGTTCTGTTTTAATTCAGATTGATAATGGTTCCTTAATATCGACAGAAGTGGATATTATAATATGGTTTTGAACTGCATGAAAAACAAGTTTTTCTCTGTGCAAATAGATAGATACAAATACGTGAAAAGAGAGAAAGCATGTATGTATCTATGCACTACATATTAAGAGCTGCAGAGAAGCAGCTAAAATTATGTGACCGCATTCACAACTGCATATCCGCCCACACACACACACACACACACAAATACTTTGACAACGCCAATTGAGGTGGCAAATTTAATGCACGAGAAAAACGTATTTCAAATTAAGATAAACATATTTTCACTTTAGTATTCGTGGTCACGGGTTTTTGCGCTTTTTTGCTGATTCTTCTTCTTTCGGGCCCAACCATTTTTTCTTGGATGTCACGCTGCGTATGAATAATATGAGCCAGCAGCAAGTATGTTACGTATACGCCCCACTATCCCTTCTGCATATAAGAATTCAGCGGGCAGCGGGAGTTCATCTTGATTGACTTTTGCCAGCAATCAAATATATGTACATGCATACACATTTTGATATTTATTTATACATGCAAACACATACATACATACATATTACATGTATACATACATACATGAATGTGTGTAGGTTTGTATGAATATTTTGTTGGGTGACTTTTTCTTTTGGCACTTTTGCTTGGTTGGGCAGAGGACAGGAAATAGGAAATGTTTTTCGTATTTTAATTAGACCATGAGTCATGAGTCACACACATTTGGTTATGTGCATAGTTGAATATGTATTTATGTATGGACATATGTACATAAATTCTATATTTCTGTATATATTTAAAATTTTCCGATGCATACTTTCAGGATAAGTTTTCAAAGAAATTTCGGATCCTGGCAAACTAATAAGTGCTTTAGAACCTTATCCTTGGAAAAACATGGATTTGTAAGCCGCAAAAGTAAAGCCTTAGTAGTAAGTAATAAATAAGTATGAATAATGAAAAAATTCGATATATATTCATATTCAGATATACATATGTAGATATAAAATAGCGTCAAGTTATTATGTCTACAGGTGGGGATGTATATACATATATCTAAAGCAGGCAAATAATGCAAATCACAAACAAAACGAGAATTATAAATATATAAACAACAAACACAGGCAACAAGCATTATCAACAGTGAGATTTAATTAAAATGGTGAGTTCAATATAAAATTGTTTATCAATAGTTAGTAGGATGATGGATAAAGATAGATAGAAAGATAAGTAAAGAAAGAAAAACAGTGTTTGAGAAAGATATAAGAGACAATCTCCAGATTATACGTACGATCTGTCAATGAGTATAGAGGCCTCCTGTTCTTTAAACCTGGAACAAAGGGTTACACAGAATCATAAACAACGATAATACATTTAACAATTATCAAAGAAGTTTTGCTAGACGTAAATAGATATAAGTATGTTTTACTCTATATATATATTATATATATAAATAGAGTATAAGTTAGAAAAGAATAGTAGAGTAAAGTAAAGTAAATAAAGGGTAAAGTAGCAAGTAGTCAAACAGAATGATTGTGGATTTCGGGGAGACAGCATTAATAATCAGAATCAGAATCTGCCGATTAACAGCAAATCAACAACAAAGTCCAAAACAAAGACAGTCCAACATAAAATTGTACATTAAATTTTATATATTTATGTATAGGTACTAAATGTATTGGTATTGCGGGAATTGGGATTTGTCATTATCATAAAATTTCAAAATTTCTTTTTGTTGCTGGTATAAATAATTGACGCATATTTTATTTCATATGTAAGCTTAAAAAGAAACGAAAGTAAAATAATAATAATATTTAGCTGAATTTAAAATGCCAATGGAAAATCCGATGTATTTTTTTCGATGTGTATGTGGCGCCCTAAAATATGCAACAATAATAAAACAACACCCACATGTTAAATCTGTTTAATTGATGCGTCACGTGGGGAAAAATGAGAAAAAAGCGATTCGGTGTGCGAGAGTGGGAGTGTCTGTCTGTGTCTGTAAAAGTTTTTGGCTTATGTTCTGACGCAGGCAATGACCCCGTCAGGTTAGATAAAAACGCATCCTGATGACGTCATTGTCCTGCGCACGTCACAACAACATGGAGAACCATAGTAAAAATAGTGAAAACAATCCACATCAAACAAGAACAAATCCAAACGACAAGCCAACTGCACAAAAGTCGAAGTTGAAGTGGTGACATTTAAGCACTTGATCCTCCCCAACCACCAACCACATTTCTCCTCCCCTTCCGTCCTATTGTCTGTTGATACATGTGGTCGATTGTGCCCCGCAGTTGCAAATGCCAAAATGGCAAATTAAGTAAGCTTACGCAATAGAAATCGAAAGACAGTACTTCACAAAATTCGTGATTTACTTAGTCTTTTCACAACTGAAATTGGAAATTAGGTTGCCAAATCTTTTCCACCTGTCTCATTTAAAAAGAAACTTTGTCCAACTTTATTTCACTGTTGAGTATGGCATTTAATTAAAACTTGATAAACTATACTGCCAAATGCCAAGAGCACACAGCGGAAATAAACCTTAGCTTGTCAAACACCACCAAATGCTAAACCTTAGCCAAGCAACCAATTTTGTCTAACCTTACTAAATTACCTGTTACCTCTTGGCTAACCTTAACAAATTGTGTTTATGTAATGACTTGGAAATCTTATTGATACACCTATGACACATTTTGTCTTACTTTATAAAAAAAAAAATTATTAACTGAAGCACAGCTCATTCAACACGTTTAAAATTGAATATAGCTTATTTAATTTCTCATCTCCCTAATTGAATTTTGCCAACCTAAAAGAGTGGATTGTGTATTGTATTTTTTTGCCTCACTTGACTTCTTTAAATGACAACTCCGAGTCCTGACGCATCTATTCCAAACGTTCCTAGATGGGTCAACGTTTTTTTTTTTTTTGGTTTGTTTTACTTCCGTTTTGTTTTGTAGAAGTTTTGCAGTATTCGGACATTTTAAATTAATGGCGTCACAAACAGCAACTTGTAGTGGATAAATTGCAACGGCATTTGCATTTGTTTGCTTAAAGTTTTAGAGTCAGCGTCAGTGGGTGGCTTCTGGTTTTCTGTTTCGTTCAGTTGCGAATGAGGCATGAAAGGTTGGAGTGGGGGGCAGGGGAAGTCGACTCAACCAAACACCAAACTTCCTGTGACCTGAATGCAATGTGGCATTGATTACCTTTCGCTAGTTGCATGAATTTTGTGTTGTTCTAGCATTAGTTCCTCTAAGTCGGATAGATTTCATATTCTGTCAGACTTTGTCATTTCAAAAAACATTCAAATAGAAATAGAAATTTATGAAAAGTTTCCTAAAAAGACCGAATGCAGAAACCTAAGGCACTTGAATACGTATGTTGACGAATTGTTAGTTTATTTTCGCCAAGTTGACGACGACCTTCACATTTAAAGGACAAGCCCCAGACAGGGTAGCTAATTATTTGTTATTAGTGTTGAAATCTTTGTGATTTGCCTCTCTACAGAGCTAAAACTTTTCGAAAAGTTCGCTGTGTTTGTGTGGATCGGTGTGTGTGTGTATGTAATTGACAGCTCATCAACAACATTGTTTGAAAGTCAACATATTCAATTTGAGTGAAAGGCAACGCAGCGGGCGCTGAAAGCTGGCTCGTTGGCGGAGATGGAAATGGGATAGGAATCGGGATTGGCAATGGTATTGAGAAGGTAGAAATGAAAATAGCGTGCCACCTAATGGAAAAGTAAAATTAACTTCCCTGGGTAGGTAAGAAACTAAACCATGGCTATAAAGTCGAAATCATTTCTTGTTAATATTTTGATTGAATGTTAAATTTATCGAATGAATTGACAACAAGCAAAACTAATTAAGTGCAGATAATCGAAGTTCGTTATTAACCTGTAACGTATTTTGTCGATAAAAATGAGGAACAGTAATTGTTTTGAAATATGTATATTGATTTTTCCAATTCGATCGCTAACTTGATGTCGTATTTGTTAAAAAAACTAAGTGTCTAATAGTATCAAATCAAATAATCAATTATTAATGGTAATCGATTGGAATCGACAGTGTTTCTGTTGACCAAATTTCTAAACAAATTTCAGTTATCGTTTTCGCAATTAATACCGATTTCTGACTTTTAATACATAGATTACAATTTTAAAAATGCCAACATGCAAGGGTAATACAATTTCGGTACAAGAAATAAGCTCCTCTTGTTATTCTGATTATTTTACATTTTCATTTTATACATTTCGACTTAAATACCAAAAAAATATTTATGCAATTTTTTCATTTTCAGCTAACGTAATTTAGCTGGTTGAATGTTGAATCTATCTCGGACTCTATAGTTAGACACGAAGAATGATAATGTGTGAAAGCGAATGTGTGTTATTGTGTGCGTGGTGGGTGATAAGGAGAGCGAGGGAAATATGGTGGCAGCTGTAAAAATCTACAAAATTTACACCCACTTTGATGATGCCGTTATTCGACGTTGTTTTGTTGTTGTTGTTATGTGTGTAATTAGGTGTTATTGTTTTTATGTGACGGGCAAAAACGCATAAAACAAAATACAAAAAGAGCTTGCCAAAAACTAATACAAGAAAATGAATGAGCAACAGACAGACATATACATGTACATAGGAAAAGACAGGGAGAGAACGAGAGGGTCTTGCTATAGTTCTAGAGAGAGGGAGAAAGAAAGAGCGGGGAAAAACCGAAAAAAAGCATTTCCGGCCTTGTTGCCCGGCCATGCATAAATAATAATTGAGAGAGCGAGAGGCCATAAACGGGAATGAGAATCGGAACAAGGCTGAAGAAGAAAAGTGGAAGGTGACAAGCGTAGTGGGATAGCAGCAGCAGGTGGACACAAAAGCCACAGATACAAACAGTTGGTTGGGAAGCGGGGCACCAACTGACTATCTAATTGAAGTTGAGCTTCTCGCTTCTAGGCTTCTTTCAGTTATTTGCCACACATTGCAGCACAGTAATAGAAAGACCGAAAGACAGTGAGAGGAAGAGAAATATAGTGATGGTGATAGAAAGGGAAAGGCTAAGGAGGCGGGAACAGGAAGGGCACAAACAAATATGCAACATTCTCAAACGCAGCAGAGCTTTTTGCATAGTTCTGAAGTATACCCAAGGCAAATCATCACACAGGGTATAGGTGTGTGTGTGTGTATACCACCACACACAGCAAAAGCCTTCATGTGAAGACACATTAACAGCAACAAAAACACCGGAACAAAAAAACAGTGTTGCAAAATTTTCACATGTATGCGTCAGAAATTTGGGGCAAGTTTTACTGCTGCTGGGGGCACATATCGCATAGTTTTGCAAATGCCTCGAAATGTTGCTCAGTGTTGAATATGAATTTGTTTCAAGGGCGTAGCCAGAATTAGGTGGCAGAGGAGGTGGAGGTGTAAAAAGAAGAAATTAACGAAATTTCAGCTCCCTCTGCCTTTACCTGGATACGCCCTTGATTAGTTCTCGTTATGTACATATGTGTGTGTGAGTGAACATGAGAAATATGTAAAATGATAAATAAGATATGAAAACTGCATGAGGCATGTGTGCAGAAAAACAAAGTAAACATCCCAAAACAATTTTCCTGTTATTTGTTCCACTTTCTAAAAATAAATATTTAAGTATCAGTTGTTTGCTGATAATGAAAAAATAAAACTTTCAGAGCAGATCACGTTAAATTTCTTTCATTTTAGAGATAATTTTGATGTTAACATATCAGATATACAAATAATTGTCAAAACTGCATTCGATCTCTGTGATAGCCAAATATTACACAATCTTTGTTCAGTTCTGTTTGCTGGCGCATTTGCATTCCATCTCTAAACTTAAACCAAAACTCACACATACAAGTAATCTCGTTCAAAATGTAAGAAAATAAGACAGGAAGGGAGACAAAATGGGAAACAAAAAAGAAAAAGATTAAAAATGCGCTAGAGCTAGAAAAACTGGGCAAAATTGCGATGAAATAGTTTCCGCATTTTGTTATATTCCAATGAAAGTTTCACAAAAGAATCAGAAGAAATTCCTATTAAGAAAATTGTAGTGAAAGGAAAGAGCGAAAGCAAAGCAAAAAGGGCCGTATGTAATAACATCTGTGCTAATGGCCATGAAAATGGGTTTGGGATAAGGAAATGAGAATATTTGTAACCCTACGTCGACAAGAAAAAGGTGTGGAAAGCGCAATAAAAATGCCAATATGTGTGTATGAATTGGTGTGTGCATAGGTGTGTGTTTGTGTCCTTTTTATGCATTAACCAAAATACATATCAGTCGAAAGAAAACAAAGGTAATTATAGTCTAGAAACTTCTTCGGTCGAAAATCAAATTCAATTGAAAATGCAATTCCAACATTTGATCGATACAACAATAAGTAGTGTATACTAATTATGAAGTTAGTATGGAATGAATCGTATAGTTATAGCTGTTCAAAGTGTGATATCGCAAAAAATATGTGTTGACTTACCTTTCACTAGCAATGCTTGAATTTCTCGACATTGATTTCGGAGACATTTCGAAATCCGAATCGGAGCGATATAAAAATGATTCGCGACGTTGTGGCAAATTCTGTAGAACCAAACCAGCGCTGGGTGAGCCGCCCTCAAGCGGTGATCGGGCGCCTTGGCCATTTTCTACATCGAAACTGTAACAAATAGAGATTCAAAAGGATTCATAAGATAAATCGTAAAAAACGTTCAAAGCCTAAAGCCCAACCTTTAAAAAAAACCAGAGGGCCGGAGCTAACTTCGACCGCGCCGAAGTTTGTATACCCTTGCAAGTTGTTAGGGACTCTTTCCCCACTTATACGTTTTATCTAAAAAAAATAATGTTTACGAAAGAACGGCCCACAACCTTAACATAGGAAAAAACGAAGTTATTGATCAAAGTCACTGTTTTCCACCGATCGTTCCCATGAGACCTATATGATATAGTCACCCGATCTTTATCAAATTCGGCACAGTCATTCTTACATATATTAAACGGACAAATGTTTATTTTGAAAACAATCGCGATAAAAGTAACGAAGTTATGGACAAGTCACTGTTTTTGATCGATCGTTCCTATGGGAGCTATCTGATATAGTCACCCTATCTTGACCAAATTTGGCACAGTCGTTTATTGCTATAATATCACTAATATTAAATTTCACGATAATAACTCAGAAAATAACGAAGTTATTGAGAAAAGTCACTGTTCGTGACTTTGCCGTTTGTATGGTAGCTATATGATATAGTGGTCCGATCCGGCTGAATCCGAGATATACAAACCCTGCAGTATATACAAGCCTACGTGCAAAAAGGAGTGCGGTCTAGGAGGCTTTTGCGTTGATCCAGACGGACGGACATGGCTATATAAACTCGTCTCGTCGTGCTGATCAAGAATATATATACTTTATATGGTCGGAGATGCTTCCTTCTGAGCGTTGCACACTTTTGACCAAAATTAATATACTCTTTTTGCAAGGGTATAAAAAAATGGATTCAAACCGACGCGATAAATGAAGAAAATGCATAAGGAAGGAGAAATGGCTAGAAGTTACCTAGACTAACACAACTCGACGAACTTCCCAATTTCACTCCTTACGCACGATTTATTGATGACTTAAAGAATTTCCGATCTGGGTCAACCCATTCGTACATACATATGTATGTAGATCGATTCTATTTTGCACTCCTATAATTTTTTATTGCATACTTTTGGGACTTAATATTTGATAAATGACAATTCAAGATTAATTTTGAGGCTTAACTTGACTCAAAAATCAAACAATAATGTTTAAAAAATAAGTTGTGACATTGTTTTTTTTATTTGTTATTTGATTTTATTTCGTTTTGTTGTTTTTCCCCAACTGGCAATTGCAACAGCTGCGACTTGAAATGATGTCCACAAACCGCAAAACGAAGCACAGAGAGTTGGGTCATAATTAAAGCAAAATACTTTTCATAAGACACTTTCCGTTGTGTCATTCCGACAACGTTTTCTAAACTTTGTTTTTTTTTTGTTTTATTATTATTTTTGTTTTTGTTGGTCGACACGCGCAGCTGTCCCCTTGCTTTTGCGTTTGGCAGCGGCGAAAAGTCGTAAAGAAAAATTATGTTTTAAGTAAAATTTATATCGGGGTCATTAAGTAAACTTGGCACAAAGTTGACGACGTCGCTACGATGTTGGTGCTGTCAATGTTGCTGTTGCTTTTGTAGGCGCGAGCAACAATGTCGCTTTTTCCATGGCATACTTTGTGGCGCGCTGGCGAAACTTATAGCAAGCAGTAACAGCAGCCTTTGCAGTAGCAGTTCTTACGTAGTTCAGTTTTAGTTCTTATATCCACTATCGTCACATAAAGCTAAAGGGTATATCAAAGTTAAGAAAATGAAAAAATGTATTTTCCAATCGCAACTTTAAAGTCATCTCTAATTTAGTAGAGGGTATCCGAAAGTCGACCTTCCCTTTAAGCCATTAGTTAATTTTTCTCTTTGTTCGTAGCTTTAATGGTGTTATGGACACTGTGCTTCCCTCCAGTTCATTTTTGTGAATGCAAAATGAGGCCATTTATAGCAAAACAAAAACTATCCAAAAACAAAGCGGGGATTGCGTTGAATAGTGGGAGAAAAAGGGGTGAAAGGCGAATGTCTGTTTTGTTTTAGTTTTCTTTTCTTCTTTGGTTTCTATTTATACATACATATATTGTATATATATGTATAAGTATTGTTGAGTTCAAAACTTTAATTCATAGCTCCAAACAAAGCAATTTCATATAGATAGGCATTTTAAAAGTGGTAAAACTGAATTTATGTGCAGGATTCTCAATTGATTAGCATATAACTGAATTGAGTTTTTGTGATAGGAAAACAAAGTTGTAAAATCTAGCTGGCTGGTTCTTCGCAATCGATTGATTTAAGTCAGTCCAAAAAGGTTCTAATAAAGAATGTCATTGTTATCAAAAAATTGTTATGCAAACATTTCTGTTTAAGGGCCGAGCTCAATCAGAACGAGAGATTTGCATCTCTTTTAGATGACAGAATATCACTTACTTGCTTTAACACATTCTCAAAAGGCGCTTAGTCAAACAAGCATTCACTTGTGACTTTAACAAACTAATTAAGTTGGCATTGGGCTTAGGACGTGGTCTTACCCACAGACACATTCATTCACTCACTCATTCCGTTCCCTTTTTGCACTTTGACAAAGCTTATCCCATCACCTTATGTGTGCTATGGCAAACAAGAATGACAATACGCTCCACTTACTCAACACTCATAGGGCACACACTCAAACACTCATATAATCAACATACGTCGTTCATTTATTTGCACATATAATTAGGCGCAAGAAGAGAGTGGAACAGAGAGATAGAGTAAGTTGCCGTCGGCCACACACACACACACCCGCACACATATACATATATTTACATATATGTATATCGCGGCACAAAACAATGGCAATCTTAAGCCAGCTAACCCACTCACTCACACAAACACTGCCATTGCCAAACCCATTTTGCCACCGCCTCATCAGTCACTACTATCCTTCATCCACATCCGGTTGTTCCTGCTGCCTCTCTCCCTCTCAGCACATAGCAGCTAAAATGCGACGAATATTTGCCACTAATGCGGAATCCTTCTCGTTCTTTCTCCTAACTCATACATGGATATTCCGCATTTTCTTTCCTGTGATTGTTTTTGCAGCTATGCAACACGGCTTAATCCGATCTGATGAGCCTCAGCATAAAATTGAGTTCCACTTGGCCGAGCCTTCAGCACCTACGATCTTCATTATTTTTCAGGCCTGCTTAAAATTCAATTCAAAATTCACATTTGTTTTAAGTGAATAACACTTGCAACTTTGTGAATTTTGTTTGTTTTCATTGTTTGTTTCTTTTTTTCCTTGTTTGTTTGTTTGTTAGCTGTTGATGTTGTTGTTGCTGTACAGTGGACACTCGCGAATTATTGTCATCGCCTACTGTCTACTCGGCTCTTTGTTCTTCTTTCTACCCTATTCTCATCATGCCGCTTTTGTTTTCTTTTCATTTTGCCATCGTCCTGTCTGTCCGTATTTCTACTGCTGCTGACAAGCAAGGACGCATTTTGTGAAGTGAATGCAAGTGAGTGTTTTTGGTAAGTGAGTGCAGCACCAGCAGCAGCAACACAAACGATTGTGAATTTGAATGTAAAAGTTACCACCACTAACTCTACATCCACTTCTTATATTTTTTTCCCCTGTTCACAATAATTAAAGTTGTTGGTGAGTTTATTCAGATTGCCTTATTTTCAAAATGCATTGCAAGACCAGTTGAAAATGATCGCTTGACCATTAAATTGAACTGATCTATGTAAATACAATAAAGCTAAAAATATACAAATTTAAGATATCTACTTGTTTCATTTTATGCACTTTCTTTTTACAGAAGCAATTATTTTGATAGGAGTATTTCTAAAGTTTAATAGTTATTCTTAGCAACCCTTGGAAAATCGAAAGGATACATACATACATATACACACTTTAGACTTTAAAAAATTATATTCTTTTACTTATTCACGAAAACATTTAGTCAGTTTTCAGTGCAGATTCATTTAGTCCTTTCAGTCTCAATGTCATTTCTTAGCTCATTTCTCGAAATCCAATTCTTCCACTCATCCCCCGTGTGTACCCTTTGCCCCCTTGTCACTGAGCAGTACCACGAATTGGTCTAAGTGCCAATCTTCTAGTTCCACAATATGCCGCTAGTTTTGCCCACAAGAGACCTTGGACCCCCTCAGACCCTAATTCAAACGTAAATCCAAATAGTCGTCATCGTCTGCCCAAAGAACCAAAAAAAAAAAAATAAATAAAAATAAAACGAAATAAACCACAAACATACGAGTGAGTAAAAGGGAAAGAGTGTCGGGAGTAAAGAAAGAAAGAGAGAAAAAGAGAAAGTGCCTGCCGAGATTGTCGGAAAAAATACTGTCACAAGGCCATTAACAAAAGCCTGAGAGTGACTGACTGGAGGAGATGAATGGATGCAACGTCAACATATATACATTTATATATGTATGTGTATATAAAACCGTATTAAAATTGCGAGGCGAAATGAAATGGGCGCAAAAGAACTGCCATGCCAACTGTCGTTCGCCTTGGCTGTGTTAATATGTTTTAAAAGCAAGGTGAGATGCCTGATGCATAACGAAGAGATATGTAGTTCCCGATGCGGGACAGGGAGAGAGAGGGAAATAGACCCATAAAATGGTGTAGACTGGCGGGAAAACTAAGAGGGAAAGGACCCGCTGATTTTCTAATTTCATTTCATCGGATTGTCGTCCAAGCAGTTGCCGCTGTTGGCTTCATCTCGACAAATTAGCGCTCCAGCGACAATGTGTATGTATGTACATATGTAAGCATATGTAACATTGACCAAATGTACACTAACACACACTCACATCAGAACTTGCAATTTCAACTTTAAGAGCTGGCTCGATTTACGAGCCAAAACCAAGCAAAATGATTGTCCGGTATTTGTATATAGCAATGCAATAGAGTGATACGGATTTCAGTAACACTGTATGCATGCACAGTTGATCAAAAATAAAAATATCAACGAACAGTTGTAGATAGATACATGTGAATATGTATGTATATCTATGGCATGGGGAATGAGATTAATTTGATTTCTGTACACCGTATTTCCCATTTGGTTGCCTTGGTCCTCTTTTTTGTTATGGTTACCGAACAACAAATGACAAAAAAAAACACGTTTGCTTCTCGGTAGCCAAGAGAATGCCGTCAAATGTGAAAAAAACACAAACAAAAACACAGACACTCGGTCAGCTAAGCAGTTAGTTAGGCAGTTTATCGCTCTCAAGTATTTAGTTAACTGACAAAAATAATGAAAACGCAGGGAAAGTACGGTGTTACCGCTCAATCAACTGCCACAATTCTCTGCGAGGATGTACGTAACTTTAGCACTCGTCGTCGTAATATACTATATTTGATGCATCGTTATCTTTTGGAGAACGGCTATTACAGCAGTGCCGAGGCACTTAAGAATGAGGGACGCCTCTCTGATGAATTTGAACTATGCGATAATGTTGATTTGGATGCCATCTATTTGGAATATGCCAGTTTCTTCAATATGAAATTTGGAAAATATCCGCGTATTTTAAAAAAAATGTCGGCTAAAATTAAAGTGGAAAGGAGTACCGGTGCAGCAACAACAGCCATACCAACAGCAACAGTTGCCCCAACAACAACCAAGGATACTAGCAATAGAACAAACAAAGATTCGTCCTCACTAGCAAATTGGCATGTGGGAGTTGGGGCAGCTGCCAGTCAAATTAACAACTCAATGGAGCATCAGCAATCGAATCAATTAAAATTGCATATCAAGAAACTGGAAACTACCACAACAACAACTGAGCAGCAGCAGCCAAGTCATTCCTCCGGGATGAGTGAAATCGAACATGGAGCTCATGCGACAGATGATGCTCTATTTTGCTCAATGGACTGGCAGGTCCTTGGCGAATTGGTCAAAACGACAATTCTGCGTGAGCCCATCAATCTGCATTGGTCCGACATCTGTGGCAATCATCGGGCTATCGAGCTGATTAAAGAATCCGTGCTCACGCCCATCGATTATCCTCAACTGTTTGCCCATGGCTTGCGGCCGTGGCGTTCGCTCCTGCTGCACGGTCCACCTGGCAGTGGTAAAACCTTGTTGGCCAAAGTCCTGTATGCAGAAACGCAATCGAGAGTCACATTCTTTAACATAACCGCCAGCATTATGGTTAGCAAGTGGCGTGGCGAGTCTGAGAAAATTCTTCGTGTTTTATTTCATATGGCAGCACGTAGAACTCCCGCGGTAATTTTTTTTGATGAAATCGAGGGTTTGACCTCAAAGCGAGATCGCACCACGGATCATGAGTCGTCGAAGCGTTTTAAGAACGAACTACTCCAACTGCTGGATGGTATGGAGCATAACACTTTGGGTCATGGTGTGTTTGTTTTGGCCAGCACCAATTTACCGTGGGACATTGATGAGGCGTTTTTGCGACGCTTTGAGAAGAAAATCCTTATTCAGTTGCCCAATGCTGTGGAGCGCTCGAATCTTATTCAACGTCTGTTGGGCGCAAGCAACGTCAGCTTGAATCAGCGCTTACTGGATCAATTAGTAGCTCTTTCCGATCAGTACACGGGCGATGAAATAAGATTGGCCTGCAAGGAGATAAGCATGCAGCGAGTGCGTTGTGCCACACGCCCTTCTCCAGCTGGAGGAGCTGTACCCAAGGAAACACAAGCCATTGTCGAGGCCAATTTGGAGCGCGCATTTAAACAGGTCCATCCTTTGGGTCAAAAGCTATTGGCCAAGCATGAGCAATGGCAGCAGGAAAATGGTTCTTAATCTATATTATAGTTTGGATAATGAATAAAACATAAAATAAACAAAAAATATTTTGGGGTCATATTGCATTGCATAATATATTACTTAATAAAGATCTTTAAAAAAGACTGATAACTTAAATCGTGCATGTGAAGATTCAAGTAAAGCGCCGGGTTTATTTCTACCATTTGGCAAAGATAGAGACAGGGAAGAGAGAACTAGATATTGAATTAAAGTTGAGAATTTGAGATCATAAATTTCCATCGTCTTAAGCTAATGCACTTTGTCACATTTGATTACCTGCCCGTAGTTCTTCGTCTGGCTCCAGCGATGGTCATTCGTGTTACATATCGTCGTACACGCCCGCTTGAACGTCTTTGATTGCTGGCAGTTGCGGACGAAGCGCCGCCCGAGGCGGCCGCGTTACCAACGGATCGTAAACTATACTCTGTAGCAGTTGAGCTACGGCGATCACTGGTCATGACATCCGAGCACATAGACGATGAAATTATGGATGCAGCCGATCGCCGTTTTCCCCCTCCAGTAAATGTGCAACCCCCGCTTGATGAAGTCGTGGTAGCCGAACTATCTGAACGCGAAAAGAGCGAGGAGCGTTTACGTTGACGACCAGCTCCCGGGGCAGGCCCACCACTATTTGATACTGTCGTGCCAATGGCATCTTGAATATTGCTATAGAACTCTTCGATTGTCTCACGATCATAGCTTTCGTTCTCATCATCGGCAGGCAGACGTTCTTCATCTTCAAACTCCTCAGCCTCGGTGGCCATGGTGTCGGTGCGAGAACAGAGAATTCCGCGTCGGTGACCATTAGAGGCAGATGAGGCTGATGTCTGCAACTGGTAATATTCGTTGTGGTAATCCCGTGAGCCACCCCGCGATCGACTCAAATGATGATAAGCAGGTGCTGAGTTACTCGAGTTACTTGTCGTATTTGTGGTGGTGCTAACCGAGTGCCGTTTCATGGAGACTTCGAGTGATGCATCACCGCCGCCACCACCGCCATCGTCACTCTCGCCACCGCCCACACTGCCACTAAATGTGACCTCGTGAAATTTAGAGGATTTGCGTCGAGCCGAACGAGCCATTTGCTGGCTACTCGATATGGAGGGTCGTGGACGATTGTTGTTATTCAGCTGCTCTTGCTGGTGATTCCGAGCCTGCGTTTCTCTTACCTCCTCCTCTTCTGCCTCATCGGCTGGCATAAGGGTGAGGGCCAAAGGCGGACGTCCGCGACGACGAGTCCAGGGAAAGGCTCGTATAAATGCAAAGATGATAAACAAAGTGGCAATCATTTTCGGAAATTCCTTGTTTTTTTTTTTTTGCTCGTTAATATTACGGTATCTTCGGGTTATTCGCTGTATCAGTTTTCTTTTGCGGGTGGGTAAGAAAAAAAGGTGAAGGCTTTTTTCAAGTCTTCTTTGGCATTTTTTTCATTTCTGTCATTTGTTTCGTTTCTTCTCTTTATTTCATTTAAATTGTTTAATCCTTGTGTAAAAGGTGAGAGGATACGTGTGAGATCACGATGTATAAAGCAAGAGTAAAAGAGAGCAAGACAGTGAGAGAGAGAGGGAGAGGCAGAGAAAAAAAGAAAGCCAGAGCAAATAAGTGATAACAGGAGCCAAAAGAAGTGTAACAAACAAGAGTTTTCAATATTTCAGACATGTTTAATCGAAAGAATCATTAGAAATTTTGGCTTTTCCCAGCCCAGAGCTACATATATGTGACAAAAGATTGCATGATTGTTTTTTGCCATTGAGAATGGCATTCGCATTTGTAAGCTGCCTGATTTATATACAGTGGTGGCAAAAAATTTGAGACATCAATTTATTGACCTTAGTTTCTGATTTCATTCGATTTGTATACAGTATTAGTTAAAAGTTTTGATGTGTTAATTTATAGCGTTGAGTTGGTCATTCTATTGAGATTATGTACCATACATTTTTTGTAAAATTTATTTTGATAAAAAAAAAAACCCCGTAATGAAGACCTGGCAAAAAAAAAAATTTTATTTAATTTTTAAAAAAATCATCGTACATTTTCCGATTTGAAAAAAGGGTTTCGATCTAGTAAACCGAATATAAACTGCATGTATGTATGAATATATGAATAGTTTATGCTTTTCCGTCCTTTTTTGCATTAACTATTGTCTTTTCTGATTAACTCAATTGTATTTCATTAAAGGTATTACGAAACAGCGGCAAATGCTGTCAGTATGTGTGTGTGGGTGGTTGGAAAAGGTGTGGGGGGAGATCAAATTATGATGATGGAAGAACACAAACATCATTTAGGAACATGAAGCATAACAACAACTAGAAAAGGCAACCATGCGGAAGGAAGTCAATCTGTCGACTGCCTTGCCTCAGCTGCCACCTGCGACCGAGCCACCGTTTTATCAGGAGCTGCAGTTGCCATAGCGTAAACACGCACAACACTTTTTAATTTGTTGAAATTGCATTAAAAAATGCAAAAACGAAAAAAACGTTACAAAAATGAAGAGAAAAAGTAATAAAACACAGACGAAGAAGAAGATAAAAAGGAATCATGACGGCAAATGAATCTGGAGTACTTTAAAAAAAACTAAACTTGCTAATTTTTAACCCACATGATTCCGTTAGTGCGAAAACTACCGTTACAACCCGTCTAACTGGAAGACGCTTAGCTTTTCCCTAGAGTAAGTGGTGAGATATTTCTTGAACTATCAAGCGATTTACAATCTAAAAAGAAAGCGATTTTTAAATTATTCAATTTTTTCATGTAAATAGTGGTCTAAAAGTGTGCAGCAGATGTATGTATGTACATATAAATGTTTGTATCATACGATATGCTACGTCATGTAAAAAGAAATTATGGTTGTCTATTATTTCTAATGGTACAACGGTATCAAAAAGTTAATTTTACGATGCGCAGAAATCCTGACAAGAGTAAGATACTTCGGCAGCTAGGCTAAAGCTTGCTCGCAAGAACAGGATCCTTTTTTTTTCATTTCAAGTTTCGGTCTTTTTGTGGCTTGCTTATAGTTCGGGCCAAACCGATACATGGAAACCGTACTCCAGTTGTTCCCACGACCCCGTTTAAGTGTTGGGAAACAAACTAGAAACAAGCTGCTTTGCCGCTCATACACTTCCCACTGATTCCCTCCGCCCTTCGTCACCACGCTCTGTGCTCTTCAGTAAGAAGGCGCCTGGGGCGCTGTTTGGTACTTTTACAGCGACTGCGCCTTCAATTTTCCTCTTTTCGTTTTTTTCCTTTGGTTTTTCTTTTGCAACTAATTCCACACAGTGCGTGCGCGCGTGTGTGTGTGTGTGTGTGTGTGTGTGTGTGTGTGCAGCATCTCTCTTAGTCAAGCCAGCGGCTATACGTCTATTCTCTCCCGCCACCCGCCTTCCGTCCACCTAACAATCTTGCACCATTCCATCCTTCTCTCTTATCCGCGCCTCCGTCTTCGCCATTCTGTTGGTTTGCTTTCTTGTTGGTTCACTCTCGGGGGCTAAATTTAAGTAGCAACAAATCACTTCATTGTTTGCGTGTTTACATAATATTTATACATTGTACTTGTGTGTGAGTGTGCCTCTCTATCTCTCCCTCTCTTTCAGTCTCTCCCTGTCATCTATCTATCTCACTCGCCTTGTTGACACACTGTGTTTCATTAATAAAATGCTAGGAAAAAGTAAAGTAAGAATAAAACAGAATCGGAAAGAAAAACTTTCAGACTGCACGTCGCCAACAAAATAAATTAAACGAGAACAACCAAAAAAAGAGAAACTTCGGCAAAAAAAGCAGAGCGCAAAAAACAGGAAATAGAACAAAAAAAACAAGACTAAACCAGAAGTAGAACTCCAAATATATTTTCAGGTTAAAGTTTGCCTGACAAACACAATTAGACAAATCAAAATAGACAAAAGAGATATTGAGAAGCGCGAGATGGTGAGCAAACGATGCCAAATGGCTTCGGAGCCTAGGACAATGGTCCTTGGAAAGACATACTCTACATCATTTGATAAAAACACTTCGTTTCTCTGTTATATTATTCAATCCTATTCTGTATGATGTATATGATAAAAATTCTCATAATAGTTATTAAAATATAACAAACATTGTTAGGTCTGTTAACTGACAACTATAACAAAGGAAACCAAGCATTATCAATCAATTATGCTAAAAAGGTTCTCTCTAAAAACCTTCGGTTTCATGTGACATTAAAAGCAAACATTTTATCAGCTCTATCATCTGCTCTACCTCTAAAGATTCAGACTTTTTGTCATCTGCAAGCGAGCTTAATTTATGTGCATTTTCCGCATAAGAAATAAGTGCATATAAAGCCAAAGGGGAAAATTGATTTCAGAGAAATCTTATCAAAGATTGCAAGGTAATATATACATTTAAGTGTATGTATACATACATATATAGTTTGCATTTTCACATTGGCTTGATAGGCCTACATTATGATTCTTTTGGTAAAATTCTACTTTACTACATTTGTGCTGTCTATCAGCTTTGAAATTCAAAAATGAGTGAATAATTAAGTTTTTCAAGTTTTTCAACTTATAGAAATGGTTAAGCAATTTATAAATAATTTAGTTAAGGATAGATTAACTAAAGTGAAGAAGTCTATATGAATTTTTTTTGAGTGCTTTGTTTGTCAGGGATTTATATTGTTTGCCCTGTTTCTCTCCGTCTCTCTTCTGTCTGTCTTACATTTTCTTCATTATATGCTGTCTCTCATTGTATCAAGAACAAACCTCAAGCTGACCATAGGATCCGAGAACCTCTACATACACCGACACATTTACCCAAAAAAGTTATCAACATAAAGCTATTCTGGTTCACCTACACTCTCTGTACCCCATTCAATGTGTGTGTGTGTGTGTGTGTGTGTCTGTTTGTCGGTGTGACCAGCTGCAGTTTGGCATTTGTGTTTGTATGTTTCGAGAGGTAAATGGAAATCGATGATAATCATGACGATGTCCCAGAACGACGATGAAGATGATGATGACGCTGGTGATGATGGCCTAATGCTGACCAAATTAGTGTCAAAACGTATTGACTATACAGTATACACATACGGAGAGACAGAGACATAAAGAGAGTGACAGAAGAAGAGAGAGAGGGGATGTAGAAGCCCATATGGACAGCAGGGATGTAAAGTATATTAAAGGGGCAAATTGTTGTTGCTTTTAATGGCGTTGCAATTTGCATATGTGTGTCAAATGACGTGGTTGTTGTAGTCAACCTCTCAGCTCTCGCTTTCTTTTTCTCAATCCCTTATCTTCTCTCTCTTTCTCTCTACTTACCTCTTACGACGCTTGAATATATGCAACGAATTTTTAGCTAACACACTTAACCTATTTGCCATAAACCAAGCCTATTCACTTCCCTCTCAAAGGCAACTTTATGTATGTGTGATTCTCTGTGTGTGTGCGTTGCATAATTCAGAAAATGCTTTTTGCCTTTTAAAGCATATTTTGTTTGGAAACCTCCTTTCAACCATCCTCGCCAACTGCCAACAAGTCTACCTCGAATAGAAAAAAATCACAAAAACCAAAAATATATAAAAGAAAAAGATGCAAAATTTCATTATGGCAAATATAATTAAGAGCAAAAATTGTAGCCCAAGGATTAGAATGGTGGTGGCGATGGTTAAGAGTGTTAGACGATACGGGACAGTGCGGTAGGGGAGTTGAGCAAAATTCAATTGTTGTTAGGCATAACTAGACAAAGTTTTCAAAGTTGTTGCGAAATTGAAGCGGAGAGTTGTTTTGTAAAGTATACAAAAAATTATATAGAGCAGGAAGAAAATAGAAAATATTTGTTGTCCTAGTACTGTATTAGTACTAAATATTGAACAGTTTTTGGAAAAGTATTCATTGTATTCATTTCGTGTAAATGGAAAAGTGGCTATATTTCAACATTGCTAAAGTATATTGTCTTGATTATTTCTATGGCTGTGTCTTACTAAAGGCTGGATCAATAAAGATTCTGCATTATTATTTGTGATTGATTTGATTCTGATTTTGGGTACTTCAACATTCATATCAATGTTGTTTAGCAATGCTCTTTGAGTCACGCTTTGTATTTCAAACGAGTGGCTTTCATCTTGCTTTATGAGTCGTAATTTCTTTTGTCACTGCAAATTGAGTGTCAAAAAGAAAGGGAAGCGAAAACAGCAACAAAATGGAAGCGACGAAAACTGATGACGTCAGAAGAGGTGGACATTTCTTGTTTTGCTTTTGTTGTTGTTGTCTTTCAACTTTTGGAATAGTCATAAAAATTGCTGGGATGTCACACGCATTTGGTTTAACCTCACCTCACTGCCCCCCCTTGCCGCCATATTCACGGTCTTCCTTGGCCATTAAGAAGTCTTTTGACAATTAAATGATGCGCCCAGCAGAGAGAAAAGAACAATAGGTGGATGAAATAAGGGGCACATCGGTGCGTAGTGGCAGGTGCGGGGGTAGAGCAGAAAGAAAGGCATCTTAAAAATGTATGTATAAAAGTGTGATTGTATGTGTGCGTAAGTGTGTGGGGCGATACATTGAGGCGACTGGTGGGTGTAAATTGGTGTAAATGACGTTGCTTTTAACGCCGCCAGTGGAGGAGGCAAACTCAATTAAATGTGACAGTGAAAATGGCTGCCTAAAAGTATGCTTTATGTAAAAGCTAACAGAGCATCACAAGGGCAGATACAGCGACAGAGTGTTTGTGTGTATGAATGAGTATGCCGGCAGGTGTGACAAAAACAGCCGAATATTTATATAAATATATATATACATAAGAATAAAACTCATTTGACTTAACATTCTTCAAAAACATGTTGCACCCAACTAAGTTGACTTGAATCGCTTTAAGAAGAAAAAAACAAAAAACATCTAAATGTTTGTTCTAATCCTACAGAAACATTTAGTTCCATTCTAGTTGTCAAACATATATCTGCGACTAGTGCTTTTCTTTTGGATATTTGTATAAATTTCCGATCTGATAGATCCTTAAGCACTATGCATATAAATTTTGATAAAGCTTCATCTTTTTTTTGTCCTGTTGAGGTCATTTAGCTTCTTCTTTATTTTTGTTATTATGCGGAATATCTTAGTTTTCTTTGTTTTATTCTGCTCTTTCCATTCACTGGTATCTGTATCTTTCCACACACACACACACACACACACACACACACACACGCAGAGACTCTGCGCCATCAGCGTTTTCATCATTATGGCTTCGGCAACGCCAGCAACAGCAGCTGCCAATGCCAATAAGCACGATTATGTTTGTAGGCTAAAATCGACTGCCTCTATCTTTCTATCTCCCTCCGTGTCCTCTCTCTTTCGCTCTCGCGTACTCTCTCACTGAACATCTTGTAAAGTGCGCCATTTGCTCGTAATGTTGTCGTTGCTGCCACCACCCCGGACAAAAATTGCATGGGGCTTTTCACAAGGCATGATGGAAAGATGGCCGAATAAGATGCCTCAAAGTGAATGCCAAGATGCCTAAGAGCGAGTGTGTGATAGCACATTGATAGCACTTGTGAGGCGTTATAAACTGCAAGCAGTTACATCCATATACATGCATTCATACACATATACAAATGAAAGTAAAAATGCTGTTGGCGAAATGTTGGGCAAGAAATCGAATGACCACAGACGTATCTTTGTTCTATACCCTAGATAGACTAGCCCACAGACAAAAAGTAAGGGCCAATGTAGTTTCTTTCCATATACATATGTATGTACATATGCAGCTGCAAATTCCAAAATAACAAGTTATCGATGAAGTATTTATTCTAGTTGTAATTTGTGGGCCAAATTAAAAACCTACTTCCGCACTGCCCACTATTCCCTCTTCACTGAAATAAATTCACGGCTTGTGTAGTGTAATATCCAAAATAACTTAATTAGTTTATTATCATTTAATGCACTCTACAACAAAATTGCCAGCAGAAGCTGGGCGAGCAAATGGGGGAAATTAAAAAGGTGAAACCATGGCGAACGGCCACAGCAACCGCTCCACAACACTCCCCCTTCTCGAACGGTGTGTGTGCATAAATTAAATTAAAATTAAATGTTTAAATACTTAAATGATGTGAGAGGCAAAGAGAAAGAGAGAACAAGAGTATAAATTGGGAAGAAGAAAATAAAAAGTTAAACCGAAATGAACTAAAAAGTGAGATATAAGTGAGAAACGAGCAAAGAGGACACGCGAGTAACTGATGCCAAGGGCGGGGAGGAAAAGGAAAAACATGGGGGTAAACCGTTAGGGCATTGGTATGCGGGTGGGCTGAATGGGTTAACTGTTGGCTAGGGTTGTGGTCGTGACAAGTCCTTGGCGGCCAATGTGAGAAGCTTTCATCCATCCAATTGCTTTTTACCTTTGGGCATAATTAACCCAAGGTGATGGGCGTGGCATGATTGCATATTTAAAATGCTTAAGCTTTTAATTGATCATTATGGGCCGACAACAGAAACTATAAGGGAAGTACGAAGACTTTATGAAAATTAATAAAATCAGGGGAAAAAACACCAAGAAAACAGAGGTTAAGAAAACTGAAAATAAAGAATATGGCAGTAGTTGCAGGCAAGCAGAGAGTGTCGAAGGCTTGCTTATCCTATATGTTTCTTTGTGAATACACCAAGAAGATTCTGATACAGAATATACAATATAAAAGAATGTACTATCGATATGGGAAAGGGCAGCATACCCATCAATGCATATACTACGAGGGTATTGAAAAAGAGAAATAACGAAAAAATGCCAAAAACCAAAGACTCGAAAGCTTGTGTGTGGCTCTTGGGGACTGCTGGTTAAAGTAAAATCCGTTAACAGGCACAATAAGACTTCTCTGTGTCACCCCCTACCCTCACCGCCACTCTGTGTGTGTGCGTATGTGGAAATGGATTTTACTTATGGCTTTTTATACCACGCTGATTGCTGCCCCCAAACATAAAAAATAAAAAAAAGAATAAACGAAACCCAGTAAAAAAAGAAATTGAAAATGCCCAGCAACAAGCGCAACAGAGCAGAAATTGTAAGCAATAAAGACTGAATAAGCATGATAAGTAGATGGATTCCAGCCTTCTACAAAACCTTTAAACCGACCGCCCTCCATTCGTCGGATTCCCATTCAATTATTACAAAAAAAGAAAAGAAAAGAGTTGAATCATATGAAATGAATGAAAAGATGTACATACCGGGAACCGCGTCTGTGTGAACACCAAACAACATTATATATAATTGAAATATTTATAAAGTATATCATACAAATGTGAAATACAATTGCCAAACTGTGTGAAAAAGAGGTAGCTCTGACTTTGATTTTAAAACTTAACTGCTAATTGTATTTCACTAATATTAATTGAGGCTATTTGTTCGTTCTTGAATTTAGAATTGAATCGGATGTATGTATTTATTGGACAACTTTAATCTTTGTTTTAAATAAAGAGAAATAATTTCTGCTATTGTAAAAAAACGTTTTTCAAAGCACACAAATCTAATTACCATTAATTACAATTTAATAAAGCACTTTGAAAATGATTTGCCAAAATTTTCATTTGTATTGAAAGTAAAAATTTACGTAAACTACTCTAATGAGAAAATAGACTATTAACGAAAAATTAACTATATATTCCACCAAGGCATACATTCCTAATAAGATTTCCCTAATTACGATCCAATAATTGATAGAAAAAGGAAAGGGAAAATATTTAACTTGTGTATGTAATTATAGGAAATATTTTCTTCAATTTGGCCAAACAGAGAATTCTGTGTAGTTTTCGTAACAAAATTTGTGCATTCAATATAAATAAACAGACGATATTTTAGCCATAGACTATGAGCAGGGCATTAAGTACGAAGTGGAAGATGATGATGATGAGACCGAGACTGTGGAGATGGAACGGATGAGGGGTTTGTTCCACATTCTTGTATTTGCTGATATAAAAATACCACATAAAAATATTTTGCACACAGATACACGCGCACACTCAAAATGGCATTAGAAATATACACACAAAAGACGAAAGCAGCAATAAATGAAAGGCAGACGAGAGTGAACGAGAGTAGAGTGATAACGCTTAAGAACCACAAAGATGAAGGTGGAGTCGGAGGATGGGAACGAGAGCCGGTCATGGTGAATGGGTCTGGGGATGGTAACGGAAACAGGAAATAAAATTCCACTTTAAGCGTTTTTAATACAAATGCAAATATGCGTGCGTGTGTGTGTGGAAGGGAGACAGCTTGACAAGTGAGTGAGTGATGAGTAGATTGAGGAGTAAAAGGTGGAAAGACGAGACAAATGCGGTCCCATTGAAGGGGTATTTGCCTCAAAGTGGTTTTTTATTCGACTTCTGTTTCTTTACGTTTTATTTTTATTATATTCCCTTACATTTCTTGAAACAAATGAAGTGGTAACTAGTTTCTGGAACCCTCCAACACAAACGCAACTAAAAGATATACCAAGCCGGTAAAAACCGGAGACAGATAAAATGTCCGACAGTAGAAGTAGAAGACCTGGGGAAAAATGGCCAAAGCGGAAGTGTGAATAAAGGTGTACACACACACATACACACAAACAAATAGTCAGATACAGACACAGAGGAAGAGACAGCTGAACTTATGTAAGAACAATGAAAAGTCAAATGTAAGAAGTGACAGCGCACAAAAAAGGTGAAAAAATATATGAAAAGAACAAAAAGTTGTAAAAGTATGAGATGGGAATTGAATTGAGCAGGTGAAATGAAACACAAAGAGCCAAGAAACATGTCGGAAGCCGAGTTTTAGCTCACTTACTTTTCTTTTTCTCGCTCTATATTTCTATCCCTGTATTTACCATAATAACATGTTTAGATAGATTATCCTTTACAGAAGTGTTAAAATGGCATCGCTCTTCACTCCAATGAGTAACATTTTTAAATTCTCTCAGTCTTTCTTCTGCGTGCTTCATTTACTTGCGCCAGACATCATTCACGAGCTCTCAAATAGCAATTTTGTATGCATTCTTTCAATTTTGACATATACCAAAGAATTTCAATAAATAGTGACTTGTCAAATCTATTATTGAATAAATCGAATTCTGGCGATATGTGCAGTCACACACACACAGAGGCAAAGATATCAGCCGACAAACAGAGACAGTGGCGAGTTGTCCACTTCCTACATACATATGCGCGAATAAATGTGAAAATGAAAAAGTAGAATTAACGGAAACGGTTACTAGTGCAAGGACCCCAAAGTATGCAACATTAAGAGTGCTTGCTGGCTTGGTTGCAGTTTTCCTTTTTTTTCGTCCCATTCTTGTGTACCACACTTATGGGCCTTTTTTCAACTATTTTACATAAGCATGGTATACCCTTTCTAAAAAAAACTGTTGCACCAACAAATCAAAAATCAAACTTCGCATGATGATACAGAAAGAAATGGGACCAAAGCAAACATCCCTACTATGTGGATATCCCCAAACACAATGGATATTTGCATTGGTATAAAAATAAAACAGAAATGTATGTCAAACCAGTTTTAAAAAAAGAATAAATAGCCACAAATTAAGCAAATGAATTGCACATTTTTATGACATATAAAAACAAATGTTTCATCTTATATTTATCGCGATTGTGTTACGTATTGTAATATAATTTGCATATGTATAAAAAAATATATTTAATATCCACGCACAAATATACAATATAATTGTAATTATAAGCAAATTATTTACACCAAGTCTTTTCTCTTTTATTTTTGTATTTTGTAATTATAACATATTTATTTTCGAAACAAGTTTATATGAATGTTGGTTGTGAGAGCATTTAAACACTTACTTGCTTCTGTACAAATAGAGAGAAACAAAGAGCAAGAACTACAACTGTAACAAAAAGTCTCATTAACAAAATGCTCATAAGAGGCAAGAAGGAGGTCGGCTAGAAAGAAGGGGCAACAAAGTAAACAGAACAAGCAACAGAACATGAGGGGGAAAATGCAACTTAAGGAAACAGAAAAATAAAAAGAAAACAGCGCAAAGGCTCTGAAAAGCGAAAGCAGCAGCAACTCAGAGTATCCTTGACTATCCTTTCTAGCAGCATTGCTGCTGTTGTTCATGGCTGACAAACGAAGCGATGGCAAAGTGTCTCATGGAAGGCTAAAGAAGACCTGAGAATAAATGAAAAACGGCTAGAAGAAACCCTAAAGAGTTCTTGTAAACTGTTTTAGATGATGCATAGGTCGTCAAGTGTGGGCTGGGGCACCGAAGGAAGGAGTGTGTGAAACGGCAGGGCGACGAAACTTTCATCACTAATCAACTTCCAAATGAACTGCACACAATTCATAAGCAACAACAACAGACAACGGCAATGAAAAATCTCTTGAAAGTTAAATTGTGAAAATGCCCAGGACACAATGAAAATGTGACAGCAACACACACTCGCAGACATAGTCACATACTCGCCCACATACTACATATGAATAAATAAATGCTGAAAAAGAATTTACATAAAAATATTTGTGCCAAAAAGTTTTCGCCCCGTTTTCATACCGTGTATAGCGTCGAAGAAAGCAAATGAAGATCATCAAAATACCCACATCTAATATGTAGAACTATTCGTGAATATAGCTATTGGTAAAAAGCAATACATATTAAAGATATGTAAGTATTAACACATTTTTACGATTCAGCCAAATGTTGTTCAGAGTGTTTATATCGAAAACAAAGAGTGAGAACCTTATTTCGGTACAGGATATGTGAAAGTCGATCTTTCACTGTAGAACTGAGCGACACGAATTTCATCCATTTTGTTGAGTTTCTCGTTTTGTTCTTGAACGAAATTACCATATGAAAAACACCGAAAATGATGGGCGTGTGTGGGCATGGTCTTTGTGGTTTTATAAATATTTCAAATACTCTTTATTTCAATGGGTCACACAATGCATGCTGATAAACAGAGAACATACAGAATGGTATTGATCTGGGTCAAAAATATTTGCTCAATATTTTAAGTACTAAGCTTTGAATTGATAAAAAGTACGAGTTTTTCCGTATAAGAGCCTTTTTTGAAATTTTTGGACCTCTTTGCGATCTGTGTGTGGAAAGAAATGGATGGTATTTTTTCTATTTTGAAGAGCATCTGATAGTTTGGTTGATTGAATTCACCGGTTTTTTATTTGAGTTTAGTTAGTTTCTTGTTGACTTTGTTGGCATTGTTATCAACTGAAGCATCACCTAATCAACATCAACCCAAACGCCATTAGGTCGACCGCACAATTTACAGCTGTTTGCTACCACTCTTCCCCTGCACCAGACATAGTTATTTTCAAACTTGAAATTGAATTTCAACATACGTGCATATATGTACATATACAAATATATATACATATATGTATGTAAATACATATACATACATTTATATATATCCCTTTATTATATGTGTGTTTAAAATTTCATATGTATTTTGTTTGTTTTTTTGTTTGCCTTTCATTTGCTCAACTCATTAAGCCAAGCTGCTGTCAAAAGTCTAACACAAGTGTGGAAAAAAGGATAGAAGCAGGGGGTTGGGTTAAGTTGGCTATGGGTAAAGGAATTTTAATTGACTTTTGTTTTTGAAGGAATAATAACACAAAAGGTAAGGAAGAGATTTATCCAAAAACCAAGTCACATGTTTGCAGTTAAATCTGTGTTGTGCAACACAGCCAGTACTGTACAAGTCTCTTGGAAGTTTTATATGCTTAAAAACCAGTTTAACTATGGCTCATTCATGTCAACAGAATTTGTCGCTGTCATTATACCGATACTTGGCTATCAATTAGTTTTGTACGGCAAACATATCCGATTATATCATTTTTGAGACTGTATCTCTGGACCATATGTACATATAGGGGGGTTCGGGGAAATGGAGACGAAATAACGAAAGAATAATCAAGGCAACTTTTCGCTTTCGATTCAATCAATTCTTGATGTCTTTATTAATATTTATGTGAGATACTGCTGCTACCAAAAAGCCGACAAGCTTTATATATATATATAGGTATATATTAAGATTTATGTATATAAATATATGTGCGTATACGTGTAAATGTTCATGTGCGCGTGTGTATGTGTCTGTGTGAGAAGCTTTTACGTCATAGCGCGTTACGTTCGCTCATAACGGCGTTTTCAACGTTTGCAATCCTTGGCGGCCCCGAAATGTATGCTATGAAAAATATTTTAAGTGCTTTAATTTTATTTTCCGCCATCGAAGGGCAACCAAATGTGGAAAGGGAAAAACGGGAGCGCGACTCTCATAGTATCGCGCATTTGTTGGATTTTATGTAATAATTTGATTGTCTTTGTGCAATAACCATGAGTGTGTGTGTGCCTGCGTGTGTTTGAGTATAAGTGTGGTAGGTGTAAGAGTGCGTGTGGGTGTTATTGCGCGTTGTGTGGGTGTGTTGTGGTCAGTCGCCATACATTTTCTTCAGTGGCAAAAAGTAAATCTATTATCAAAAATCCTCAAGCCTGGTCAATGCATTCAGCCGCTCTCCAGGGTCTATTTCTGTAGCCATGGAGTTGGTGAATCAGCTCACGTATCTGGTCATTAGATCAAAACTTAAATGTCATGCTAAGCACGTTGATGAAAAGTCAACCAAAAAAAGAATCAACAGACAAATTGTATGAGTTTGCCACCGATGGTTGATAGGGGAATCAAAAAGAGTTTTACTAAAACTCCAATAAATAGTGTAATTTAGTAAGAAGAGCACCTAAGCCAATATTCAAGACATTTTCTATTTTAATTAAAATAATTAGTGTGAATCTGCGTGTTTCTTCGGGATCTTAAAAAAAAACAATTTTCGCCTTACTGTTTAGAAGGTAAATGTTTAGGTTAACTTTAAGACGCATAAAGTCTGAGATGCATCAAACCCTCTTATTTAGCCCAGCAGCAGAACTTAAGTCTCTAGCTCTTTCTCTCTCTCACCCCGCATGGTTTTTTTTTTTATAAACCAACAGAACTTTAATTGAATCTTTTTTATCAAAAGTATTCGGCAAAAAGACTTTATGCAATTTCAAAATACTTCATAAACCTCTCACTGCAACTTTATCTGATTCTTCGCTTCACAACAGACAAAGTTTTCTGGCGAATACACACAACTTTGGTTCAAAGACAAAGCAATTAGAAGACACCAGAGAGCAGAGAGAGGAGAATTTAAATGTTAAATTAAGATTTGTTTTTGCTTTCGCAACAACGCGGAAAAAACTATGAATACTAAACAACACGAATAACGCCCTTGCAACATCTCTCCAATTCGTTTATTCTCCGTCGGTTTCGCGTCAGTCATATTTGCCGTGGCCCATTAAGGTGCTTCCGAGAGTCACTAAAACATACACGTTATAAGCCTATACTTAACCAGATCGAGGGGATCGAGTAAAGGCAAATACAATAAATGAATTAAACCATCGGTTTTTCCTGCGAGACAATTTATTGAGTTTTTATAATAATCATATAGCCTACGCCAGCTAAATAATTGCTAAATATAGAAAAGATTATCGAATCTATTCGGGTTTTTTGTTTACAAATACTCAAACCTAAATTGTCAATATTTATCGAAACATGATGTTGCTTTTTTTGTTTTTTTATTGCAATTTTACGATTGGACTGGGACTGTTTATGGGGTAGTCGCTCATATCTATCTAGTTTACCCTCCTTGAGATCGGAACGGACTCTGTAAATATGTCTGAAGATATGAGGCGATCGTTAACGATCGAAGTCACTATAAAAAGCAACTGGTCAGTTGCTATCGCAAGTTAACCAATATTTCTTAACTAGAGAGAGGTCACATGTATATTGTCTAGATTAAAAGAGCGTAAAACTTTAAAAAAGCATACATACATACATATACATAAATGAAAGAATCCCTTTCTTTTTTTTTCAATGTCGCTGCCCTGTCTGTGGAAAGTAGTCAAACGATTTCAATGACATATCCTTATCTGACATATAACTGGACTCAGTTTTTGGTTTCCCCACCATTTTACTTATTCTTTCCATTTCTTTTTTCTTTTTATTATTTGACGTTGACGTCGATTTTCATGGCAACGCCATGTAACGGAAAACGGAAATTAAAATCCATACGATGATGTCCTCGACTATGGTCCTACGCGTGCAATGAGCGTTTGGCTAGGGTTGGTCGCAGCGAGGGCGGGACAGTAGGCGTGTCACTGTGCAATAAAATATTACAAAGAGATGAAAAACATAATAAAAGATGAAAGAACAGGCAAACATTTTCTTCAAACTGAACTTGAGAAATAATTAAAAGTAAAAAAATAAGAAAATTCAAAAAAAAAGATTCCATAGAAAAAAAAGAGAAAATTAAGATGTGTTTCAAGGCTTCACCAACCCCTCAACCACCCAAGAACCACTTTTTATGTTTAAGCAAAACATTAAACGCTTTGCCTGGGAGGTTACAGAGACTTCTCCTACGAAGCGTCGTCCTCTCGGCTGAGCAATAATTCAGTGGATCCAAGAAATAGTCAGGCTTCATTGTCCCGTTGCTAGGTTTTAGTTTTAGTTTTTATTTTAGGAATGTTATATGTATACTCAATTACTACAAAAATACTATTAAAAAGTGTTTTCCACGATTAAGTAAGTCTTTTTGGTTTCAGAGTATTTGTTTATTTTAGAATTTCTTTAATTATTGATAAATTGCCGTTTTAGGCACGAAACGAAGAGCCCCACGTTGAATTTTTCCCTGGTTTACTTTCAGTTTTAATTAAGTGCAAGTATTTTTATGTTATTGATACACACACGTTGCTAAAGAGCAATTTTAGGAATTTCCTGCTTAGTTTTTCCTTTTATTCATTTTTTAACTTTTCTTTTTTTCTCGTTTGGCATTTTGCAATTATTGGTCTTGGCCTTCGGCTTTGACTGCGGAATGTGGCGAGGGAAAAAATCTCTAGTAACCAAACAAAAATGTTCAATGGCAATACAATTAAAAATGTTGGGTGGTTGGAAAACCTTACGTACCATAACTGGTAAAACTACATTGGAAGGCAAAATAGGTACAGATAAAAGGTAAATAGAAAACATATGAATCGCTATCAGAATGGTTCGTACATCGAGATAGTTCTTACGAAAAGTAATAATGAAGAACTTCAGCTATATGGTAATTTGCCTGCAATGTGGAAATTCACAATTTGTAGCCCACTTACAGCATCATCACTTACTTCATTCTACTCTAGATGAGAGCTTAGGTCTGGGTCCGGGTCGTAATTGCTTTCAGTGCGGTTGCTTCTTCTGTGAATGCAGGGGGTGTGGGGATGGGGCAAATGGGGCTTACGGTTATGAAGATTGAATGAAAAAAATGAAAAAGGTGGATAATATGAAAGACCATAAACTGTAGCAGCTGTTTTAGCCAACACCAAGGCATAAGGAGTGCGTGTAACGTAGGGTAGTGTAGGGTTGCAAAGGGGGTTGTGGAAACATAAGTTTAGAGCAGCATAAATGAAAATCAATAAATAAAAATTTTATCGCCACAAACAGGAGCAGTGTAGCGCAACGTTGGAGCTGGAGTTGAATAGGATCCAGGAAACCGCCAAAAAAAAAAAATAAATAATAATAAAAAATCAATAAATTTTCCGCAGGAGCAACAAGAAGCCAAAGCGAGTGGCTGAGAGCGACAGTGCGGCATAGGAAGGGGCATGCTAATGCAATTGGCTAATAAATCAAGCCATAAAACTGCATAAAAAGTGCCAGGCAATGACAATAACAACTGCAACATGGCCATTTAGTCAATCAAAAGCAATGCAATTTGCTAGCTGAAACACTGGATAAAAACGGCATCGATCAATCAATTAGTAAATTAATCAAATAATCATATAAATGGCTATTAAAACGAAACTGAATGATGAAAATAAATACTTGGTTCTACCTAAAAACTAGTTAAACTAACTAGTCGAACATTATCTCAGAATTGACACACTTTCTAAATATTGGGAATCACAATATCTCTAAATGAGACTAAATCGTATTAGTTCAATTTATTCAACAATCTGTCGTTAACTGTTTAAATTTTCGTTTAACTCCTAATCTTAATCTAGAAACAAAATTTCCATTTGGTATAATCAATTTTTGTAATTGCGTTGCGTACCTACCGCACTCACTCTCACGTTACTTTCCATTCATCCAAAACATCTAAAGCACTTTAAAAATGATTTACGATCAAGCTGCTGCGGGTTCTACTATGTAGTGTGCCGCTAGCTAGTGCCGTGAACCAATAGCCATTTGAATGGTGGTGGCACACATATTGCATGTACCTTCTACTTATTAGCCATAAATCTGTATAACTGTCGCACTCATAAATCAATATGGGGAAACAAGCTGAGTCCACCGCGCTGAAAAACACCTGAACGAATTTGATATACTCGTTAAATCTGCTCAAAAGCGTGAACTTTGCGTCAAGCAATTAAGATTAGCAACATAGTCCACAAGGTGTAATCTCTGCAAAAGTCACGTATATTAAACCTATGGGCTAGACCTGGTAGGAGACGCTTTGAATTAATCCGAAATAATGGTATATTTATATATATGTATGTATATATATATTCTACATACATATGTATATGTGTGTATATGTAGAATGGAAATTAAAACAAACCAGTAAACCTCTACAAAACAAATAATAATCCAAACTATTCAACGATAATAAGCAACGGCGCCGGCCCCACATGAACTAACAAATAAATCGACTTTAAGATACTTCGTACCGCATCAGTACGTAATTTAGATTGATAACTTTATAATTTGACGTTGACTGCCAGATCATAGCTATCGGCACTTCTATGCAATAGCTATTAATATAGTGTAAACATGTAAACATTGGGAGGTACGACTTAGTAATCGGATGTACAGAGTATCTACTAATAACATACAACAAATGTCAATGGACTAACCACGATCTCAGAGTTTAGCAACGATTCTCGAACCGTAACCGCAACCGTAACCATAATAGGCTATATACTCAACGTATTCCGTAGAATTAAAAGAGCGTGCGTAAATACTTGTGTCGAATAGACGAAGGCACATACAATTACGTTTCATACGTGACTTGGTGAGCGGATGACAAGCACCGAACACAGACACATTTCGATGTGCTTTGAAAAATGTAGAAATTCATATTATAGTATAAAGTAATAGGAAATGCTATGAATAACGAATAAACGCCAGATGAGTCTTATTGGGAGTTTAGTTTAAAAGTAATATATCCCCGTTTTAATTTGAGACTGCTTCAAGACTGTAAAATAATCACTGATCGTTGAAATAAATTTTCAAGCTACGCTCCATTTTTTAATCTTCGCCCTTGTTTTTTTTTTTTTTACCTAAGATGATGCAATGTTGTCGCACTTCATATTTAGCGCCTACGAGTACTTCAGGGATTCATTTTATATTCGTTGTTTTTTCTTTCTTTTTCCTTAATTATTTTGCATCTTCATCAACGCCTCCCAAGACGACAAACAAACCAGCTAAAGTAAGACAAAAACAAAAAAAAAAAAAAAAGACAGATGAACGAGGGCGAAATGGAAGCTCCTGGGCCCATTTCCATTTTTGGGTTTGTTCGTTTTCTGTTGGTGGCCCAAAAACTTTATGATTTGTTTAGGTAAACGTAAAAGTTGTTTCGTTTGATTTGGGTTTGGCTACGGAATAAGGTTGGGGGATTGGGCGGCCGGGGTTTTTTCGGTTTGTCTGTACTGTACTGCATCCGTGCCAGCCCTCCTGCCGTTGTGTATTTGTTTACTATTTTCATTCTCGCCTTTGATTTCGATGATTTGTGCGTGGTGGTAGCGGAGCGAAGCCAAGCCAAGCAGCAAATAGAATTTTAGCTCCTTGCAAAAACAACTAGGTAGATAAAATTATTCTTGACCAGACCAGCCTGAAGCTCTTAGCACCGTCTGCCGGCTTTAGGCATGTGGATATGGAGTTAAACTTTTATAAGTCACTGTGCATGCGAATGAAGAAAAGCGACAACAGCGCCACTGCCAATGCCACTGCATGGGGCTGTCTTATTCTGCTATAGTCGAGATGTGGCAAGTGGAACGTGGTATGTGGCAAGTGGCAAAGGGAGCGAGATGGTAGTCAGTACATTCACTGACTGAAAATTCAATTTGATTTGATTTGATTTTCCTTCTCGTTTTCGTTTGAATGCACAGTAGAACATAGCAGAGTAAAGAAAAACCAGTGCCAGAATGATATCAAATTAGTTGAAATAGAAATTTAAGGGAGACACCCTCATTCAAAATGGTGTGTAGGGGGAGGGAGTCGACTCGGGTGCGATGGAGATGTTATCGTGGCATTTAGAGTCAGCCAAGTGCAAGAACCCAACATCCCATTCAAGAGATCCCAAAATGAAAGCTCAAAAACATTCCCTTTGACAAGGGTATCAGCAAAAAAAAGACAAAAACAACATAAGTATACATATTGTACGTACATATCTATAAATATAGAACGATAGGACCAGTTTATGCTGCGAACACGATCGCTACATTTTTTATATCAGTAATTATTATTATTATTATTATTATAAACTCAGTGGAGCAGAGTGGACACATTTTGGTACAATTAAACAGACGATTTCAAGTACGTTGGATTTCCGATTCAAATTGTACATCAATCACAAAGTAATAAACCTAAGCGACATGTTGATAAATTTCACTTTATTATTATTATATCAATGTAGTTCCTTTTGTAATAAAAGGGTTTGTGAAGTTGTGTTTGAAAATTTGTAATAATTTTAGATTGTTTAGAGGAAGGTAAAGCAAATCGAGTGTATTACACAAGTCGTATTGGCATGTTGACGATTTGGATCATTTCTGCGTCACTCTTAGTCTCAAGTGCAAATACAAAAACAAATTGTTCAAGCAAACAGACACGCGACAACATTCGGACTGTCGAATGGCGCAAGGCGGAGATGGTTGGAAGGAGGGGTGTTCATGTTGGCTAAACGGTGTTCTGACTATGGGAAAGGGGAATGCGGGGTCAGTGGGGTTTGAATACATAAAGAACAGAAAGCCCATATATTGGCAATTTATCGGTGTTGTTGTTGTTGTTTTTTTTTTTTTTTTTTTTTTTTTGTGTGTACACTTGTATTTGTGTTGTAGACATTGGCAAATCGGGCCATGTACTTGCCCCGTTCAAAGATTTTTCATTGAATTGTTGCATTACGCGTTTAGAGGTGGTTACTACGTTTTAGTTTCAGGGGTGGGGGGCAGGGAAAGGCGTCGTATGTAGGCCTGTACCCTGAGGATGGTGGGGGTACTCGGCTGTGGGTTTTTCGGAATAAAAAGCTCTAGAGAAACAGTGAAAAATCGAGAAAAAGTATAGTTTTCTTTGGAAAGGTTTTTGGTTTTTGAGCGGCATTTGGTTTTTTGTTTTTGCTATTTTTGCACTTTTGGCTCTCTCATAGCCAAATGCTCTCTCTCACGCTCACTTTTCTGTGCGCTATCTCGCTCTCTCGTAGGTCTCCTATCTCTTTTGTTTTCTCTCTCTCGCTCTATTTTATTCGCTCGCTCTGTTGCTGTTGTTTTGTTTGTCCGTTCCACTTGTTTTATGCTTTTCGTATATAATTTGCACTTGTGCATTTGAAAATAATTAATTGAAGTAATTGCAGTTTTTCTCAAATTCGTTATTTTTATTGTTGCTGTTGTCCGAGATTTTAACACTTTGCTATTTTTTTTTGTTATTATTGTTTTTTGTTTCCATTTTCAGAATTTATTATAAATTTTAAATTGGTTTTTTCTGTTGTTTAGTGGGGTTTTTACGTGCAAAAAGCTGCTTATACGTTTTTAATATGTGGATAAAAACGACGACGACACAACCGTTCAACATGAACGGCGACGACGACAACTCGCCGATTCGAGGCGAAGGCGCGCAACGACACTCCGATGACAAATTCAATGACTACAACGAAATCGCATAGATGTCAGAGAGAGAGAGAGTGAGAAAAAGAGAGAGTATGAGAACGAAGCGTGGGCGAGAGTCTCGTCGATGTCTCGGTCCACCGCTCTCTAACATTTGTTTAACGGTATATTGCAATGCAAATGAGAGTAAATTTGCTGCTCTATATTATTTAATACTTAACGAACGAACAAACGAAGCAAGGGCCGAATGTAGAACAACTAGAGAGAGAGAGAGAGAAAGAGAGAGGGGCACCAAAGAGCGAGCGAGAGAGATAAATATGATTTTGGGGATAGTGGGCGCCATGCGTGAGAGCGGCATTTGCTGCTTTGGGGTGCTGTTGCTTTTTGGGTGCTCCGTGATGAAACAAGCAAAAGGGCGAGAAAATTAAATAAATTGACAAAACCGTTTTGTATATACCCTGTAGTTAACTCTTCAATTTTTCTCTCCATAATTTTCCTAAAAATTTTGTGACCGAATACTTTGATTGGTTAGGCATGATGTACACTTGGGGGTCAACCTGAGTCGCTTGCTATGTCTCTATTTTGTCAAACTCAATATACTTCTTAGATATTTTGGCCTATAGGGTAACATTGAAATTGAAATTGAAAGTTGTAATGAGCGTCGTTGCCATTGTCGTCGTCGTCGTTGACGGCTTCGAATTGAAATTCATCATTAAGGCAGCGACTCGCTCGCGCTCTTCGCTATGTTCCTGTTCTTATTGTTTTTCCCCTCTTTTACTGTAGCTTTCGTTCTCCATTTTGCTCTTCTGCTCAGGCTAAACAGCGGAAATCCAATTACAAGCATGCCGGGACTGAGACTGAGCCTGAGTTGAGCAGACAGAACGTCGGCTGAAAACGACAAGGAAACGAAACGCAAGGAAGAGGAAATGTCTTCTTGTCTGTTGCCAAAAACTTTTTTAAAAAAGGACAAAAAAACTTTAAATTAAAAAAAAATTAATTTAAAAAATAATTGATAAAGATGCAATATAAATAAGCTCTTTGATAAAACCTTTACATGATAACAATTAAATTCAAAGATTGAGAAATATTGTTCGACTTGGTCGTTTTTCCGAATCAACAATGTTTCTTTTGTTGTTTTCATGCCCTGATCTTTCATATTTACAACGGAACAATCCTGACATCTAAGGACTCTCTCCAGTCTACCTTATTAGAATCCTTATCAAGGCTCCAACTGAGAGCAATCGATCAAGTGCAAGGTATTGCAATGATGATTGAGTTGTGGTCAATGGATATCCACCTAACTGATCACGCGAATTAATTAACAGTTTTCCCCTCCTGGAAATGAGTATATTAATTATAGCCAAATGTTTGCCGAGCTGAATAAGAAATTTCATGCCAACAATTTGCCAATCATTGAAATTTTTTTATCAGCATGACGTACCGAGTATAGACGACTTTGATAATTGGAACTTATCAGTTGAATTAAAAATTAAGGTGCAATAATTCTTGGTGGTTTCCAAGCAATGATGGTCCCGAAAGTATATTCAAATCGATAAACTATATTAATAGGCAGTGCTGAGGTTAACTATTTATTGGGTAATATTGAGAAAAACCAAGAATTAAATTTGTTCTAAAACTAAACTAAAGAACAGAAACTGGAATGCACATATACATATATTTCAATGTCAGATCGTTTTACAAACAATTTCTGTTCATGTTTTATTAATTTATTATTTGTTGTTCTTCTTGGTGCTTTACTAATCTTTTGTTTTAGGCCATTTATCGCCCAGTGATAAAACGGAATGCAGTCGGTTTGAAGTTTATTTACTGGTAATGGGTTATGGGGACGGCCAGAAAAGGGGAGAGCTGGGTAGCTGATAGAGTCAGTGGACTGACCGACAGGGGGTGGGCTACAAAGCGAGCCGACTATGTGAATTCTTATCGGCCATAAGAAGAAGCAACAACAGCAGCAGCGGCAGCGGCATCGACAGCAACCACAGCAGCTGTAACAATCGTCATAATCGCCGCCGCTTATACTTATCAGATGAACCAACAGCAAAAACAAAGCACCTGCCGGACCAGGCCCCCTGCAGACCAGACAAAAGAACAATAGAGCAGAACAACAGAGAAAGAGAGAGAGAGACAATGACACAGTGTGAGAGGAAAACAACCGAAGTAGACGGCCGCGAAAAGAGGATATGAGACAGATTGTCTCTAAGAGAAAGAGCGAGAGAAAGCCAGAGCTTAGAGAAATAGAGACAGCTACTGGCTTCATCATCAGCTTTGAAGTGTATATTCATACCCTCTATTCACCTTATAAATGGGGTATGTGTATTATTAGCAAAGTTTGGCTTAAACCCTATCGAATACCTATAATTTGTCTATGCATATAAAACCTAACTTCATAACAACATTTCTTTTTCATTTGTTGAAGAGTTCTAAATGGAATCAAATCAAATGATTTGATTTCATAATCGAGGGTACGAAAGAGTCGACACAGAGATTAAATGGTGTCATTTTTGTGTTTTTTTGTGTTTTCTTTTGTTTTATTTATTTTGTGTTTTTTTGTTTTATGTTTTTTGCCTTTGACAAGTTAAGCTGATTTACATTTTACGCAATTAATACACATGAAGACCAAAAACCAGGAAAAAGACGGCAAAGAAACGCCAAAAAAAAAACTGGCGACAAGTGCTAATTGCCAAAATCAAAAGGGGGAGAGCAAATTCGTGAGTTTTCGAAATGGGGGGTGTCAACCTTGAACTTTGACCTCGCGATAAGCGACTAATCTTTGAACCGCACCAGCATCAGCAACAAGGCACTTCTTTGAAAACACCGTAGTCCATATCAGCACCTGCCTCTGGATGGCTGGTTAGCTATGGCGCTATGTGGGACACTAGATTTCTGTTTTCTTTTTGCTTTTCTGCCTAGAACGAGGTGGGCAAGGTAAATTAATCCATGACAACCATACACTTCCCCCATCCTTCTTCCCCGGAAGAACAGAAAATAACAGCAGATTGAGGATTCATTCGCTGTACAGGTGCAGGTATAGGTTTTTATCCACTCTATTGTATATTCGAATTAAATTAGCAACGGCGTAAATGTTATGCGTACTTCCAACAAGTTTTCCGGTAAAGGTAAGTCCAGAAATCACAACTTCTCCAGAAAACTTACTTACTTTTATCCATAGTATGTATATATGTACATATATACTATTTTGGTTTTAGGCCACACCACAAATCGAAAGCCAACCGAAAGCTAAGAAGCATTGTAAATCTTTGTCATTTGAAAACTCGTGCCTCATATTGATATATCACATGATCTTTTTCCGTCGATGGGTGTACTGGAAATTGTGCAACAGGCCATTCCCATTTGGCGTTTTGCGTTTCCATGCTTTATTGAACAATTGGTACACGGAAAACGGAAATAATAATACTGCTTAATGAATAGAGATTCTCAACAACTTAATTATAGATTGCGTTTAGGTGAGATTATTATTATTGCTATTATTATTAGTCTGTATGTGGTGGGGGTAGTGGCGGTGTTGGTGTGGGTGTGGGTGTGGTGAGGGGTATTCCTAACTCACCTATTTGGCGAATTACGAAAATTGTAGCAGCAACAGCAGAACGAGCAGACCATATAAACCAAAAAATTGATACTGCCACACCAAGTGGATGTGGATGCACCACTTGTGGCAGTGTTTGCAGTACTTGTGTTGCTGCTGTTGCTTCCACCGGCCTCCTCGGTGGCTCCAGTGTTGTTGCCGTTGCCAGTTGTTGTGTTGCCGCTGCTGCTATGGCGACTTAAATCTTTATCACGTGAATTCGATTTGGTTGAGCACAATTCGAAGCTAGTGGCGGCTGCAGCAGCTATGATCGAGGCAGCTGATGACTTGCGACGCGTCGCAGCATATGTTTGACAGATGCTAGTGTCCGATGTTGGTTTCGTCGATGCTGTTGGTGTTGTTGTTGCTGCTGCTGTTGCAATTACAATGGCGTTGCGCTGTGCTCTTGTCGTTTGTTTTAGAAATTTACTCAACCGACGAGCGGATGATGAATGTTGCGTGTGAGAGTGCGGGTTGATTGTTGCTGTTGTTGTGTTGCTGCTGCTGCTGCCCCCCAATATGGGCGGTGCACTGCAAGTAGAACGTTTGCGTGCAAATGTTGTTGTTCCTGCTGCTGCTGCTGTTGTTGGTATTTGCGATAAAGGTTGATCGTGATGCTGTTGGTGGTTGTCATCCAAAAATGTGATTTGTTTCCACTTTTTCTTCTTTTTCACTTTGGCTGTGGCTTTTAGCAAGTGTCTTGATCTAAATTGTGTGTTTGTTGCTGTTGTTGTTGTGGTTGTTGTTGTTGCTGTTGCTGATGTGGCTGTTGTTGTTGTTGTTTGTGTGGCTGCAGTTGTTGTTGTTGCTGATGGCGCTGATGCTGTTGTTGTTGTCAGGCTTTGGCTGCGCCTTTGACGCCCTGCAGCAGCGACGACGTCGTCACTTTTGGCCGCCAGTTCACTAACTTTTTACTCACACACTCACGCCACAACACACAACACAAACACACGCCAACACACACACAGGAACAGAGACACACTCACGAACGATAACACACACACACACACACACCGACACAAAGGCTTACTTGTTCACGCACTCACGCACGCAGTGCGCGTCGTCGACGTCGCGGACGCGGCATTTGATAAGCGCTGTTGCCGCTGCTGCTGCTGCAGCTGCTGCTTGCTGCTACTGCTACTACTGCTGCCTTTGATTTATTATCCTTAATTTTGTTTCTATTATTTTTTGCACAATTTATTTTGTATTATTTAATAGTATTTTATTTTCACCACCTTTTCCACTTCTTATCCTCTTCTTTTTTATTCTTGTATTCTTTTACACGTGGGTATCACTAAAAAAACTATTCACAAAAAAAACCAAATATTTGTAATAAAAATATGCAGATTTATTTTGTGTTTTGTTGTCTCCAGCATGCACACGCATATGTGTGCATATACATATACATATAAATATATATTTATATATGTATAAGAATATGAATATGTGTAGGCAGGAACGCGGTATAGACGCGCGTAAATGTGTAACGGTAATGTTGTTGCCGTTGCCGTCGACGCGCACTTGTATGCGATGCTTACAGCTGCAGCGACCAAACAACGAGCAGCACGACCCTCCCTGTGGAAATTTGAATCAACACTGCCGCTTAATAAGGGGGAGGGGGCCCGAATTCGCCCGAGCGGTAAGAAAATTGAACATTTGCCTCAAAATATTGGCCATTCGCCGTAAGTTTTTGCCCATTCGCCGTGACTTTTTGCCCATTCGCCGTAACATTTTGCCCATTCGCCGTAACTTTTTCGCCATTCGCCTTAAAATTTTGCCCATTCGCGGAAGCTGTATGGAGACTGAATGACGCCGACTGCGCTGCTATCACCCACACTAAAAAGTCTCTCTCTATTTCTGCCTCTCTCTTCCTCTCTGTTGTTATCTTGGCCATTTGGCTACCCTGTAAATTGAGCGTGTGTTTCGGGAAATGGAAGTTGTATCAAATCCAAATGCACTCAATACTGTTTATAAATGTAAGTACACATGGAATGGATTTTTTTATCAAATGATATTATTGTAGCTTTGAGAAAATCAATAGCTTTATTGTATGTATACCTATAGTGCTGGTTTAAAATGTGACTTTGCCCGGCTGCTCTAGACGAAATCTAGTCAACATTATTAAAACTCTAACATCACCCCAGCAAGTTAGGTGATCTATTTGTTAGACAACTTTTAAATACTTTCATAGTGGACTTCAACAACATTATTTAACATTTCCCTTCGATTAAAATGAAGCCTATGTGCCTATTTAAGTTCTTTGAGTAGAAGAATTACGTCGAGTTGCTTTTTAAAAAATTGCGTCTGGCTTTTTGCTACTCCGTTTGCATTTGGTTCTTTCTTTCTGAATGAAATGCGCAAATATAGTAGTAACAAAGAGTGCCAACATTTGGACATTTTTCTTTTTAAGTATTAAATTCATATTTGAATTTCAACAACTTTTTGGTTCGTTTTGTGGTGTTTTTTGTTTGTTAGCCTTTGTTTTTATCAAATTTTGAACAAAATGTCAACAACAATAGGAGTTTTGTTTGCCAAAGAGATGGATAAGAGAGAGAGAGAGAGAGATGGCCGGACTTCTCTCTCTCTCTCTCTGACGCTGTATGCGCAGACAGCTGCGCGCTCTGTTTGACTGCTACTCAAAATTCGCAAAAAAAAAAAAAAAAAATAAAAAAAAACATCCAAAAAGGATAAAAAACAAAAGTTCTCTTAGGACGCTTCACACACTGCGACGCTGCGCTACAGTCTGCAACAACAACAAAGTCATTGCAGCTCTTGCTGTTGTTGTTGTTGCGCATTGCACTTGAAAACTTCATCTACGCATTCCATGGTAGTACAGCTCTTTGGCCACTTTAAATGAATTTGCATTTGTTATTGAGCCAGCCTAAAGCTGGGTCAAGTGATGGGTGCGGCGACAACGGCAACGTTCTCTAGTATCAGCGAGGACAGCAGCCATTGCAATGATTTTCTAAGAGGTTTACATCTTGACTTGACAACGACACCAGTAAACACAATTTAGGATTAAAGTTCTAGTCATTACATGGCATAGACATGGAACACGATGGGAGAGAAACTTAGCATGAGATTTGTTTGATTGTGTGTACATGTATGTCATTTTCCTGTTCCTATATTTCACAAAAAAAAAAAAAAAATGATTACTTGAAACAATATCCTTGCAACTATTTAAAACCAAATGGTGTTATTCACTTTTCTTTTGGAGATAAATGCACAGGTTTCTGGTGTATGGAAGCCTAAAAGTATGCAAACAATCTAAATTATAATCAAAGCAGTTCCTGGTTTTGCAGTGTAATAAGTTTCCGTTAGCCTAACTGGTATGGCACGAGGCAGTTTTGATTGCAAGATTAGTGGCTCCTACTGCTGCTGTTTCTGCCTCTATCGTTGCTGATGCTCAAGTTTAATTTTGTCCACGGTTGGGGCAACCTTATGCCGCACATTATCCATTGCTGCACTTGCTCTTGCTTCACCTTTTTGTTTGGCATTTTGCTATTAGCTCTTAAGTTTGCCTCAGGTGCCTCAGCCTCGAACTCGGCCGCGTCCGCAGCTTCTGTTTGAGCCAAGGTAGAAGCAGAAAAGTTTCAAATTTCTTCTTGGTCCAATAAAAATGAAAACAAAAACAAAATACATGGGACTAAGAGCGAGCCGCGGGCTCGCATTGCAATTATCTCTCTTTCCTGTGAAAGTGCTTGAAAAGTTATCCATCAAAGATGGGGACATTTTCCTGGCGCCTTTTTCTTCTGCCCTCAAATGAAAATTGCTGCTGTTAACAACAACAGCAGCTACAGTAAAAAACAACAAACAGCAATAAAAAGAAAACAAATACGACAGGGAACGAGCGTAAAAAAAAGGCGAATAACTTTTTACAGGCATCTAATTTTGATGGACGCCAGGTGCCCATTTTGTGCCTAGCTCATCCAACCATTACCTCAGAGATAACGGTCCTTAGTCATATCATTTGCATAAATCTGCCAAGATCTTTGAAGCAAAAGTGGAAAACCAAGAAATGAATAAGAGGAAAATAAGGTAGTGAAGATGGCAATGAAGATCTCACAATTAAAAATTGCACAGGAAAAACGTAGGAATTGCGAAGGCATAGGAAATCGAAAAAAGACACAAAAAAAAGAGAAAAAGGAAAACGAAATAAATCCTATTGTTGGAATATTTAAAGTTCATAAGTTTCAACTTTCCTCTCTCTGTTTGTTTTTTACATTTATCTAGTTGACTTTACATTAAGTTTGACTACAATATGTGAAGCAAAAATCAGTGGGAAAAAACGATAGCAGGCAAAACTTAATAATAGATGTGCATAGCACGCAGGAGGCGTTGGATTTTTTGGTTTTTGTTGTATATTTTGTATACGATAGATTAAGGGAGGGATTAGAATGGGTGGAAGGATGGGGAAAACTATTTGAAACCGAGCGTCTGTCGATAAGGATTATGGGAAACTAAGCCCTCTATTGAAGTATTTCAGACCGCTTTAAACAGACTAACCCGTCGATTGTCTACAAAAACGTTTTTTGCGAGGGTATTAACTACTCAATTCCTGGAGCAACGACTTCTCAATACTCTTAACTAAGTACAATTAGACAAATGGAAATCTGTATGTAAAGCCAGCGCCTGGCACAAAAGCACTGCCTGATGTTATTAACATATTTCATTGAGCTAATTGCCCTCTAATTGATTGATATTATTATCTTATTTTATAGGGAATAGTAATCAGGCTATAGAAAGATTAAATAACAGATCAAAGATTGGTAGTCATCGGTTTGCAGTGGCCAGAGAACAAACTTTAGCTTTCTGTGTACTAGAAACTGTTATCCTTCCTCTGTTTGTGGCTCACGCATTTTTTATTTTTTTTCTGTTCTCTCTCCTCTTAGTTCAATTTCCTGTATTTTGAACTTGGTTTTCGTTTGAGATTTTTCCTGCTGTGCGTTTACATGCAGTTCCCCTTTCCCAAACGACCCTCCTTATCCGACTCTCCAACCCATGATATTTGGCCTGACATAAAGTAAACTTTATTGCAGTTCCTGGCTAGTGCCGCGAGGGCGGATGTGAAGGCGTGGCCGTCAGGCAACAAATTGCATGCGTTTCTCGTTTTATTCCCTCATTCTCGTTTTTTTTTTTTTGTTTTTGGTTTTATTTTGTGTTTTGCAAAAGTTGCGCTTCATAACAAACAAAGAGGCAGCATGAAGGTAGGCGCCGCTAGGGTTGCGGGGCTGGCAGGCAAGTCAACAAGCTGCGAAAAATTTCGCCCTCAAAAATTAATCATGAAAGCGAAAAGAAAAACCATGAACTGAAAAATGCCAAGGTTCAACGTGTTGCTGCTGATTGTTTTTCTTGCGATAAACCCCCGGACGACCTCTTCCATCACCAAAAACAAGAAGCCAACCAGTTGTATGCTCCGTATACGCAATTTTTCTTAATTTAATCTGAATTTCCGAATATAAGCCCAAAAATGTTCATGTTCAATGAATTTTCTTGATTGTTCTGGCTATTTAATTGGGCTTACCACACAGCAAGGACCATTGGATACTCCAGGGAATCCAGGGTCTTGTTATCAATCAAAGGTCGAAGTTCAACTTACCTGTAAAGACAAAAATTGAGAGAAATTAAATAAGCAAATTTTTGGCGTTTACAAATCAGTTTATTTAAAATTTAATGCATAAATGCATAGACTGAGAGAGGTTTCATTAGACCCTGTTTTAAAATCAAAATAAAAGTGTAGGTAAAGACATTTTAACGTCAGTCTTGATATTATTCGCCTCGGGTGTTGATCCTGATCAAGAATATATATACTTTATGGGGTCGGAAAAGCTTCCTTCTGCCTGTTACATACATTTTGGCGACTTTAATATACCATTTCACCCTATGGGTGTATGGTATAAATATTAATGAAATCAATTAAGAAGCGCCTATCCATTTATGAGCAAATGAGCAATGATTCTGATTTGAAATCGTTTTGTATATACCATACTTCGTAGATCTTTGCAAGATTAGTTGGTTTTTGAGGTAAGACAGCAATGACTAGTTTAATTGTTGAAATGTTTTTGTTTGGCGGGCTCATGCAATAATTAAATGAGAATGACTATATATTTTTTGATATTTGAATATATATGTTGAATATAAATTTGATTGTGGGGTTTCCTATTTTGTCATGATTTAACAATAAGGCTTCAAGTGATCGTCAACGAAAACCCTTTTACCTCTGTTTATATTTTGTTAACAGTGAAAAGAGATTTTTTTTAAAATTAGTGGCAAACACTACGTTGTACCTCTTATTTTGTATCAATATTATGTTGTCGAACAAGAAAGTTAACGAGATATTTATAAATTAAAAAAATTCTAAGGACATAATTTTGTTTGCGAATATCTCGAAAACTGACATAAAAAAATCTAACGGATATCAAGAGACACAAATCTCAACCCAAACAAAAAAAAAAAAAATCAAAAAAATACAGTATATATAAATTGCCAATATATGTACATATTTATTTGCTTATTAATGTTTAGTGATGTTTTATTATCAAAATATATAAATTCAAAGATTTCTGTATTAAATGTACTTATTTTCCCACTTCATTAGAACCATTGAGAAAAACAAATTATTTTATTATGTATGTATATAAACTGCCTTATGAACAAAAGAAAAAAACTTCTCGTTGCTTTCGAGACATTTCATTTGTTTTCAAATTAGCCGCTTAGCACTATTACTCGCACCCTTAGCATTATTACTCGCACCCTTAGAACTATAACTCTCACCTTTAGGACTTTCACTCGGACCCTTAGGACTATTACTAGCATCCTTAGGACTTTCACTCGAACCCTTAGGACTTTCACTCGCACCCTTAGGACTGTTACTCTGACCCTTAGGACTTTTACCTGCCCTTAGGACTTTATTTTTTACTCAACTTTAGCACTTCCGGCGCACTTTTTACTCAAAGCTTAGCACTTTTTACTCAATTTTAAAGCGCCATCTAATGGAGAACTTTAGGTGACTTTTTAAACTATTATAATAATTAGTATGCGTGTTCTACATGATTTAGTATGGAAATTTTCTATTTCTTCCACTATGTAGGTACATATTTAATGTGTAACTAGGTAGTCATAGTTGTAAACTTAAAGTAGTTCATATAACAGAGATTTGTAATTGCATTTTTGTTATATTTCTGAGACATAGTCCTTAGATAAGCTGCAGGTGGAGGCATATGAATTAAAATGTATTTCATAGGAAAAACGACAAAACAGAACTTGAAATGAAGGTGCAAAGGTAAACCCCAAAGGTAAAGGCCCACTTTTGTTGCATTCTCTGTGCTTCTCTGGCTCACTGTATCTATGTTTTACGGCCTGTTCCTTCTGTCGTTTTTGAAGGTCTCTCTGCGATTCACTGGCCCGCACGTGCTGTGGCTAATGTAAAAAGTGTTGCGTACTTTGCGGATAGTTTGCGTGTGTGTATAGGTAAGTCGCCATACATATGGATTTGCGTGTGCGTGGGTGTGTATGTGTGCGGTTTGTCGAGCATTAGAACGAATAAGCCGAAATTAGTGGGTACTGAGAAAAGGAATTGAAGGTGCCAAATGAAAGAGAATTGTCATAAGAAGGTATTAAACGTACCCCAAAATACCAACTATATAATAGACCATACATACATCGTAAATATTTCTATATACATACATATGTGTACATATGTATTGGTGGTCAAGCTACAATTTTTAAATAACTCAAGCAAAAGTCCAGCCAAATGTACATTTAAATATCTCCATATTACAAATTCAAAAAAATATAAAATTTGTGTTAACCTAATTAAAATTCGAAGAGGAGGTGAACTGTAAACTAGATTTCAGTTAAAGTTTGTTCTATATATGAACTAATGCAAACAAATAAAACAAACAAATCAAATGAAGCCAATCTCATTTTCAAGGCTGGACTTTCTGAAAGAGTTGCTCAGATATTGATTTGGAGATGCGCTTTGAAAATTATGACCAACTTGTAAATGAAAAATGAAAAATCTAAATCAAATGAAGGAAATGAAATGAAACTAAATAAGAAATCTATACAAAAGTGTAATAAAATATTGGAAGCTCTTTGTAATTGTTACACATCAAGGACTCGACAAGCTGTTTATAGCGTTTGGAAAAGGGTATACTTTATATAAAGTGATGAATTAATTACTAGTTGGTTTAAGCTGATTAAGTGAATACCAATTACGGCAAATTTGCTTAACGGAAGTTGTTTTTAATTACATAATAGTAAATATTTTGAATGTTATGTATACATAGTTGTGTGTTAATGACATTCGACAGAATAGTGTGAAAATCAGAAATTGAGAAAATAAATTTGAAAATAAGCATGTGAAATTTTCAATGAGCATTAAAACAACATGGGTTTAGAGAATTTTATTTAGGCTTAAAAGACTTAGATGATTAGATTTTGATTTGATTTAACGGTTCAACCAAAAGTTAATACGAAAATTTCATTTTCAGAAGAGGAGGAGAGAAATTCTCACAGAGAAATACAGGGAAACGCTTGCATGTTGTGAACCTCTTAAGCTTCCGGGCCACGCTTAACTGAAGTGGGAGCAAATACGCCTTCATTAGAGCCTAAAAGTATGCAGCCCAAACGCGAGTAAAGGACAAGAATACAATATGCAAACACAAGGTACGCGACGGCATGTAAACATTGTTAAGCGTGCGATAATGTCTGGAAAGGGTTTACCCACTCCCAACTCAACCATTATCAGACCCCATTTGACATTTTCCAAACACCCTCCTACACCCGCCCCTTTGGCCCATTGCCCCATTGGCCCATTGCCTTAAGCCCTCGGTTAACAAATATTCTCACAAGGTTCCTCGTTTTATTTTCAAAGTTGTCACGGCGAACGAGCAAATTAACAAGGAATTCGAAAATCGATTTGATCCCCCTTTCCCAACAGACCAAACCTTAAGGTTTTATTAGATACTTTAGTTTTACAGTGCCTTAAGCGTATTTTCAATATATGAATCAAGTATCATAGCTCTTTTACGTACAAAATAGGATGGAATAGACGAGTCGGTTCAATAAATACAAGTTTAACCCAGAGTTAAGTGAATCTTTTCGCCGTTCCTTTCATCTAAATTGCATGCTTCTTTAATTGTGTGTGACAGGGAGAAATGTTGGCCATAGTTGTTGGGAAATCAGTAATATGGCTTGTCTCATAAAAATTAGAAATCCCTAAACTCATTGTCATACTTGGCATTCTAATGGATATATCTTAGCTTTTGGAAGAAATCATGGTGAGCGACCGAAGGAAGACAGTTTTTTTGTAGGCGAGGGACTCGGGTCGTTTTTTTTAGGTAGCTTAAAAAATGCGGGCTGCGTTTTTGGTCATTAGATCCCCCAGGGAGTTTAAAGATTGGGCTCGAATTTTACGCCCGTTGATATGGGATAAAGTACACAATTTTCAGTATTCTTCTCTTGTTTCTCTCTCTTTTTCTTTTGTTTGCCCTTATCCTTTCGCTCTCTTTGTCACTTTGACGTTTTAGTCTTTTTGGTTTTTATTTTGGTTCAAGTTCAAGTTCAACTTTATTTTCTGTTTGCAAAAATTTAATTTGGCATAGGGCGAATTTGACACATATAAATGAAGTCGGTTTCAGTTGGACTCCACCCCACCATCTTTTTCCCCCTTGGGTGTGGGGGAAAACGAGTCCCTTGTGCTAAATCTCTTTAAAAAACAAACAAACACAAAATGTTTTTGTTATTTTTCAGCTGTTTTTGGAGAGGGGGGTTGGCTCGTTTGTGTTGTTTTGCTTTTTGGCCCCATTTATTTGTAGGTTTTTAATAATAAATAAACTGTAAACATAAGTCACGCATACATAAAGCGCCAAAGTTGAGCCTTGAGCTTAAAGAGATTTATGTGGACACACACATATGGAGGTGGGCGAGCGGTGAGGAACTGAAGGGCCAACGAGGGCTGGGTGCAAAGAGAGGCTGAAACGGATGGATCTGCGGCCAAAGCTAAGCATATAATGCGGTCGAAAAGATATACATAGATATTACGCACATATTTACATACTTGTGAAATTATGTAACGAAATGCCAATGAAATGTTCAACAATAATCCCTAAGCAACTTTTAAGGAACGAGAAAAGAGACGAGACTTTAAAGTTTTTAAAAACATTGACAGACATAATTAAATATTTGGGAATGAATTTACTCCATATCAGAAATGATTAGTACTGAACTATTTCGGCTAGGAACGAAATATATGACCTTATACTTGTACTTCTTGTGTGCAAATGATTTGATCTTAAGTAAATGGCTTTATTCTTAAGGTGCTTGATGTTTTATTATTTAAGGATTCCTTGCCAAGATGACTTGTCTCTTTTAGTTGGTGTAAACAAATAAATCACCTATTGCTATCCAAGTTTCCCTTCAAATTCTTTTCGCTTTATTGAATCACCTTGACAGTTAAAAATATTATATATAGATATATACTGTACATCTGTACATATATAGGTAAATATTTAACAACAATTTTTAACTTGACGTTCTTATTAACCGCAAAGTTTCATTCTCCTTGCATATTCCCCTAACCGCACACACACACACATTCACTCACAGTGCCCCTGCACTATAATTGATGAGAAAAATGGCTTAAAGACAGCAGAAAGGGTCGATAGACGTTTACCCTCTACCAAATGATGATTGAGCTTATATGTTATAGATTGTAATCTACTTGTCATACCCTTTTGTTAAGACAGGGTGTGAATTGTTTCAATTGATTTCATTTCAGTTTCATTGCTTAACTTTTTTTCCACGCATAATTCAGTGTTTTCTGTTTCCTTTTTTATGGATGGCGGAAACAGCAAAAGACGACAGAGAAAAAATTCAACAAAAAACGAAATATAAATTAAATATGACCGAAGAGAGAACTTAATTCCAATAATTGTTAACTTAAATGAAGGAAATTTCTTCTTCAATTACGCGGCTGGTTCATTAAATTTTTGCTGCTATTAATATTGCTCTGGGTTGGCAGAACGGTCCTATGCTTGCCGCCGTTGCCAGGCCGCTGCCGCCCCCAAAAATCAGAAAGAGCGAAAAACATTTAAATTTAATTATATGACTATGACAAACAATTTTGGCATTTTGACAACATGTCAGGGAAGAGCCGAGAGACAGCACAGCAGATTGCCACTGCCGGCTGACATGTCGAACGAATTGTACCATAAAAAAAAAAAAAACAAAAACAAAATAGATAACAATTAGTGAACTAGAAGGTCGTATTTCTATCTTTCTGTCATTTTAAATATTATAATTCTCGACGGACATTTGTGCCACTTCCGAGACAAAGAAAATATGCGCCCTGTGCCCTATCTAAAGGTTTAAGAAGTATTCAAAAATAACAGGAAAAAATTGTCTTAAGTTTGTTTGTTTTTTTTTTTTTTTTTGGTAACGTCTTTAGGACCGATAACTCACCCAAATAGATCCACCTCGCTGCCGGGAAAACTGATCCTTGGCGATAGGGGCGATCTGCCCGCTCGCTTTAGCATATCGTGCAGCCCTGGCGGCGCATGAATGGGACTCAAGATGGTTATCTTTCGATTGGGTGGGGCTAGAAATCCGCCACTCAATGTCAATTGAGTACGCATCCCGGCGGCTGTCGATGACGATGAGGTGCTGCTTTTCATTTCAATGGTTTCTGCTGACTTTGAGATCAGTATAGATGACGATTGCTGCAGTCCTAGCTTCGACATAGAGAGATGCATGGAGCCAGAGGCCGATGCAGAGCCCGTGCCCGGATGATCGGCGCCCAGAAGGACATCTCCCGAAGCAGCCGTCGCATCATCAATCTGTGTTGAAGCACTGCGTATGCATTTCTCTGGGCGGGCACCGCTCACTGGAGTTTGGCTGGCAGCCGCCTCCGAGTGGGCCGATGTCGAGCGTACAAATTGCCGCACATGCTTTTGATGGGCGGTGAGAAAGCCATGTGCCTCAGGCTGTTGTAGAAAACTTTGAAATTTTGTTTTACTTGCTGAGGTCGATGAGGATGAGGCCGCAACCGCCGGTGCTGCCGATCCTGTAGCTTGCTGTGTGGATGAACTGGAGCTTGTGAGCTGAAAACGGGTACTTGTGCTCGAGCTGCGCTGCTCACTGCTGCTGGTTATAATCGATGTGGATGACTGCGCTTTCAGCTGTTGGGCCAAAGCTGCTGCGTTAAGCATACCGTGCCCCACGGATCCGACAATTTGTTCACCTACAATTGAGCTGGATTGCAGACTCCTGACTGCGTGTGCTACTTGACATAATTTTCTGTTGCTGTTGTACTTGATGTTGCTGCTGTTGTTGATGTTGCTGCTGTTGCAGTTGCTGCTGCAGTAGCTGCTGCTGTTGCAGAGTGCCCATACTGCTGCTTGTCACTGAATAGGATCTGGTGGCCACTTTGGTGGTCTTTGTGCTGCTGCTGCTGCTTTGTGTCTGGCTAAATTTTTGCTTCATTTGTTGCAACTGTTGCTGCTGGTCACTGGAAACGGAAAAGACGTTGTCATCGCTTTCCGGTGAGTGTATATCCAAATCGGTCATGGAGCGCACTTCTTCAGCATCCACTTCACTAGGTGTGGTTATAATATATTGCGGTGGAGGTGGTGCTGCACCAGTTGCACCACCTGCCCCACTGCCATTGCTATTGCCATTATTGCCAGACATTTCGTTGCGTTTTGTTTGCTTTTCTTTGGTTTTTGCACTTCTTCTTTTGGTGGTTTTCTTTGTTTGTTTTTGTCTACGGAAAGGACAAACATAATGTTTTGTTTTGTTTTTTGTTTGGGTTGAAAAAAGAAAATACGTGGATTCAATGGAAACTCTTGCCTTATTGCTTTCCCCTCTATTACTCATTCACGATATGTCGTGTTTCAAACTTCTTTCAAAGCAAAAAAGAACAAAGGAAAACTGAAATCTATATTCCAAAGACATCAAATGATAGTGACTCGAGTAAACAGTATTTTCATAGGATCAATAAATTGGTGACCGCAATTATCCAAAGAAAACCATCGCTAAACTCAATATGTTTTTAGCCCAACAATTCCATACATCTTACGTAAACCTTCCAAATATTTCAAATTTGTTTTGAGATTTAATACAATTTCGGACAACAAAACGGTTTAATCATGTAAAAATTAAATGAAAATTCTTTAACAAAGAACAGTTTCATATAATTTTTCTGCTGTTCCTTGTACATTTCACAGGACAACGGCTTGGGCTTAGGAAGGTCATGACGGTGGAGTGGGGGGACTTCCTGACACTTGAACAACAACAGGAAGAGTCGAGAAATTTGTTGTTGTTTCTCTGCTCTTGAACTTCCTGTTGCTCTCTTATTGTTGCTGCATAATGAATTTGTGGATTCATTTTACTCCTTTAAAGAAAGTTTTAAAAGTGCAGCAAAAAGGCTAATTGAGAGAATGGGAAAGAGGTGGGTTGCAGTTTAGTGAGTGTTAAACGATTTTGCTTGAATGCCGCTTCATGATGATGAGAATGTGCGGATGTGCCTTAACCATTTCCTCATCACCGGTTTGCGCAACGCTTAAATTGGTTTGATTGAAAGCAACAACATTGGCACAAAGCAGAACGGAACAGAACAGAGCAGAGTACGGAGCAACATAACAAGGAATTGCAAACAGCAAAAGCTTCCAATGTAGAAGCAATATATATGTACATATGCTACGTTGCCCTGGGTAACACACCCCACACTTACCCATCAAATGGATGGATATGGAGTCGATTGATGTTGAATTTGAAGTAAATTTGCAGTAAATGAAAATCAATATAAACCAATCACTTCAAACAATTGTGCAGATGGCATGAGTGGTAAAACGAACAGAGAAAACAAAATGCAGGGCAAATTAATTACAATGTGTCTTTTATCTTTAACCGCTAATCAACCGCAGCTTGAAGTTGCCAATAATGAAGTCAATGATGTGACATTACACTTTCCCATTCATCTTTTATGGATTTTTTATTTATTCGGTTAATCTCCACTGGAAATTGACATACTCATTTCGGCTTGATTTGACTGTCAACTTTTAAAAATGAAAAGTATATCAGGTACTTCATCCTTTCCATCCTTTCTCGAAATCTTTTAATCTAAACTTGGCATCCCCTATATCGATCTCTAAAATAAAAAGATAAAAAGTATATCAGGTACTTCATCCTTTCCATCCTTTCTCGAAATCTTTTAATCTAAACTTGGCATCCCCTATATCGATCTCTAAAATGTTTACTTTTGGAAGTAATAATCAAATTAGGAAAGCATTCCCAGATAATTTTATTCGCTAATCGTTAATCAGTTTAATGAAGTTATTGATCGATCAATGAAATTGATAGGATAATATGGCACAGTATCATGGCAATTACAGCTTCCACAACAGACAATGGACGAGTAAGGAAACACGCTGAGCAAAGCAATTCCATGGTTTTAACACTGAGAGGGAGGGAGAGATACTGGACACATCAACTCAAAGAAAGATGCTTGTTGCAAATTGAAAATGCAAATGGCCTAGCTTAGGCGTGAAAATGTCGACCGGGGCGAGTCGAGAACTTGGCCCATTTTCAACGACTTGCACCATTTGGCCACAGCCAGCCGCAACACACCACACTTTGTTATGATTTGCCTTGTTTCGCTTCATTTTTGCTGGACCTTTGGCATGAAGCTCCATAGTCACCATAAGTGGGCGTGGCACTCAAAGTAATTGCGACTCCCTCACCATAACAAAAAAAGGAACAAAAGTCAAAAAGAGAGGGAACACAAAGAGAAAACGAAGAAGACGCAAATCCATTCGAAAGATGGCAAAACCGATGCAAAGTTTCGTTTTTCATCATACCAAATTGGCAACAGACACCAAATATAGGAATGTTGTCCCGACCCCATTTTTCTTTTTTACCACAGTTTCGCATTTAAATACAAATAGAAAATTCAAATTAATTTAATTTTATAATACATACATCCTTTCGATTACAATTACTCACGTTGTGGCATAGCAAATGCCTCTTCTTCCCTGCCACTTGTGGCATTATTTATTAGACTTTATAGAGCGCATATTTGATTTGCTTACTTTGCTTGCCAATCTTGTTCCTTCTCCCTATCTTTCCCTCCAAAAGCAGCAACAACAATAGCAAGAAAATCAATTTGCATTTACAGCAAACATTGCAGAAAGCAATAAGCTCATGTGTTGATTGTTAGCACCCGCCTCCTCAGTACCCGCCTTCTCAGCACCCATTACTACCCATCTTGATCGCTATCGACGTGAGTGCTCATTTGTTTTGTTCTGTTTTTCCGTTTTTTTTATTATTATTTTTTTTTATCAATATTACCAGGCGGTATATGAGCAAAAGGAAGCTTTGTTCAGGCCTTACTGGACAATCTGAATAAAATTTCGTTTGAACCACATTTTCCGCAAACAAGTCGTATGAGTAATATTTACGAATGCCAATTATAAACTATTGTCTCCTATTGTTGCGACTAGGATAATTGATAAATTGCCTTTTCTGTTACCGCAAATAATCATAATGAGTTCAATCAATCAGTTGAAATTAGTTAAAGTTTTCTCTTTTTTTGCTTATTGTTAGACTTTTGCCTCACAGATTTCAAGGTACTAGAAGTGTTTATGTAAAAATTGCACAATTTAAATAATTGCTCAATTATCTTTTAATTCGTATCCTTGCGTTTGTTTTTGTCGTTGTAGAAGGAGTGTTAGAAGGGTATAAATTGTTAACTAGTTTCGATTGTGAACTTCCTCCACGTGCCAATAAGTAGGCAATCATAATAAATAAATTCTTCCTACCTTCCCCTCCGCTCTTTCACACTACAAGGGCCAAGGTCATATGCTCAATCAACCTCAACCATTCTAAGATTGTAGTAATTGTTGCAGCGGTTAGTTAAATATGACAACGAATATTGACATTAGCAAAACAATTATTGGCAATTTGTGTAAACTTTATTTAGCACTTAGACTGAAAAATCCTTTTATACATTCCATTAGTTGCCGTTTAGAAAGTGAATCTAAGCAGTTATTATATCTGCAAATATTTGTATAGCCTATAACTTTGATTGTTCACATTCTGCCAAGCGTAAAAAGGGTATATCTTAATTTGACATTTTATGTTTATTCCGTTCCCCATTTAGACATTTTTGTAACTATTTTTTTCTCTTCTTTGTGTGTTAATTTGCTTTCAACGTCATTTTGCATTGACTTTATTTTTAGCTCTTTTTTCTCACACTGACCTTGAAATTGGATGAAATTGACTTGGCCAAATGTGAGATGCGAGAATATTTCATTTAATTTCGCCAGTACTTCCTCTCCCACTGCACACACACCCACACACTTCTCTTCTATCCTTTGCTCTCTTTCTGCAGAACATTTTCCAAGCGTTTGCAACCAATAAAGAAAATGATAAAGGTGCAGCTAATAAATTTACCTTTTTCAAGCTGAAGGTCAACTGAGCGAGGAACAGAGGCCAAAAGGTTATTAATTGAACTTTTAATTTTGTTTTGTCGTTTTTTGGCGGCTTTTTTAGAACGAATATTTTAAAAAAGTTTTATAACATTATAATGCCAATTGATACTGCCCTTTACCCTTCCTATTACCATGCAACTGATGGAAAGTCTTAGAAGTCTAAGGGTAATAATCGGGGTAAATTGCAAATCTAAATTTTATGCAGCGTTGCGCGCGATTTGTGGCACTAGTGAGACAGAGGTAGTAGAGAGAAGTATGCCCATATGGCCTGTAGTTCGACCGGATGCGGCAGACGCTTCGCCATATTTGAGTAAATTTGTCATCGTAAATTTTTAATATATGCGCCCCGCAGGAGGGTAAATGAACAAAAAAGAAGGAAGTCAAAACTGGAAGCGGGTGGAGCTGGAATGATAGAGGGTCGGAATCTTTTGGGGGACTCGCAATTTAATCAAAGTTCCATTAATAATGAAATGCCGCATCGTATAAATGAAACCTGGAAATGAGATGGAGGCGGGAATGGGGGAAATAAACTGGAAATGTGGAAGCTACTTCTGTTTGTTCTCTAACTTCCACCCCCTCGCTATGTTTCTCTCTTTATCTTCCTCATGTTTCGCTTTCAAGTTCTCGTCCTGCCATTCCACACTCCCTGAGCACATTACTTAAGCCTATTTAAGCCCAGAAACCAATAGAAGAGATGTGGCATGCCGGCTGAATGTGGAGTGGAGTGGAAAGCGGTGTTAGCTGCTGGCTGCTGTTGATGAAGTTGTGCTGTCCTGGCTTCTGGTCCGCTGGTCTTAAGGTAACACACAAATACACACACCAATTGGCGACGAGAACAAGGCAAGTCAGGCTAGCGGAAAAGAAAGTATCCAAATGAGAGAGTGAATGAGAGAAGGCGGCAAGGTTTTGTGGCAAAGTATTTAGTATAATGCCTGTGTCAAAACACAAATATACACTATACGACAAAACAAAGCTACAACTAGAAAGCGAGATAGGCAGAATAACCAATGAGGGAAATACAAGAATATACCCTCAACCATGTAATGTTAACCTTTTGCGTCAAATTATGAAAAACTCAATGCGTTTTCTGGCGATCGATCCTTCGATTGTACTGCGTTTGTTCTGCAGTGTAGAAAACAGAGCCACCAAAAAGTCCCCAAGAAACAGGAAGTCGTGTTGACTTCCAACTTCAAATTCTCCGGGCACGCGAAAGTGGTAAAAGCAAATTGTGCGCTACGTGGTGAATGCGTGGGGAGTGGGTTGAAAGTTAAAGTTGACGTTTGGGTATGGGATTGGGGTTAGGTCAAAAAAATGGGCAACCCATAAATTCGCTTAATTTATTGTGAGTGTTCTTCCTAGAGTCTTTTAAAGTTAAAGCTAAAGCGAATTCAAGAGTAATTTCATGGAGACACGGAGACAATGGAAGGCAAGGTAGCCACAGCCAGAGACACAAGGAAGAGAGTGAGGAGAGAAAGCAGAGATAGATGTGGCCAGGTACGACTAGAAAGAGAAGGTCACAATAGCCGCAAAACCAATTTTATGATGTGGGCTGAGTTGAAACTGACTTTATATGTTGGTTTGAGGTAAGTTCTGGCCTCTGCTCTTCTTTGGTCTGTTCATCTTGGCGGTTATTTAGCCACATTCCACTATAGCGGTCTGTAGAAGGTCAGACTGTTTTAATGACCAAGTCATAAGCTGACAGAATTTTTGATTAAAGCCAAGAGATTCATTATGCTTTAGGGTTATCAATTAAAAATTTCATTTTTATGGTGAATTTCATCCACAGGGTAGAAACAATTGACATGTACACACAGTCAGTTAGATAGACAAAAGAAATCGTCTCTACTTTTTTTCTCTCTAGGTATTATTTTGGTTTTGGGTAAAAACTGTGACATGCAATAAGTTCAATGTTCGGCTGCAGGCACCCAACAAAAAAAATTGACTTCTTTGCATGCAATTTTGTTTCACCTTAAGGTATATGCATTATTATTACTATAATTTACTATGGTAGGACTACAATTTGGTAGGCACTCGATATTTGGTATGTAATAGCAATACAATCAATTCGATTGTGAAAAGTCTCCATTGACTGTTGAAAATAAACAATTTCTTTAAATGGAAGTATGTTACAATCACTTGATGACAAAATATCTCTATCTAACTCCAATGAGCAGCTTTCAAGTAGCTGTTCTAAATTTACAAGAAGCTTGTTTATCACTTTATGGATTGGTCATTTATTGATTGACACATTAGTCTTACATTATCAGCACTCGGTTCAGGATAAGAGCAATTACCTACAGGGTATTTAAGAATCGGCGCTATATTTAAAGCACCGAAATACTTTGAAATTGAATATGACATTTCCCTTTTTTGTGTTTTTCTCTCTTGCTGTCAAAAACGAAAAGAAGAAAAAATATCGGCAAATCAGCTTAAACTTCCTACATTCGGCCATTTTTCTCTTTTGTTGTTGGTGCTGTCGGTGTTTTTTTTGTTGTTGCGTAAGCAGCAATCATTCAATCAGTCAGCCAGTCAGTTTTTCCTTCCATTCCTTGGGACAAGACGAGGCACCAACGGCGGTTAAGTGTGAGTGAGGTCACATGCCATGCCATTCTAGCATATATTTTGGTAAAATTTGGTATGCCAGAATGTAGGCAGCGACTATGGTTGGATGGCTGGTTGGGAGGTGGGGACACAATTGACAGCCCAGGGCAAAAAATATTGAAAGAATTACGAAGCAAGCGCGCACAAGAGAAGCAAACATAAGCACACACATAAAAGCTGACCCCGAAAAAAAATAATAGAAGGTAAAAGGAGGTGGAGAACTAATGGAAAGGGTAAAACAAAATGCAAAAGGGGGAAAAAGAGACCAGGAGGGATAAAGAACGAAGGGAACAAACAAGAATAAGAGCAAAGCTTTAAAGAGGCCACATCATGACTTTGCCCTGTTGTGTGACCCCGAACTTGCCTGACTCTCATTGCGCGGATGCCGTTGATCTTACCAACCCACTTTTCTACTCACCTATCTACATGCCCTTTTATAAACACATACACACATACTGTACTTGCATATGTATGTGTATGTATGTATATATAGAAATGGAGAATGTCCCGTATCTGTGACACACACAATGCAAACATTTTCAAGCGACGCATTTCAAACATTTACTTTTTGCCTGTGAGAGATGCAAAATGGTTCAAAGATAGAGAAAGGATACATAGAAGCAGGGTGAAAGCATCGGGAAGGGGGTTGGGAGCAGGTGATGGTACAAATATAGGTTGGGAGATTTTATAGCTGATTGTTCTACAGTCATTTTTACCCACTGAGCGAAACCTAACCAGGAAAAACAAAAATGGCCACAAAATAATTGAATAACTCAAACTTAACTTAATCAACTGTTCAATAGTACAATATATCAGAAAATTACCATTGTAACTAAAACCTACATATTGTTCGATTGCATTTCAAGGGTGTCTACTGTACCTACTTTGTGTTGAATTTGCCACGAATCCAGAGAGTGTATATATATATGTGTGTGTGTGTGTGTGTGTGTGAGGCCAGGTAAATGTGAATGTTGCTGGGCTTGCTCTTTTTTCTGGTTCCTTTCTCTATGCTTATTTCTGCTATCAAAATATTTATAGGCACTCCACATATGCACACACATGTATACATCCAATATTGTGGCATTTTTAGGCGATTTAACGTGCTTTTTTATCGTCGTTTGTTGTTGTTGTTGGCCATAGCATACCTTTTGGGGTTTTGGCTCTTTGGGGCAATTACATAATAATTCAATGAATAACAAGCAAGCTTTTTGGGGACCTAAAGCAGAAAATTGTATTTGTGCATAATTTGTCACTCGAAACTATATAAGAAGGAATAAGAACAACAAGGGCCATAACAACAGCAACATCAAGAGCAATAATAATGATAGAACAGAATGTCAAAATATTAATGTTTGCTTTCTCTCCCTCTTTTCTCTCTCTCTCTCTCTCTCTCTCTCTCTCTCTCTCTCTCTCTCTCTCTCTCTCTCTCTCTCTCTTTGACTGTGTTTCCGTCCCTTTAGGCTTGCCATGATGAACAATTTGCTACCCTACTTTTTCTATGGCGATCTTTAAGCTTTAAAGATGGCTTGCGAGCCCAAATAGAATATGTGTATCGAAATGTTATAGAAGTTCTTGCATTTTCTTAGCACAGAAGTTGTAATGCTTTCATATAGGGTAAATCCAAAAGTTATTACAGAATGTCATGTGTTTTTGTTTCCTGTTTTTCTTTTTCGCTTCTTGTTTCTTTCCGAGTGGGTAGTGAGGAACACAAATTGTTGCAAAAGTTACCGCACATCTGCTTTGTATTACACACACACATACATGCACACAGGCCAGAGCATATGCTTCACTGGGCATCTGTGTGTACAGTGAGGTAGCAACATGCTGCCAGCAAGTGGAACAAAAAAAGTGACATTCATATAGAGTATGTAGAATTCCAAAATTGGCCATCTGCGGTAAAGTCTTTTACTCATGGTTTTGCTGACAATTTTTTTTTTTTTCATTCATTAAATAAGTAGAAACTCATTTAAATGATTGATCTGGAGTTCGCGCGCTCGTAATTGCCTGCAAATTGTCTCCTTTGCAGCATTTCTGAAGGACCTTACCGTATTGCTGCTTCAAATTTCTCATTTCTGTCTATTTATAATTGTGAATATATTACATTACATATACATACATAGATATTAAAATGCCTTGCAGCTATCTCTGTCCAATTTTATTTTCTCCATCTCTTTCTAAATATTATGTTTATTTTGTTTCACTTTTAAACAAAAATTTGTTGTATTTTTTGAGTTGTTTTTATTTTTGATACCCTATTAGCCAGACAGACAATTAATCGGGTATATAAGCTCAAGCTATAATTAATATTAGGTATTAAAGAAGTAAAAACTAATAATTGTACCAAATAAACAACTGGCTTCACGAAGTTTTACAGAGAGAACCCTTGCATATACCTATCCATGGTTTTTCTATAGAGTATCATTTAGAACTCATCAGAAATTATCTAAATGTATGGGTTTTGTTGTTGGTTCTTTTTTAACATTTAGCCAATGTTTATTTTCGCTTTTGCTGCGAGCGCCCCAAAAAAGCCGAAAATATTTGTTTTCACATGCATATTTCATTTGTTTTTCATTGAAGCAGAATACAAAAAGGAAGAGGGGCAGAGAAAGAGAATGGAGGAAAAGAAATGCTCGTCTCCTCATTAGTTAGTCCGGTAGACATTTCCACTGAGGATGCCTCTAAAGCCTCAAACTCCACCTTGAGAAGAATTAATGTGTCCTCCCGTCCTTAACTACCAAGTCCATGTTGCTTCTCTTGTCGTGCTGTTCTCGACCGACAGACAGAGAGACCCACTTTAACCCCTTAGGGGCCATCTGGGCCTTCGTCTTAAAAAGCTACTGTTTTTCTCTCTGGGCTTACTTTCATCTTGTTGTTGTTGTTTTATCTGTAATGCGAGCATACGAAACGTGCGTAAGATTGTTTTATTATAATTATTAATTAAGTTTGTATTTTTTCTTTCTTCCCGCATCTCTTACTCGCCCTCTTTTCGGTTCTTTGTGCACTACTTCAGTTAGTTCATCATCAGTATTATCATCTTCATCATTATTATCATTATGATGAAAATGTGGTACGAGGCTGCCAACACTAATTAAATTATGAACTGTTTTCTGCTACATTTACCCCTCAGCGTCACCTCTGTGTATACCTCTCTAGGCATTAGTAGTAGTTGTTGTTGTTGTTGTAGCTACTCAAGTGTTCAACGAGGTGGCAACCCGACCAGACGCCAACAACAACAGCAAAAGAAACGTCAAAAGGAAAGGAAGGGAAGCCGAAAAGACGGAAACGGAAGCTGTTTGAACACCTCGTCATAAGAAGAGCTAAAAGTGAATGAGTGAGTCAAGCTTATATGTTTGTGTGTGTGTGTGTGTTTGTGTGTGTGTGTGTGTGTGTGTGTGTATGTGTCTCGACGTGTGTAGTGTGTGTCGGTGGCTGTTTCAAACACAAATACAAATAAGGGTCAACAACTATGTGCTGAATAAGCAAGTATTTAGTAAGCAGGAGCCATCCAAATAGGTTGCTCTTGTTTATGAATTTGTAACCGTTACTGTTGCTGCCGCTAGAGTTGCCTCGGCAACAGCATTAAATCTGATTTGTGTTCATTATTTTTTATGGGTTGGTCATTAAAAACTTACAATGCAAACTGAAACGAAAGCCGAAAATAAAGGCCATATTAAGTCCATTCAAACAGCTTTTTTCAAAACTCTAGAATGTGTAACAACGAGTGGTCGAACCGCCTTACCAACACTACCCATAAAGTAATTAGCCCTTAGCAATATCTGAAGTTATTCACAGTCTTGCACTAAAGTTCCTTGAAAAGAATTTTAAGCAGTCGTTGCAAATTTCAATAAAAAAAGATAATAGTCCAACGAAAGTTAACAACCTTTAAGTCGATTGATTATGTTAGTAATTGGATAAAATAATCAAAAGAAATTTGAAACCCCAAGTTCGATACGAGCAATTATGACATATACATATGTAAGTACATATATACATAGCTATAGAAGGTGAAAGCTAGAGTTCATACTAATTTTCGTTATTCGCCTCATTGCTTTAGGTTTATGAGCCGTTGTTTTGTGTCTTTGCGTCCTATACTTGTGTTCTTTTGACATAATTTGTGTTCATGTTTGGCATAATTATGTAAGTAAGTACAATATATTCAGGAGATTTAGGGGAAATGTTTGATGTTGGGCGGAGGATGTGAATTTTAATGTTTGTTATATAAATTTTGGTTTTCTTGAGCATTATTCAAAACAATTTATTATGATGGAGATGGCTTTTGTCGCTTTCATTTTCTCTCTTTTTTCTCCATCTCTCGGACTCCGTTTCTTTCTGTCTCTGTATCTGTTCATTGTGTTTTCTTTGCTTTTTTCTTTTTTATAATTTGCCAGAGGGTAGATATTTGCCCTCATGTATTATTGTTGCCTGTTGCTTGTTTCTTTTGCGGTTCTTTCTCGTTTCGTACTCTGTGCTTGTTCTCTTTTTTGTTGTATGTATTTTATCGATTTTATGTATGTGTGTGTGGAAATTGGCCGAGATAAACGACAAGTGAGGAGGAAAATGAAATAAATATAGCTCTATAGCTCACTGGAATATAATAATATATAAAATCAAGAACAAGCAGCTTTTGTTGTTGCTTTTACCTGATTTTGTCAACAGGTTGTTGGCTTGTGGCATTTGGAGCTATTGTTTGCAACATACAAAATGAGCAAAATGATTTTCTACTAGTGATTACGGCTTAAGGAATTCATATACAATACTTTTTAGATACATATCAGTTGGTATAGAAAAGCTCCCTAGTACTTTATAGCCTACTTATTTGGGCAAACGTTTTTTACCTTCTCTCTTACGCTTGGAATGCATATCAAGGATACATAAATTTTCTTGCATAATAAAATTGATTTCGGTATAAATACATAGGCCTTTCTATAAAAAGAAGGAATTATTCTTTTACTTTTCCTTAAAGAGAAACCCTCTGTTGCGTTGCCTCCTTCTGGTTGTATATATTAGTTATTTAATTTTTAATATTTTTTTTTGTTGTGCCTGACTTTAAAGTGTAAGCATGGAAAGCGCCGATGGAACAAATTTTTTGCATAAACTACAAGTAGAAGTGTCAAGCATCAGCCACAAGGACATCAGCCATCAAGCGTCAAGTCCATCAATGTTGTCAACTTTAGGCCAAACCTTGACAAGACGACCAAAGAGCCGGCATCGCTTGACATATATCAGAACAAGTAAATGCGCCAAGTATAATAAGACTATATATATTTATATAGATATATGTAATGTGTAGGCGAAGGACTGCTGCTGTCTTGCCTTCTCTCGGATTTCGTCTTCTTTGTCCTTCTTATTCCCTCTGCATCGCATTAAGCGCATCGTCGTTAATGGCCCCTGACGGCTAGGCAAAAGTAGTCAAGCAGTCGACACATAAAAGCAGTAAGAAAACTACAATACCAGGCAGGAAGAGCAGGAAGGTTATAAGGAGATAACGACAGAGAAAGAGACAGAGCTTAAGCTATTTGACACTTGAGTGTGGCTTAAAAGAAGTTGGCTAATATCATTTCATTAGACAATCGTTAGATAGGTCCTCATTTATACCTTGTAACTGATAATAATTACTCTCTGATTTGGAAATGCTTTTTACACCTTTTTTTCATATATATAGTTTTTTTTATTTGTTCTGTTGGGGTCAGTGAGTTCTTAACTTTCTGATTAAACAATTCAGATGGCATACACTTTTTCGTTTCCTCCTAAACTCAAAATTAGTTTCAAAATATTTGATTTGTCAGATTCATCCAGCTTTGTTCATCCGCACAATGGTAGTTTTCATATCTTCACATAGCCATCGACTTATTTTTCGTTTCTCAGTTGATTTTTAATTTACAATGTTGTCAGCTGCTGACAGGTGCAAGTGGATCCGGATGTGCTGGCTAACAGCTGCAGGGGAAGTTGTCTATATGTCGATATACCATCAACTCCTGATGACGACAATGATGATGAGATACCGATATAGTAGGAGCAAGTTCACAATGCATGTAACATCGCGGACAATTTCACCGAAAAAAACGTAAAAACGAGGTCAACGTGCAGAGAGGATTCCTGTCAACAAGTCTGCCATTTCGACCCCTTTGTTCACCTTTCTATACTCTGATATTTACCTCTCTCCTGTCGCACAGCATGGTATGTAAAATTTGATTGGGAAGCAGTTTGGTTGCACGAATTTTCGGGTAAGGGGAAGAACAGGTACAGGTAGAACAACAATTTTTAGCTCCATTTTTTAGGTTTCTTGCCCTGGTGACAGGCAACGGACAATAACTTAAAAATACGAAACAAAAGAATCTTGCCTCAAGCCGAAAGTCAATAAAATAAGGTGGGTGAAGAAAAATGGTTGTCTACAAAAAAAGTATACAAATCAAAAGAGTGAAAATGAATTCAGGTAGCAAACCATAAATAAATTGCTTAAACTCATTCGGGGTCAAGTTTAAATTTGTTCATACTTTAATCGGATAGATTTACCTCATTCCGCCTTAAATTGAAGTTAGACAAATTGTCTTGAACTGTGAGTTTAAAGAAGTTGTCGATATGTTTGTGTGTGTAAGTATGTGCCCGTTAGTGTCTCTGTTTTCACTACTTTCAGTCTCCGAAACACAGAATATTCTGTGTAATGCTCGTGAAAAAGTTTGAACGTGACAAAACTTTTGCCGTTCACTTAACAGCTGCTTTTGGTCAACTTGTTTGTAGGCAAAACCTTAACATTATTTTCGGTACGAAACTTGATTAGGCAAAACATATATAAAACAAGTTAATGACAGTGCTCATTATGTGGCCTATCACCCCAACCGACACGCACACCCTTTCACCTAACCGCCCAGCGCGGTTGCCAAACTGCTTTAATTTCGTTTTTCCTAAATTTCTTTTATATGTTTATCGTTTTTTTTTTTTTGGTTACACACAAGCAATTAATCATGCGGTTCACAGGGCCAGGGAATTTCACACATTCTAAAGATGTGAGAGGAAAAGAGGAGCAATTGGCTGTCGGGCGCGGGGTGAAAGAATTGATAAATTTTGCATACGCTATACACGTAAAAAAAGAAACCAAACAAAAAACCAAAACCCAATAAAAATGATGAAAGACTTACGACACACACGTGAAGAATGAAGGCGCAAGCAAAATGCCAATAAAATGTTGGCGCAAAAAGACATAAAAAATTGCACAAATAAACCGAGGAGAAAAACAGCAAAAAAGTAAGTAAAACCACGTCAATGCTATATTTCTGTGGTGTGCGTGTAAGGGTTGTGGGCCAGTACATGGCTTGGCACGAAAAAGCGTCGGGCCAACTAATGAGGCCAATCCAAAAAGGAGTGAACAATGATTACCACCAAGAACTTTGAACAGGGAAAACAAGTTTCTGCACTCATTCTATTTTTTGTAAAGAAATGCCACTCATTTTTAAATCCAATTGACACGCGTCCATTTATTTTTCGATTGGTTGCACTTTTCATTTGTAATTACTTATTGAATTCTTAGTTGTTGGTAATGCTTATTTAATGCTTAAGTACTTAGCCGATCCGATCCGACAGATCCAGATGATAACAGAAAACAACCCGGCACTAAGTTTTTGGCAGAGAAACATTTTCAGCGGCACAAAGATAAACATATGAAGTTAACGCAATACTTAAGATATTTGAGAATGTTTGAAAACTGAAAATACCCAGAGATGTCAAGGTGTATGTAATAAACGGGAAAAGTTTTTTTGCGCACACAAAATAACGATGATAGAGAGCGAGCACAAAGTGGAGAAAACTTTTTGCCTTAACTTCTCTCGAAAGTGTGTTTAAAGCTTCAATTGGAAATATAACTAAAATAAAGCTGCTACTTCATTTTATTTACAATGCGCTTTTTCTTTTGTGCGGTTTTTAACCTTTAATTTAAAAGGTTAGATATTGATACGTATTTATGCTTTACTGCGATTGTACGCAATATTATACGATACTTTCAGTTAAATCAAATTACTTGAAAACATCAATCAAAGAAATATTAGGGCAAAGTTATTTCATATAAATGGTTTGAATTATTCATTACGTTGGTCTTCCAAACTCCGCCTTTGGTTTAGATATTTGGCTTGAATTGACACACAATGAAATGCAAGACTTCTTTTTTCCTTTACTAGCCTTGCCTTGTATGTTCTTTTCTGGGTGGTGTAAAAGGTTATTGCTGACCAATCAACGCATCACGAATTGCTAGGGTTCAAAAGTAATTGGCAGGCAAAATTGTATGCAAGCAAATGTACACATATTGCATATGAAATGTCAGTTCACAAAAACCGAAATGTTGACAAGGTGTAATTGTGTGGGTAGTTGGGAGGACTATTTGCTTGGTCACTTGCTCTAATTGCATTCACATACACACAGAATGTAATTGTATAGTCACTGGCAAATTTTTGCATGACTAAAATGAAGTGCGCAAAACAAGCAGGTCCAAGTAGCTCCTAAACAAGGGTCGAGGAATGTCAAATACAAAACCAAAGGGAAACCGACAAAAAAGAAAAGCCAATGGCAAAGAGAAAGGAAATAAAACTTTTAACCAAAATCTACTCGATAATGCAAAACTTTAACTTAATTCAATTAAGTTTACAAGTTCTCTAAAACAAGGAGCATCAAGCAAAGGACCAAGCTATTGCATTTTAGATGCCTAGGCTAATAGGCTACTGGTGGCTAAGATTGTGGCAAACTTCCTGTATACTCCACAGAGAGCCAAATCGATAGCGACAAAGGTCAAAAGGGATAAATTGCTATATTGACTTAAGTTTTTACAAAAGTAAGCTTACCAATATTTGGCTATATTTGGACAATTTCAGAATATCTTAAATTTAACGATATTCTAATAAAAATCATATTAATTATTTATGACTTAGAGACAGTACTTAGAGACATTTGGATCGATTCTCTTACTTAAGTAATGGACCAGTGTTTAGCGATTCTGTGTGTTTAGGTTCTAAAGATCTAACTGACCCAATAACTAACCTTGCACTAGGTGATGTTAGGACTATCAATTCTATCTACCTATTTATCTGTCTGTCTATCGTTATTATGTTCTATTCTAGTTAAATCTTCTCTGGGATGTGTCTTTTATAGACAAATTGAGGATTGTGTTTGGAAAATGAATCCATGTGGCTTGGATGCAACAGTTGCGGCATATTCAATTAATAAAAGTTGTTAGTCAATTCTCGAATGTTGTTGCATATTTCACTTTTTATAGATATGAAAATGTTTAATCAATTTTTTTCCATAATTTTGTAATTAATATTTGGTCCCCTGCCCTATCACTATTACTTCACTTATGGTAGTACTCATTTTTTGCTTTTTTTGTTTTTGTGATGAGTGTGTTTGTCGATAAGTTTATGATGTATGTATGTACCTTATAAATCACAATCAAAGTCATGTTAACAAGTTATTTGTTGTTGCTGTTGTTTTTGTTATTATGGCCCTTATCTGCTTATCAGTTTATTTGACAGAGAGGAAAAAGCGTAATAATAATAACACGAACATTAAGAAATTATCGCATATAGTACTACAACAACTAATAGAAAAAGCAAAAAACAAAAGAATAATGAAACACAATCCAAGGGCAATAATTTTCAGTGGATTAGCTAAACAGAGCCGTCGCTAGTCAATTGGGCGCCCTGCCAAAAATGTTGTTTTCTATAATAGTATTTGTCAAGTAGAATTACTTAATGCGTATTTGCTCCTTACATAAAATTTAGAAAATAGTTTTCCATTGCATCTTGCAGCTAACAAAAATCGGTGTTGGAATTTGTGTGTGTTCACCTTTTGCTTTGCATTTTTGTTGTAGCTTAATTAATTATTATTTTGACTTTTAAACATTCCACTCAGTGAGGAAAAGGTAGAGAGAAAAGTTGGTGGAAAAGTCAACAATTTATAAGCTATTCTCTGTGGTTGCAAAAAACTTTCATTGCCAGAGTTTTAGTCCTGTTTTTGGTCATGTTTTTGACTGGCTTTTGCATGGCTATGTGAAACATGAGTTTGTGTATGTGTGTGTGTCTCATGGTTAGGTGAGCTAATCAAAATCTCATTGAAAATTCATACACAACAGGTAGAAGGAAAATGTGAGGCTGAGTGAGACAGTGATAGAGAGAACGAGGGAAAAAGAGAGGTAAGAGGCAAGCTACGTTGAGCTTCAGGCAAGCGGAAGCCGAATCAAAACCTAAAGGATCTTTCTATATATACCAATACTTTTTCTGCTCTTTTTTGCCTCTTATTTTCGTTAACCCATACAAAAAAGAGAATTTTAAATGCCAGGGCAATGGAAGCCGGTATCAAGGGAAGGGAACAGGCACAAGATATTTAAATTTTCAAGAGCATACAACTTTTCCCTCTTCATCGTGTTTTTATGGCATTAAACCATTTTGCCAAAAAACAAAAAGGGTCGGAAGGCAACACTTTGGCCAAAGACTGCTTACACACGCACAAAATAAAACACATTCTTAATAACAATTGAAGCTATTAGCTTCAATTTTCTCTTTCGCTTCAAAACTGTGTAAATCATAAAATATTCCCAAATTGCTTATGAGTAATTTGTAATTAATTTTCATAGGACATTCGAAACATTCAAAGAACACTCATATGTATGTATCTATTAGTCTGCTTGATTTTGTTTGAGCAACAGGTTGTATGAGATTTTTATTAAGCCATCAATTTATTCATGATGACAATATTCACTTGAAACCTAATGCAAGAATTTATCATTCTTCATATCAAACATCAATTTTAAAAAGAAAAACAAATTTGAAATGGGACCATTCTTAAAATCTAAGGATCAACGGAGTTGGCAGTTTAGAAAATAGTATACACTATACTGCAACGGATTCGGTTGGAGCCCAAGATTTCTATGTAATAATGAAGAAATAAATTACTCTGAAATGCTTCAGATTGAACCCATCGCTTAATTTTTTTTTTGTTATACATTAAAAAGATTGTGTTTAAACATATCTAAACAGTTGAATTTATGAAAGAAAATTTCCAAAAATATACGAAAGATAAAAGAAATTTCAGCTGATCACATTGATTGATTAATTTTAAGATATTTTTCATATTCCTCCCATGAATTACCCTCCAGTATAAAATTAAAATTAAGAGTTATAGTGTATATGTATGTGATTTTAGCATTTGTTTACATTAAACGAAATATGGGTAGTGAGTGCCAAATGAGCGGGTTGAGGTAAGAAGCAGGATGTAAAGCAAGAAGAGAAAAAGGCATAAATTACAGAATCCACATAGAAAGAAAACTTACAACTCGAAAAAAACATTAGAAAAAAAGCGCTTTGAAGTGGCCAAGCCAAGAGAAGGACAAATCCTCACAAACGACAGGGCACAATTCTATTCAGAACGTACAGCGGTGAGGAGAGGAGAAAAGAGGTGGGGAAAAACAATACTTAGTTGTATGTCGTAGTTTGCAGCTGTTTCTCTATTTGTTTGTATGTCTGTCCTGATCTGCTGATGGCCTTAATGAAAGCATTTTCATTCCCTTTCCTTTTCCCCGATTCTCCCATACTCATTTTCATTCTCGCATTTCTCTCGCTTCTGCCTCTTGGCAACAGTTTGCTGTGTAAATGATGATGAAAATGGCAACGTAGTGACAATGTTTACAACTTGCCTGTTAAGCGCTTTAGCAACGATTCTCGCACAATTCCTTTTTTGTAAGATAAAAGGTAAACATGGAATGAGCTCGCCCACCATCAAACGGCATTAATCGATGTTTGAATCAATAGTTTCGATATCAGGTGTGTTTGCTTAGGCACGCAGATATCGAAAATAATAGCATAAATTTCTGTCTAAATCACAGATTGTCAATGTATCCCATATTGTAAATCTTACTTTTTATGACTCTATCTATAACTATTTGAAATGTCAGTGTGTCTGTAAGAGAGATACACTGATATCGAATTTTACAATAGCGATAAACTCAAACATGAAGATGAAGTTGCCTCGAGCTCATGGCAGGGAATTCTGTTTATTGAAATATTCAATGTACTCACAACTTTGTCTTCTTCCTAAATATTTCGAGCCTAGCACACCCGAGCCATTATGGCCCAATGTCTGTGGCGAAGATTCATTTGCCTAAAATGTATTTGATTTTGGTAATCTGGGAAAATAGACAGGCTTTGTTAGTAGACTGTTTGCGAATTTTCGGACACAAAATCAAACCGCAATATCAGACAGGCGTTTATCAATTGTTTTTGCTTCTCCCCAACCCCACCTATCCCATCCTTACTTCAAATCGGAACCCGTTTGCCGCATAAGTAATTTACATATATGCTTGAGCCCCCATACATCCCATTGCCGATCCGCCCCACCCAATCTCATCGTTCCATCCACCATCATTGATGAACGAGTATGTGGGGGTTCAATTATTAATTTCAACTGTCAAATGCACATGCTTTTAGCTGAATACGGAGAACTGAAAACACATAGAGAGAGAGAGAGGGGAGAGAGAGAGAGAGAGAGAGAGAGAGAGAGAGAGAGAGAGAGAGAGAGAGAGAGAGAGAGAGAGAGAGAGGGATAGAGAGAGAGAGCGAGAGAGAGACCACAAACAACATTGATAATCTGAAGAGTTGGGAGGAGATAGGGGAAAAGCTGATGGAAAAGAGAGATTTTCCAACATGATAAGAGGTAATGCCTTGAGGCAAAAATTTGTTTCTCTGATTTCCAATTAGACAACTAATCGAATCGGGAATAGCACAAAAAAAGTGCACTATTCATTTTTGCGCAAAATGTTAATAAATTTATAAAAAATTAGGCCACTTCTTGTTACCTCTTTGTTGCTTCGCTCTTTTATTTCATTTGCCACCGATTTATTGTTTGTGGCAGACAGAAAAAACCGCAGCAAAAGCAAATCGAAAATCGATGGTTGATATTGTGCGGGTATCGTGGGAACGGAGAGCTGGCGGTTGGATGCAAATAAGAAGGACGATTTTGTTATGCAAAAATATTTAACTTTATTTTTGTGCTTTCCATCATCGATTTTGGTTGTTGCTCGCTTGTGTAAAGTGAATGGAAATCAAAATCGCAATGAATCATTTAACTACCGTTAACTGGCGTGGCCACTTGTTTGTGTATGTATGCATATGATTTATTTAATTGGTTTAATTTGTTAAGTTTGTTAAGTCAATTGGAACTATAGACATATGGTTACACATACGCCTCAAATAATAGCATTAAATAGTGATTATTTTATTTGAATAAAATGCATACAAGCTGCTTTATATATGAAGAGAACAACCCAAATGCAAATAACATAAATGGAAAATGAAAATTATCGTATAACAGAATTCCAATTAGGAGTTAATTTGGCATGCCGCTTAGCTAAAAGACATTTCCATCAGTTTTCATTATGGGCAATTTTGGCAAGTGAACTCCAAACTAGTTTTGAATTTTGGGTAATGCGATAACTTATTGGACTCAAAACTATTTCCACATTTGTGTGTTGGGAGATAGAAGAAGGTTGGGTAAAAAGAAGGTGGTTTGCCAGGAACCCCTTTTTAGCCCTTAATCAGCATTAAAGGGAATTCCAAAACTAGACATAATTGAGTATTGTGAAAGCCTTTGATACAACGAATATTAATACATATGGATAATATGCCGATTTTCCATATACAAACTCACAGAACCACACATTAAAACGCTTTCTGAACCATTCCCACAAAAAAAAAACAAAAATTAAAATAAGCTTATAAAATTCAAAATATTTTACTCTCGGCTAGACCAGGACAAGAAACGTGTAATATTTTTGGCTGATTATAGGTATACATATATAAGTACATACTTTTATCCATATTCTGCGGTCTAAGAGCGACATTAACCGCAAATGAAAATACGAAATTTAAAGCCAAATTACCAAAATTTTCAAATTATTTTTGTCTTGCTTATGAAAGTAATAAGTGACAAAAAGAAAAGCCGCAAGCAGACATAGTACACAGAGCACACACACATGGATACATATACATACGTACATATGTACATAAATATGTATGTATGTATGTACTGGGTCCATTATACCCAAATGAGTTATTAAAAATATCAAAGACGCTAACTTCGGCTATGCCGAAGTTTATACACCCTTGTAGTCCTTGGCAATATTTTTACATTTTAAAATTTATTTCCCTGCAACTCAATTCATCATACACAAACAAAACATTCAAATTATTACTCTTTTTACTACAATTTTTTCTTCTTCTTACCACATTCCCTAAGCAAGGCACGGCACGCATACACATACAGTTTATGTAGCATTGTGTCTGTGTGTGTATGCATGGGCTCTGTTGATTTGATGATGACGTAGTATGCAGAAAGCAGCGCTGGCGGCTTCAAATTTCGGAATCTAAGGGTATATATCCAATACTATCAAATTGGTAACTTTCATGAGGATACTCCGATTTCTGCAAAAATGTTTCTTCTAGAACTATATGATATATATAGCGAACCCGATGATTTTCATACTTTATCTTACCCGGGTAATAAAAAGCCCCCAAAAATCCCGATAGCTCTTAAGATGGCTGAGTAAAACGCATACGTACAGGCGGTCGGATGGACGGACGGACAGACGGACATGGCTATATCGACTCAGCTTCTCATGCTGATCAAGAATATATATACTTTATGGGGTTGGAAACGTCTCCTTCTGTGCGTTACAAACATCTGACCAATTTTATAATACCCTCTGCAAGGGTATAAAAAAGAAGCATCAATACTAAATTTCTCAACTTTTGGAAATGTCAAAAGTCATGAATATATTTGATGGTTGGAAAACCCACCAACACAAGTTTGAGGTGAAATATTTCATAATGAAATTCTTATAGGGGAAGTGAAAGATACGAGTGAGAGAACCAGGGAGAGGGAACAATTTTGTTAAAATTTCAAATTGTTGTATTTATTTAAATTCAATTCATTTTTTGTAGGAGCATCAATCAAATCATCGATTGACATAGATCATATGGACAATAAGCTTAGATAATTTCATTTTGCTGACAAGTTAAAGTGGGGGGAGGGGGTGGATTATTTTATTCTATTATTGTAGGGAATAGAAGGGCCAGTCAGCTCGAAGGCAAGCATCAGCCAGGCGCAGGCAGGCAACAGCTGTCAATTGTGTAAATATTTTGTGCCAAATTGAACAAATAGAAATGCTGTCGATAAATCGAAGCACATGACTTATTTAGCCTTGCATTAACACAGCTGTGACTTGTTTCCAAACCACCCTCCATGCCACCGACCGTCCGCATCCACCATTCATTGAACCATTTTATGTAAGTATCTTAATGTAAAAAAATTCGCATCATTGGCTTGTGCCTAGCGTCGAACCTAAATGTACCCTTTAAATATTTTTAATTATATACATAGTTCTTTAACTGGTAACGACTCGAATTCGCTGAACTCTATATATAATCAAAAGAGTTTTATATTATGACCTTGTTAAACTGTTACAGTTTTCATTTACATTTGCCATGTCATACTATCATCATCAACTGATGTGTGAGGTATTAAGAAATTGAAAGCGAAAGAAGAGGAAAAAATACATAAAATGCAAAAATATGCCAACTGGAAAATAGGGAACACGACAGGCAGGGAAAGGGAAAACACGAATGAAAGAGAGAACTGTCAATTACATTTCAATCATTTTTGGAGTTGGACAGATTAGTCAATCAATTGAAATGATGATAAGTCAATTCACTTGCAATTGAATTAGTAAGTCGAAAATGTGAAATCAACCTATTAAGGACGAGAAAGTGTGTTTTTATTTATTTAATGGATTGAATAAATGCTTGCTATGATTTGTGAAAAAAAAAAACTAGGAAATGACTCAATTTCCATGCTCCGCATGAGTATTCAAATAATCCTTTTGAAATTCATACATTCAATTTGATTACTTGATACTATTGATGATTGAATTAATATATCTACAATGTACATGCACACATACATATATACTCATGAATAAAGAACTCATTTCACTAGATAACTTAATTTGCAAACTGCAACTGCAACTGTCCAAAAGCAAAATCCTTTAAGTGGCATTTGAAGTGCCTTTAGTTCAGCCACTTGAAAAAGCAAGTGAGGAGGCTTTGACAGTATTCGCACACCTGCTGCATTTAAACCCAAAAAGGGTTTATATTAAACCGGGAGATTTGGTTAGCGAACGGGGAACACACATAAAATATAGATTTGTGTGAAATGCAAATGAAGACACTTTTATCTCTGTTTCGTTTCCTCTCTTTTTCTTTTTAAACAAATTCTTGCTCGCCTCTTATTTTGTAGAGTTTTATTTCTACTGTCTACTGCAAATACTTAAGAATTATGTCTCTATCATTATTTTATTTTGTGTGTAGCTTATCTTATCGAGTGAGTGGCGAGTAAGTACACACGATACATAGACATGGACATGGACACAGAGATTATGAAACGCGTTTGGAACTTCAAGTGCATGTGTGTGATTCGCTGCGATTAGGATTTCTAAATAATAATAATTATTTTCATTTATATTAGGAAACAAAACCTATATGATTTAAAAATAAAGTCCATGCCGAAAGTGTTTAAAATTAGAACGTTCGCCAAAGTCAATTGTCGCTGTAGTTGAGTATTTAATACATGTGATTGCTGTGCAATTACAGCTATCATCTTTCCATCGGCATACCCATTCTTTTGTCTGCCATCAACTTAACCACCATCTCTTCATCATAAGTAGCCGCCACGTCTCTGTTGAGTATCTCGTCGAATGCAAAGTGCAAGTGTTGTGTGAGTAGTAGTCAACAGTTAAGTGTTGAAATAAATCTTCTCCGCAAACCTACTATTGCAATTGGTAATGAAATACCATGTCTTTAAATGCACTTTTTGCGAATTGTGCATTAGACTCATGAACAAATGCAACTCACATTACTTCACAGCTTCAAATACTACAATGCAAAATCCTTTAAGTGGTACATGGGTATACTACTAAAATATTAGAAGCAATATAGAAAATAGAGAGAGAGAGTATTAAAGTTGTGGTAGAAATTTCTGCTGAATCGGGGAGATCAAAGTGGACGCCAATTCACCTGTTATACATTTAAGAAGGACACATTTTAGTATTATTAATCTCTTTTCCGCTTACGACTGTTTATCTTAGATCCATGTGAATGAATTGATGTGAAGCAAATTTGATATATGTTTTGGTGGCTAATAATATTAATAAATTCATTACATAATTTTTGCGATACCTCATTCCTTGACCACCCACTCGCCCTTGGCTTGTATATTGTGAAATTTATTGAAGCATAACAGCAAGAACAACAACAAAAACAAGAAAACACAATACAAAACAATATAAATAAAAGCAAAAAGAAATAAACCCAATAAAAATTTGAATACCCTTGCTGAAGAATCTTGGCGAAACTGTATTTCCTTGTCCACTAAATTCCCAAAAAGCAAAAGCATTTCAGATGGTGTTTTGACAATTTCCACTCACATCATATAACCATATAAGTTTCCTTTCAATTTGGTTATAGGACAGTTGTAGTGTGTCATAAACTTCGGTGAACAGTGGTCAACTTTGTGAATTTTTGATACTTTTTTGCTTTGTTTTTTCAGAGGAATAAATCGAATTAAATGCAATCGAGTGCAAATAATTCATGGTCAAAAAAAACAAAGAAAGGGGATATAAAAAACAACCAAAAATGTCAACTGACGGAGAACTAGGCAAGAGTTTCCATTCTTATTTTATAATTTCTGTATGAAATATATAAATTAATTAATATATAAGATGGGCATCATCTTCCTCCTTACCTTTAGCTTTTTAATTTTTTTTTATTTTTGTTTTCTTTGGTTGGGTGGTTTTTGTGCGGTGGTTTTGGGTGGTTTTGAACTTGTCTCGGAATCGGAGTCGGAGTCAGAGTTCGAGCTGCAGTTGAAGTTGGATGCCCGATGCCCTGATGTTGCTGTCGGAGTTGAAGTTGGAGTCGGGGCAATCGGCAGTTGAAGCTGTATGTCAGCCTCCCACCAATCTTTTGACTTACGGCACAATTTTTATTTTAATTGCTTTTCAGCTTTAGCTTTTTCTTTGGAATTTTTTTAATTTTTTTTTTTTTTTTTTGTGGTTTTATGGTTCCTTTTTGTTTCTTGTTTCCTCTTATTATCTTGCTGCAAGCATTTAGTACAACACACACAAAAAAAGAGAACAAAATAACAACAACGGGCAAAAATTTATTTGAAATTAACAGAAACAAAATGTATCTTTTGTTTTATGTCCTTGTTTCGCACCTTTTCGGCTTTTTTCCGTATTTTTTTTTTTTTGTTTGTATCTCATGTTCAGCTGTTTGGTTTATTTATATCATTTTAGATTTGTTTCTCCTCTTCTTGGTTTCAGGGCACAACACACAGTCACACACACACACTCAGAGAGTTTTAAATATATAGGTACATATATATACAACAAAAATTTCATACACTCGGCTGGGTGTCATTGGATTTTATAAAAATAATTTTTTTCTGCGTGCTTTTTCTACCCTGTACTCCTAGGTATAAGGTTTTCGAACTGGGAGGGGAATATTCATTTAGCAAAATTGATATCAGGTATATACCTATACTATATAGTTTACATCGATTGTCGACATATTGTTAGACTTATTAGCCGAACAAGTCAAAACGATTACTTCCCGTATATTCATAAGAAAGACATTCTATTTATCAGTAATGAGTGACTATTTGCGTTAGATATTTGGATAACTAAAATAAATCGAGAAAATCAAATATGAGAGAGGAGGGAATTCATTTTAGGTGAATTATAAGGGGCATCCCGCAGTTTATGCTTCTATTTGAAATACACAAATTTAAAGACTTTGGTTCGGTGTGTTGTAAACCCACTCTTGGTACACCCATGCGTTCAAATTGCATTAGGGAATGCATTAATTGTGCGACAAAAGATAGGCGGAGCAACAGAGACAGATGGAAAGATAATGGCGACCCCGAAACGCATTTCAAATTTGATGAATTTCATTTCGTTTCGGCTTCTAGCATTTGACATAGTTGGACATCATTTGCACGTTTTTACTTATTTTGTTTTTATTCATGGTAATTGTTTGAGCACTTTTAAGCACCACAAAGAATAAGAAATACAAAATGTTATTATTAATTTTAATACAATGAATACAAAATCTAACAATAGGAGAAGAAAGAGTGTAGGAATGTCTCGGTGTAGATGAGTTAATCCCAATTTCGGCAATTTTCAAGCGAACTAATAGAATTTCTGGTCTATATATTTTGATGTCCGATGTTATCGAGCATTTCGTCAAATGGTATAATGTTCTTGAGGCATTGTCTAGCCCGCAAATAAATAAAAAATACTCTACATATACATACATATGTATGTATGTTAAAAAATGTGTTAATTTTTCTTAGTTCATTGTTGTTAATAATATTTTCGATTGCTGCCAAAAAAAAAGAAAACAGAAAAAAACAAAAACGCGAAAAACAAAAAAAAAAAGTTCCTAGACAGACAACGACCGCGTTTTTTTTGTGGCTGACTAAGTGGGGGATGAAAGTATTTGGCTCTCTTTTCTTTCTTTTTATTTACTTATTAGAATTATCATTATTTCTTTTTCAATTTGTTTTTGCTTTTATTTTTATGACTTTATGACGCTAATTGTTGACGTTTCATGTTAGTGCTTTATGATAGTAAAGTGAACTGAAGTAAGAATTTCGATTCTTGAATTGAATTGAATCATCATCACGATTGTGGTAGCAAAGTGATGGTAAAGGGGAGGGTCTGTTGCCAAGTTATTTTCATCAAGTTTGTTTGGCCACGAAATGAACCAAAAGAAATAAAAATAGTAGAAACAAATAAAAATAATGTGAAATAATAATAAAAGTAGTTGAGTTATATGAATAATGTATGGAAAAAACACCAGTAATAATTTTCATTGCCTGCAACTTTATAAGCTGTGAGGAATGGCAAAAGCTGTGAGAAAAAGAAAAGTTTGAATTAGCCTGCACCTCCACAAGAAAGTGGCGAACGACAAATGGTAAGCAGCAAGGTGCAAAGGAGAATAAATTTGAAAATGCAATTTTACGGATTTCCAACTGCTGGGAAACATCAGTTAAGAATAGCTGAGGGGGTGTGGTTAGTTCTACTTGAATAGAAATTAAATTGCACTCCCAGATTTTGTAAGTCTGCGAAGAAGTGTTAACTAACAAGATCGCAATCAGTTAGCAAAATGATTATTACAAATTCAACTAACTAACTTTTTAAAAAGGGCTTAAAAGTTGTCTTGCATCGGTTAACCTATTTACAAATGTACGTATGAGAGAACGTCCATCATGATCAACAAGAGTGCTTTTCACCCCATCTTAAGCAACCCTGAATAGCTTACGAAAAGGGAAGCCCAATGCTCGATATTATGCAATCTATCATGTCTAATCATTTCGAATCAACCTTACCACAATTATTTTGAAACCTTCCTTGATTCTTATTCTATCACACATTTCATTTCATTCAGTTTAAATAATGTATAACTCTTTCAATTTCCCTTCAACCCCATTAATTAACATGGTCCATTTATGGTTTTCTGATAGATCCAAACAAATAGATTATAATATTAATCATGTGTTATTTTTGCGTCTCGGCTCATTTTACTGTTGAGTTTACTCCCCCGCGAGATGGATGTGAACCAAATATGGAAAAAAAGTCAGGCTTTTGCGTTTGTGTGTTTTTTGTTTGTTGGTTGATTGGTTAGTTAGTTGGTCGTGTTGCTGATGCCCTGCAACAAGTTTCTACAGTTTACTATTTCACTTTGTTTGCTTTTAATTCACAAATTGTGCACTTTGATGTTATGTATTTTCATGGAATAACTCTCTTTATATTTTGACCCATTTCTTTTTTGTATTAATATTTTTTTCTCTTGAGTCTTATTTTTTTATTTATTTGGCAATACATTTTGCTTGGTTTTTTTTCTGGTTTGAAGCACCTTTGGCACTTAACACGCGACAAAGTGCATACACTTGAAAAAAAATAGGTAACAAAAACACAGACACTCACACACACCACACACACACACACTCACTCACACATTTGCACCATAAAGTAAAATGCTTTTTTTCGGTGCAGGGGGTGAGAAAAGAAAACGGGAGAACACAAAGAAGTTTGATAGTGGAGGAAAGAGTGGGTTGGTGAGTTAAGATGTTAATTCCTTTGATTTGTCGTTTCGATAAAGACACGTGCTTGCTGTTTATTTCTTTATTTTTGCCTTTTGACTTGGCCAACTAACTATCTGTGGTTGTTGTTGTTTGTGTTGTTGTCGGTTTGCTGTTTGGTTATTCTTTTAGCTGCTAGCCGCTGCTGCTGCTGCTGCCACTGCTGCTGCTGCTGCTGCTGATGGTACTGCTGCCACTAAACATTCACGCTAGACGCTCGTTTTTCGACTGAATTTAAAAATGATTTCCGTTAGGCGTTCAACGGTTGCAAGTTCGAAGCTCGAAGACCAAAGCCGGACATGTTTGATGTTGGAAGAGCGTTGAGTTGTCATACAGTCGAGCAATACTCATGAAAATGTAAACCTCGTTTATTATGCATGAATGAATCCAAAAGTTTCTTATTTAATGGGAGCGTTATTAATAACCATAGTCTAGTTGAGGCGGAAAGAGTAAAATTACACACCAGGATTGCCAATTTGAGTAACAAGCAGTTAGAAATATTTAAGTCAAGAAAACAATTTCTCCACAATTTTATGTAAGGATTTTTAAATTCAACTTGAAACTTCAAGTCAAAGACAGATATATTGAAATTATATTTTAATTTCAGGTTAAAGCAACTTTGTCACACTGTAATGAACATGTTCGCTGGTTGACTGATTGACTGACTGACTTTTCTGGTCAGTTTTGCAGCATCATGGCATGGTGTTGATGCTTCTGCTGATTATGACCAACTCTAAACTCCCAAAATGGTAATCATTAGTCATAGAATTTGTAGAGACAACAATTGCATTTATCACTTACAAACTATCTCTGTCACTCTTTCTCTATTTCTATTTCTATTTTTCACTTTCCATGTTCCTATTCTCGTCCCACACTCATTTTATTGTGGGCCATCAGTGTGGTGCTTCATGGGGGCCTTGTGCAACGCGGCGTATGATTAACAAAATTAGCAAACATTTATCAACACAGCCTGTGCACTTTGGGGACCACATAGAGAGTAAGAGAGATAGAAAAAGAATGGAAACTAGAACAAGCTGTATGACAATTTACAGCAATCGTTTCTTTCATTGTTTATTTTATTTGTAAAGTTTTGCAATTGAATTTGTGCAAGTGTTTTTTTTCTTCTGCGTTGTTGGTTTACTACTCTGTTTAGTTTTTTATTTTACTTAATTAAACTAACAATGTTAGCAATGTGACACTGTATATTCACAATGATAGAACTTAAAATTCACTTCATAATATTGGGAATTAATCCACAAAGAAAACTTTCATTGTCCAAGGCATTCGAATGATTCTCATATATATATGTCTATGTAAATATAAAGAGTTTTTTATTGGCATGCAAGACTTAAAACCTTTGACTACCGTGTGAAGCAGAGACAGTTGAATGGAAGTCAGATAAAAGGTTAAAGGCCAGAGATAATAAAAAGCAAGAATGTATAGAAAACACTATTGATTCAAGTCATGTAAGTTCATTTTTTCATAGTCAGATCTGATATTATTTTTGTGTCCATTGAAAATTCACTAATTAATTAATTTCTAAATCGAACTCTTTGCACCCGACTAAAAATCACTTAATTAGATACATCTTTATGTTTGCTGGATCATACTTGTCTGAACAGACTTAAAGGATGAGCGATTGACTGAAACTCTGTGCATATTGCTAATATAATTACATTATACAAATGAAGAAAGAAGGCATAGAGGAGCAGAAGACAGGGGTAATGTCTGTCAAATTGATTGAACATGGGTTGAGAGCAGAAAACTCCTAATTTCTATTTTTTTCCATGCCACGCGAGAAAACTAAAGCTTAAGTTGATAAAATTTTTTAAATTGGTATGGTATGGTATGGTATGGTATGGTATGGTGCAAAGGCAAAGCTTATTAAGCTCAGGTCCCGGGACTCACATTCCTTGTCCTAATATGGTCCCGTTCGAGTTCCGCTTATTCAATGCTTAAATATCTAAGAGTAAATTGCATCGCATCAGTAAACCGTTCGTTGCTCGTGATCAAGCTGCTAATTAAATGCACTCTTTTTAAACGTTATTAGGAAGATGCCACTTTTCAATCGAAATAATATAATAAAATGTGCTCTTTAGACAAGGTCATGCCTGGCCAATATTGATTCATATAAATTTGTTTTTTACTTACGCTTACCACTTAAAAAATGTAGATAGTTGGTAATATATTAATGATGGAATAGATTGCAATCACTTACCTGTAACGAGAGCAAAAAAAGGAAAAAAAGAGATTGTTACACTTAAAATCAGTTACAATTATTAATTTGGGATAGATTTAATTGTCTAAGATAAGATAGACTATCGGTAGTTTCCCAACTACTTATTCCCAATCTACCTAATTTATAGCAATTTTGAAGTTTTTATTTATATATTTTCGAACATAGGGACTTGTTTGTTCATTCGACCAGAAGGTTATTGTAACTTTATGTTTGATTCAAAAGCTGTTTTGAGTGGGAATATACAATTTATTTGAGTTTCATAAGCTTGCTTAAAAAATGAACTTGAGTAGAAATGGCTAGAGTACCCTTTTCTAACTTCAGGACGAAACCTCATCTCACAACTACCCAACCAAGTTTTTGGCAGCTGTCAACCAAGCACTGCCTGTAACAGCCCGCTTTCAGCTTCAGCTACTAACAGGAAAGCTAGGTAAAGAGATTTCAAATATCCTGATTGGCCTTTACAATATATATAGTCTTATATTTTGTTATATTTTATTTATATTTTCTGTTCTCCCCCATCATCCAGGCCTCATCAACCGACCCGGCCAAGCAGCATAAGTTGTCAGTTACAGGCATGCTGTGTAACCTTTATATTTTGCATCCGGCTGCATAAAATGCTACTTAATAATTGCAACTTCCGCATACACCAACGTAAAAGCAACTTCAAAACAAAACAACAAAATCGCGAGTGAAACTTGTATATAGCTTATACGACCTGTTATCCGGGTGTACATGATATCTGAAACATAGCTAAAGCTGCTACAAAAAACTTGCACATAAAGCTCAGCGGATAAACACAGCAAGCTTTTTGACAAAGCTAAAGGGTCTGAGTTCCGTGTGTCATAGGTTCGTGGCAAATCTGATTCGTGGAGCTTTACCCAAGTTATTTTCTGTGAAATTCTTGTTGTGTAGTAGCGCGAATATTCAGCCTCGGAGAATATCCCGAATGCAGCCCCGATTGCACCTTTTGAAATTCATAAAAATATGTAAATCCCGTAATCTGTGGATTAAGAACTTCCATATGGCTGGCAGAAGTACTTATGTAGATATATTGAACTATCAGTTATTATTTCAATTTACCAAACCTTTAAACCTTTCAATTTACTGCATTTTATTATATTGTATTATATCTTTTTTATATTATAAAATCATTATTATAATCTTAAAAATTATGCAAATTCAGCTCTACACCACAAAAACGTATATGTTAATGGACATTGAATTATTGATTAATTTGAAGCTATTTTTGGGGGAAAGGCTATTAATAAATTTTGTTGGAAGATTGGAAGAGCAATTGTCTACTTTTAGCATTTGTCATGTAGATAGGATACACGAATACACGCCCACATTAAGCTGAAGTTCAATGACTACCAATATAACCATGCTGGTCCATTCAGGCGTAAATTATTGTCCTGGCAAAAGCAGGAGCAGCACAAAAAGCAGCTTCTCGGAAATCTGTGACAAAAAGTGTTGGATCAGTACGGCGGGGAAATTTGAAGGAAAGTAGACGTAGAAGGTATTGTCATAAGACATTGCATGAATGAATATCGATAGAAACGGTGCGAAAGTTAATTTAGTAGATTAATCTATTTACAATCACAGAAATCCAGCTAGACTTTGTCATTGCATTGCCTAATCTTTGTGATTACGAAGACAAAAAATAGCATGCCTACCCTATGAAAGTGTTATCGCATTCATAGTGTGTTGCGGTGAAATGGGGTGTGGCGAAAAAGTAAGTATGAGTGGATTGTCGTGAAATTAAAACTTTAAAGGTGGTACTTTAAAATGGGCCGTGATGTGGTGTTGTTGTTGGGCAGCAGCACAGTATGCATATGGCCTAGAGACTTGTGTCAATGTCTACTCGCTTATTGGGCTAGCTTAAGGACTTCCCAATTATTTGGCTTTGTTTTGCCATAGCATCAATAGAGAATCCATACTTGATCAGTAAATTGCAAGTGACCTCTTTAAACTAAATCATAAAAAGGAACTGGTTTTGTTATTTTACTGTTATTTACGGTTATTTACACTGTTCTTAAAAGCGGATGTAACGTCCGTCTGATTGGCTGATTTAAATTCTTTGTAAATAAGCATAAACAATTTCCAATGAGTCACACATGGACACGAACCAAACACGACCCCTTGTACAACCCAAAAAATAAAATGAATACATCTATTGTTCCTAATTTGTATAACATTTGTTTGTCGCTTGCTTTTTTGCAGCTTTGGTAAATAAGTGTTTTGTTCTTTATTTTCTTCGTTTTTTGGGTATTTTAAAATGTTGTCATTTGCTATAAAACAAGGCCGCTACCTTTGAAAGGTTGTCACTAAATTATTTGGATTATCTGTGTAGAGCTCGTGGACGGAAAACAGAAAGCAAATTCAATAAGTTAAAAAAAATTATGAAGTTCAACAACGGAAAGCTACTGCTGATCGGCCTGTGTCTGGGTCTATGTATGTCTCTTGTTTGGGCGCAAAGCACAGATAGCGATGAAAGCGAAACCAACGAAATCGAAACAGGAGAATCAACTTCTAACATTGAAGATGAATCAGATGCTGTTGAAGCAAACGCTGAGGATGCGTCCTCAGGGGGTGGCAGTACTTCTGACACCGACGATACAAGTGATGACGATGCTGATAAAACCGTCGCTCAAAGTTCATCTTCCAAGAGTAATAACGCTAAGCGTGGAACTAAAAATCGTCGTTCCAACACTAAAAATTCTAGAGGAAAAAAAAACAAAACAATCCTCAGCAGCGAAGAAAACCAGAAAAGCAAAACAAGGCAACAGGAGAGGTTCGAATGCTCGTCGCACCAACACCAACAAGCGCTCCACAAATAAGCGTCGTGGCAGGCGGGGTTAAACTTTAAAATTTAATTTTTCCTTTTCTTTTATTTGGGTTTTGTTTTCTGTTGAATAATTAAACCGTAACGAAATGAATGAAAAGGAAATTTATATATATTCAAATAAAATAAAAATAATGTAGCATACTTTCTGGAGCATACAAAAACAATGGATTTTTTACTGTGATTTTTAGTTAAAAGAATTTGGTATCCACCATCTATAAATTTAAATACCAACAAAATAAAACATTCGATTATGCGTTTGAATACAGCGAGCGAATCTATCTAAGGACAAGTTGCTACAAACCCTTAGTAATAAGTTGTATTATTTTTCTGTTAAACTAAGATAGAACTCATATGCATCACATGCAATTTGCATCTGGAATCCGCCCTCAAATAAAAAACAGATATGATAAAGATGCCATGATCCTGATCGAACTTAATTTTTGCGAAATATGAAAGATTGTCTCTGTTTTCGGATTAATTTTATTGGATAAAAAATTTGTTTTAGAGAAACTAAACGAGGGACTTCATTTTGCATAAATGTAAAGCTAAGCTGGCTGGTAGTAGTATCACAAATTTTACATTCTAACGCTTTAAATTGATTTGAACTCTATTTTAACTTAAATTTTTTATTATTTAATTTGGAATGAGTCTACAACTTGAAAAACACTGTTCATTTTTGTAAGGTATTACGAGTAAATACAAATGATCAAAAATTCATTGATCCCATTCAAAAATAGGCTCTTTATGTTGAGATTAAAAATTAAGCTATTAAAGTAATCTGCTGTAAGGACCATTTGGTGATTGCACTAAACATGTTTGTGTAATACTTCCAATACTTTTAATAACATCGCATAGTCTGTGTCTACTTCTGACTTAAACTTTAAGGCAAAATCATTCACAGTCTAAATATACATATTGTGCACGTCTGGTGCCATGAAAACTTTCTACCAAATATTTAAAGTTCAAGAAAGCACCCATAGCTAGGTGAGATGTTTACACTTGTGTCTTTAGTTGTTGTTGGTGTTATCCATGAACTCGGTCCATCTTTTGGCCTTCAACGAAGAGTCACAAGGCAATCCAAACGAAATTGTAGGTAGAACAGAAATAATCAAAAGCCCAAAGAAAGGAGAACAACAAACGAAACATAATTTAAATTGGCAAAAAGTAAATAAATGCTTTTATTATTTTGGTCACATTTGCACAGATGTTTTAATTTTGTCTTTGAAATTTTTAACTAACTCATATTTGGTATTGTTTTCACTTATTTTCTGTACCCCAAAAATATAACCAGACGGAGCTTTGGCCCCCGTCCCTGCCACTGTCATTCGGTCGGTTAACGTGTAGCCATGTTTGCTTAATTTGCTTTAAACATTTCATTGTCAATAAGGCAAACTACAAAATGAACTTAGCTGAAAAGTTGCTTCGGCAAGGGCAGAGTGACAATTAGCGACTTACAATGAAATCAATTTGCAGTTAGTCGACTTAATCAAATTAGAAAAGTTCAGTGACAAAACTTTGGTAGGCCGCAAGGCAGCAACCCTTCCCTTTCCATACTCCCACATTATGGGAGTGGTTGGTAAGCAAGTAAGAATACTGGTGATTTTGATTGGGTTTGTTAGAATTGGCAGGGAAAATTGCAAAGTGGCAAGTTGCAGAAGGTAAGCAGCAAAGCCAGTGATGCAGACATTTTGAATAGGCATTAAGTAACGTCTGAATAATTTATGAAGATGTCGTAGATAATTGAATAGGTTTCTGGCTACAAAAAGTCAAAGTGACTCGGGTAAGACTGGTTTAAAAATTTAGTATTATGACTTACACCATCTTATGAGTAAATTGAATGCACTAACTAATATTTTTTTCAATTAATTTTATTTCAAAATTCGAAATTTACCCAAATGTAATAGTTTATCTATAACTATTCGTCTTTAAATAGCGGATCACTTGGTCACAATATTAATCCTTAAGTTCTCTCATTGCAATTGTGCAATTTCTCTAGTTAAATAAAAAAACAAAATATTACTTTTTCCACTTACCGCACATTGGCCAAAGTGTGCCGCCGATTCTTCAGATATCTGCTGTGATATTTTTGGAGATCTCCAATGGAACCCTGTTCGGCCTGCATTTTGCTAGTAGGCAGCAATTGCTGTGATGCTAGGGCCGATGCCGATGATGATGTCAAACGCTGATGCTGATGAGCGGCAACACTGATACTGCTGCTATTCTGGGTATTTGTGTTTGTCGAAGTGCCGCTGGAGGCTAGAGTTTCGTTCGAATTGCTGCCAATAACCGTGCCGGCCACCGATGATGACCCTGTGGACCCGATCGGCGCTAACACAATACGCGACCAGCAGGACTTATGCGGTTTGCGAAACTTGAGTTTGATTCGCGGCGATGGTGTCGAACTCACAATGTATTCCGATGCTGAAGTGCCAGTGCCGGTTCCCGCTATAGATGATGCTGGTAGTGCTGCTGCTGCTGTCGATGAGGATGTGGTACCGGATGAGTGATGAACGCTCTCACAGCTGCCACAATAGTTGGCTATAAGGGGAGCTGATGCTTGCACCTGCGGCTCCTCCTCGAAGATGATGATAGATTGTGATTGTTGTTGATCCAGCTGTTGCAATTGCTGATGCTGTTGTTGTTTGGAGTTATTACCCTGCTCCGATTCCTCCTCCTCCTTGATGTGCGGCAGTGGCGAGGTTTGTGGTTGGCAACTGCAACGTGAGGATTGACTTGTAGTTTGTGGTGGTGGATTATTGCTTGTGCCTGTACTGGGAGCAGATGCAGTATTGGTTGATATTGGATTCGAGCTATAACTACTGCCAACGGAGGCTAGAAGACTGCTTAGACTTGTTCCTGTTCCAATGCTGGAGGTGCCTATGACTTGGTAAGTTGTTGCTGTTGCAGGGTTTGCTATTGTTGCTGCAAACTGCTGGATCGCCTGCGATTGTACTGCTCCTGAAGTCGGAGACACACTGGCGTCACTCAATGTTTCTGGTTCTGCTCGACGGGGCACTAGACCGCTGGCCAATTTAGCTGCCGCTATATCCGCTGCACTGAAATCGTCCACGTCGTCCACTTCGTCGTTTATAAGAGTCTTTAACGAAATGGGCGTGGTTATAGAGGTCAAAGAATGTTTTTTTTGCTCAATAATGTCAGATGATTTCGGCTCTGGTGGTTGATGCTGATCCACTTGCTCCACTTCTTGATTGTATTGATTCAGTTCACTCTTTATTCCCCTTTCCTGGTGGTTTGGATCGTCACCTCGTTCTTCCTCTATTTTGGCGTTGGTATTGGTACTGGGATTGAGATTACGATTGTGTTGTTGGTGGTGGTTTTCGTCGTCCGGTATTTGTGGCGCGTTTGGCGTTTGGGGCGGACTTGTGGCGGGGGCTGCTGAGCCGCTGCCCCCGCGACAAGGTAGGCAACAGCGAAACACTGTGCCACCGAAACACTTTGATTTCGGTTTCGATTTTGATTTTGATTTCGATTTCAATTTCGATTTTTCAGCAGCCGCCGCCGCCGCCGCTTTATCTCCGCCGGCTATCTCTGTTGCAACTCCACAGCTGGTTTTCCTTTTGCTGCTACTGCTTCTTCTATTACTTTCTTCACTATTTCTCCTTGCCTCGCCACGACCTCCAACGCCACCGCTTCCTCCACCTCCGCTGGGTGCCAGGCCGTTCGTAGTAGCTAAACAACTGTGTCCACCGTTTTTGCAACTGCAAACGCCGTCGCCTGACTGGCTACTACTTTGGCTACTTTGCCTCTGCTGCAATTGAAAAAAAGCCAAAAAAATAAATAAAATAAAAGATAACAAAAAGTGAAAGGCCTAATCAATTTCTGGGACCCATCTCAGTCTCTTAACCCCCCGTTTTACTGCCCTAAACTACAATTACAACTAAATCCACCTTGCCATTGGTTGACATAGGTTCCGCGCATTTTTGGCCATTCGCATTTTTTTTTAAACGTCAAACTCTGCGTTAGCTTCGCCAAACGCATCATATCTAAAATGTATCTAGCCAGGCATTATTTCAATTCACTTTGGGCAACTTGTAGTTTGGAGTGTCTGCAATGAAAAGAGAAATAAAATCGAATGATGAATAAAAAAATTGTCAACGTTTTTATTGATCTTATACTAAATTAAAAGTTCGTTAAAACTGCAGGTGCTTCCGTAATTTCTGTAATAGAAAAGCAAATTATACTACTTGTTCTCACTGTCTCTAGAAATGCCTTTTATCTTTGTCTTTCTTTCCCCACACCAAAAAGAGCGCTACAATTTACTGTTAACACTATGTGGGTTAGACATATATTTACTCAACATTTGCTAGCCCATCCATGGACACAGAGCAGCTGCACAAACTGACCCACATATTGTTGCCAATGCCTTTGCCACCCAACCAGGCCGTGGTTTACGCTCTTTAATTAGACAACGAACTGCGATTTGTCACATTCATTGGCATGACACTACGCAAAACGGTAGATTTTGGTTAAGATCGGCAAAAGTAAGACAGCGCGCTAAATGTGGCAATTTGTGAAATTGGCCTGGCTGTTGCCAATTTTACTGATCGCTCTATTGCCATATCATGTGGAGGACTATGAGGAATCATCAATTTTCTACAATAGTTTAGACTATCATCCGGAGGACTATATTGATTCGTTTACATCGCAGCAACAAGAAGATTACTTTGATTCGTAAAATTCGTCCAGTGAGAGTGGAAACGCACACAAATGTATATACTTATATTTTTTTTCAAGTGAAAGTTTCTGTTAACCGTGAAATAAAGATGCCTCATCGCATATTGCATACTTTTGGGCAAAGACCCAACTTTTCTTCTCTCGTAACTGATTGTGAGTCATCACCATCAATGTGGGGGAATTTAAATTCAACTATGAGCATGGTAAATATTTAAAGTCAAATGAAGCCAACTGCTATGAAACAGAAATATAATTGGTCTTAAATGTTAAATATTTGTACAGTCTTTGAGTCGTTGACGAGCGTATTGATAAAATGAGTTTATTTTTATATTTTCATATCCCAATATTTTACTTGCTAATTATTTTGGTTGCTGTTCTTTTGAAATGCATTCACCTATGTGACTAATAACATAAGCCTTTAAATTTTTAAGTTTCTCATTAGTGACTTTGATTATATTTTCATTTTGCTACTTGTAATTTCAGATCTTGTTGTTAATCAACAAAGTTCTGCTAGGTCCATTTAATATCACGCTTTGCGCTTAGAAAATGATCCTCTAACTATTGACAAATTCAATTTTTGTCCATTCAATCACTTGATATGACATTCTTGTATATTCCATTTGGTTGAATTCTCCTAACTGCTTGTTTTTCTGTTTTTCTTTTCATTTTTTTTTTTTAACTTGCGTTTTTGATCATCTTTCGATGGATGTTTACATTCTGACACATGTTGGACTGCAATCCAGCACAAATAGTAGAAAAGATATATATTTAAACAAATGGCCCTGTGAAGTTGTTATCCAAAACAAATGCACAAAGCATCGAATTGGCCAAGTAAAATGGTTAAGGCATTAAGAGCCCCATTGTTTGAGAAGTTCATGTTCGTTCAAAGCTTTTGTCTGCGAATCAGTTACGTTTGTTTTTACTTCCACTCGTCTTGACATTATTTGTTTTTGGGCGGGTAAAAACCCACTGAATGCACAGAGACCCAAACAAAATTTAACTGCAGGCTTCAGATCGATCTGCAGTATAAAAACCGTCAGCATTGGCTTCAGTTCACATAGATGCGAATTGGCAATTAAACACATTGATTCACATTATCTTTCACAATTTTCTTTTAAACACTATGCGAAATTGCTGCGTTCTACTGTTTGCTGTTTTGGCTTCACTACTGATTGTCCGAACATGGGCTCAAACCGGCACGGGCACGGCCACCACTACTACTACAACAACAACAACTACAACGACTTCGACGACAACTACAACGACGACGACAACAACAACAGCCAGTTCATTAACAGACACTTCTTCGACAGCAAAGACGCCAGTAAAAAAAAAGACCAAAATTATAACAAAAACTAAAGGATGTCGGAAGAGGTGTGGATGCAAAAAGAGTTGTGGATGTGGAAGCAAATGTGGTTGTAAGAGCAAAAATAAGAAAAAAAGGGTAACTCGCCGCCGTAAGAGGGTTGTCAGTTCCAACTGCGCCAAAACTGCCTAGCCTATTAACAACTGTCTGGGATCTGAAATTCTGTGCTCTATTGTTTAATTTTCTTTATATTTTTTTTTAATTTTGAACGAAAATACGACAATGTAGCAAATAAATTTGTAAAAAAAAAATCAAAAGTTTTTTTATTATCATTATAAAATATTTATTTTAAGGCTCTTGGCGTGGAAAGAAATGTTTGAAAAATTAAAGATTCGTAAGTTTCTCAAATTCTATGCGAGTCTAATACATTTGGCAATTTCGCGGAATGGTTGAGAAATTCCTTATTTTAAGGAAGGGACGAATGTAATTAGTCCTTTTAAGCATTCAGAAAAACTATTTCCGCCCACTTTGGTTTACGGGCCATTATTGGATATATGTAGCAAATGGAGTTTTCCTCTTCTTAAACATTGCCAGCAAAACAAAAACTTTGAAGTTGCATTACATTAATTCTTTTTCATAGCTAAATATATATTTGTAATTGGCGTATTCAGTTCAGTTCATTTGCTTTTAGTTGAAACTATTGTTTCATGTCTAACTATGTATGTATTAAGTATGTATATATACATATATATCAAGTTAAAGCTCTTAGAGCAACAGTTTTGCAACTATTTTTTTTTTGTCATCGGCAAACTGAATAAATATTCTTACAATACGTTTACCTTGCCTTTTTTGTTGTTAGCAAACCACATCCACAGTGAACGAGAGGGTTAAGCCAGAAACCTCAAACGAAGCCGCAGAGTTTTATATTTAAACATTTTTTTGGGTGAAAAGGAAAACTTATTTGCCTTTTTTATGCTGCTTTATTGTTTTTTACTCCTAAGGGAGGGAGGTAAGCAGGAGGGTAAGTTGGCTGTAGGGCAAAGTGAAAATAACTTGGCATTTAAAACCCACTGAAACTTAGAACAAACGGCATGAAACAAAAACACTTCTGCTTATTTACTTGCCACTAAAAGTCAACTTAACGCGAGGAAGCCCCAAAAAACAAGAAAATTGTTTTGTTGCATCATAAATTATTCAATATAATACAACATAGTTTTGGGTGTGCAAGCCAAAAGAGTTGTCTACCGGCCGAAACTATGCAAAACAACAAAACCAGAAACCAATTAACTTTCAGCAAGCAAAGCCAAAGCATGGTAAAACCGAGGCAAAGCCTAAAAGCAGACAATGAAATTCTAGTCTTATTATCTCCTCAAGTCTGTGAAGATCCTTGAGATATATTACACAGATACGCTGTATCTTAATACCTACAAATCGATTTCAATTTGAGACAATTTCAGAATTAATGTACCCATGCGTCTGCGGAAACGTTGAATGTCAAATGATGAGTAGCAGGAACAACATTAATAAATCAAAAGCTGTTTTGATGGGGAATAATTTCAAGAGACGAATTCCACATTCCATAATCATGAGTGTGTACGGCTATTTTTGGCCTCGACTAAACTCTTCACTCCCAACCTCTTTATGTCTTTTTCCAATTCCAACTCTCTGTCTATGTGTGTGACAATCGTGTGGAGTTATTTTATTGATTGATGCGCACAAATCAAGTCAAGTAACGGTATTAAAAGCAACTACCTATAAAATATGTGACTAAATAAATGAAATAAGGGTAAATGAGTCAAATGGTTAAGTGGTGGTAAGTGGTAAAACTTTGTTCCAGTTTTTCGGTTATTTCTCTAGGTGTTAGGACACATATGTAAGTATTTTTTAAAAGATCGTTAATTAAAAGAATTGTTTCAATGAAAAACTCTGTAAGTCCCAATGTGTTTTTTAATTTCCTGGGTGGGTATACTTATATCATGTATATCCCGAGGAGTTGAGCTCAATGTCTAAGATTAAATTAATTTGAAATTCCAAAAAGTATACTAAGAATAGTCGGTCAGGTGTACAGTCTTGTCGTGTACGATATTCATTTGTGTTTCCAATAGAACTCTTAACTTAAAATTTTCTCTTATACGATTTCAAGATTTCTAACCCATGCAGTTGTTAAGTATGTAAAATCGTTGATAGGAAGCAATATGTACATACATAGGTGCATATATATATGTATGTGTGGCACTAAAAAACACGGAGAGTAAAAGCTGGTAAATACTTTTGTCTTTTGATCTTATTAAACAATAGGCAATAAAATTAAATTGTTGGCATCAAAATGAGAAAAGGTTCTGGTAAAAACGCTCAGAAAATAAACCAAAAGTGCAAATAGATAGAATCTACAAATACAATAATAAACACAAATATGTTTGCAAAAAAAAAAAAAAAAAAAAAATAGAAATGTACAAGACTGCGAAAATGGGAATTCAAAAATAAATAAATAAACAAAAAATAAAAAAATGCCGTGAAAAAATTTAATATTTGCTTTTAATTTGTATAATTTAGAACTAATTCAGTTCACACACACGGTCGCCTTCAGACAAGTTTTGCTGTACTATTTACACAGCATATAGTGTGCACGTTTACATGTATGTGTATGTGTGTGTTTATGCGTACATATGTTGAGGCGTGGCTTGTGACTGTCACTGGATGCTTGGGTAATTCTAGCGTGATTTTCCAGCGTGATGGAAAATGTATGTTTGTAGGAAAACAAAAGCCTGCCACAGACCAGACGACAGGCCGCCTGTGGCTCCTATTATTGTTGTTGGCGCGCCTAATGAGCAATTTAATTATGCACATTGATTGATTGATTCTAATTGATGGCAGGCAACAACAACAACAGCAGCAGCAACTTCACCAAGTGAAGAACATAGCTTAAGTCGAAAAGGAAAAGTTGTGCTGTTGTCGTAAAAAGAAAAATGTATGCATGCAAGGAACAAGAAAACAGAAAAGAAGAGGAAAAACTTTGCCATATGCCAATTGGCCAACAACAGAAAAAGTTAAACTTTAACTTGCATTTGCTTAAAGCGCAATCACAAGTTTTCTCTACTATAATGGGTGAGAGAGGGAGGATGTATGTATATGTGGGATAGTATTGAAGGCTTTTAAGGGGGAACAAGGGCGGTGGAAGGGGTGGTATGAAAATGGCTTACAATTTCCATTTTGCAATGTTTGCGCTTCCGCTTTTTATTATGAACCGAAAGTCGGCGCTCAAGCGGAACAATTACTAAAAGCGCTTTACTATAAAAAAATAAAGAGAAAATATGTAAACGTAACCAGATGTTATGGCCAGAGGAAAGTCGAGACGGATACAGAGTGCGGGAGAGGGAAAGACCGAGAGATGGACTTTTACTTTTGTATGGCTTAATTCGGAACCTTTATTATTGTTTCGTTTCCAGATTTAGTGCTACATCAAAATCAGTAATCGGGGATATAACCAGCGTTTTCTAAAGCATTTTATTTCAATCACAGAATTTCAACATACTGTTGTAATTACCCACAAAATCTTGTGTTCTAATTTCATGTACGACCTTTACTCCCTATTTCAATGTATACATAATATTCATGACCATATGGCAACTGGCTCAACAATATTTCATTCTTAGTTTTCAATTTATCAAACAGTTAAACAAAAGCAAAGAAATATTTATCAATGAATTCGAAGATGCGTATTTCTACAATTTAAATTTCATCAGTAAAGAAGATTTCATATTGTAGCTATATATAGGGCCTTCATATGTCTTTTTATGTTTGGGTACAGGTAAACTCCATGCGCTTCCATTTTGGCTAATTTGTTGATTCTCTCTTCGATAGACAACTGGTTGAGTAGAAGACATGTGTTCAAATATTTTGATAAGCATACGTCTTTTGTACCATTATTTCTCATTCCTTTAACACTCTCCACGAGAGGTCGTACTCTATACTATTGTGTCTTCGGCTTTTGGCTCAATGACGCAGATATTTCAGGCGGATATATATAAAAGGCACCGGTTTACTCCATAGACAGTCATCAGTTGTTTCTGATCTTGAATTAACTCTTTAAGTCAGATCATAAACACAAAAAGCAATCATGAAACTTCATTGGCTACTTTTTGTAGTCGTACTGTCGTGCCTAGTGGTCCATTACACCCAGGCATCTGACACTGCGACTTCATCTACTTCAACTTCCTCTTCGACTTCGACTTCGACTTCGTCGTCAACGTCCACTGAATCATCCACATCGGCTACTTCCTCGTCTGACGACACCACAGCTGCGTCCAGTTCCTCCGATACTGCTACAGACGCCTCCAGCAGTAGTTCCTCCAGCAGCAGCTCGAGCTCGAAAAAGAGTAGCAAGGCCAAAAAGAAGGCCGCCGCCCGCAAGCGCCGTCGTCAGAGGGCCAAAAAAAGGGCAGCCAGAAGGAGGAGGAACAGGAAAAACCGTTCTGGTTAATCTCGATCCCTTTCAATACGATCCGAAGTGACTTTATCACCAAACAACTAGAATCTAACAGCTGATGCTCATGTTTTTATTTCGTGATCAGTAACTTCATAAATATATACAATATATGGGCTTTGTAAAACCAGAACACGTCTTTATTGAAAAAAAAAATTGGAGTGCAACGCTCACTTTACAGATCGGTATCTGACTCAGCTACTGCAATTGAAGTTTTTGTCGAGGAAGAGTAAATTGAATTTGAATAAGCAAAACAGTCATACAGTTACTTTGACTCACTTACAGTTATTCGTGATAAACGACTCGTGGACTGGGTAGGTGGGACATTTGAAATGCACATCAACGACTTGGCTTGATTACTTTGCTTTGACTTGGCGCTTTACTTTGTTGTCGCTACTCGCTCAAGGGTGAAAAAGGTTAAAGTTGTTTGCTTCAGCAATAAAAAAGCAACAAGTTAAATTACTACAAAAAAAACACAAGAAAGGAAAACAGAAATACAATTCTAACCACCCAGTCACCCACCTCAATCGTTTTACCTCAAACCCAGGCCAACTCGTCGAAGACCATCAACAATTCGAGCACATAAAAAATGGTTATAAAAAATGGAAAACAATAAGAAAATACAATGGCCGACGCGCTGAGCTCAACTCAGCTGTTGCTGTGGTACACGAAAGTAATGACAGGCCAGACGCCTGAAAGAATGCTATAGAGAATGGGCGTAACAAGAGCCACTGCAATGATATATGTAGGTATGCAGGTATATACATATGTATGTACATACATTTAGAGCAATGGGATACGGATGGGAGTGGGAATTGAAATTGGAATGGAATAAGCAATGGTTAGGACAAGAGAATGGAGCGGATATCGCGTGGAAATGACATTCGTCTTCAGCAACACCGAGAATGAAAAAGTAAGAAAAAGTAAGGAGACATCAATGTGAAGAAGGAAGAGGACAAAGCGAACGCGAAAAACACAACAAAGTCAAGGATAAGGAAAAGTGTGTTATACAGGGTCAATCCATAACTATTTGCATCCTATTTCACTTATCAATTAGTAGAAATAATAAATACTTAAACGTAACTCTAATTGGAAATCTTAAGAGAATCGAGAGATTCTTTTTCAAAAAGAAAATTTCAATGATCATGACGGGATGTTCTCCGGTTTAGTAAAACCATTTTAGTGACCCCGATACCAGTGATTAATTAAAATATGGACATTATAGTAAATAAGAGATAGTTCTTTGAGCTTGGAACACCCTGTATAATGTACATGAGTGCAGCAAATATGTACATGTAAGGAGGTAGGTACATACATATGTACATACACATAATAACATTGATATGCTGCGACTTCGCTTTGTGGCGCTTGATATGCTTGATGTTGATATGCTCGACGTGACTTATAAGTATGAACATACGAAGTATGCATGCACACAGATACACACAGGCACACACACTTGAACACTCAGTGGAACACACAAAAGAAGAGGCATACAATTACGCTTGTTGCGCCTTGTTTGTCTTGTTCTGTGCTGTTCCATCTACTTCTTATCTTCGGTGTGAGTGCGGGTGTAGGTATATGTGTTATTGTGAACGTGTGTGTCTTTCTTTTTGCCTGCGTGTGTGTGTGTGTATGTGTTTTATTATTATCATTGTTACGACGCCAAATTCTTTGGAAATTTCTGCTTGCTGCTTATTATTTGCAAATACTTCAACCTAAGAGACCACGAATTTTTCTTGTTCTTGTTCCATATTTTTTTCCTCTTTTTTTCATTTTGATTTGATGTGATTCTTTGTTGTTGTTTTTCTCCTAATGCTTTATGCTGCTTGTTATTTTACCAGAGGAACGCCTGCTGGGATATTCGTTTTGAAGAGTGTCATGTGTGTTAGAAGGAAATGATACAAAGCGAATGAACGATGCTATGGGAAAGTAGACGGAGCAACAAGTGAATGCCGAGCCACACTAAAATAGGTCAGGCCAGACAAAGTTAAAGTTCAGGTGAGGGTTGATTAGGTTATGTAAGCTATAAACTCTCAAGGAAACTCCAAAACTGTTATCAATTTCAATTGAGATTGGCATTAAAATCAATATAAAGGATAGATCAACATTAACTTGTACGTGAAATAAACTAAATTAATTATGGGATGCTTAACAACAATACTAGAATAAAATTAAGCCAGAGGGCCGCGGCTAACTTCGACCGTGCCGAAGTTTATATATGTATGTACCCTTGCAAGTTGTTTGGTACTCTTTCCTCACTTATAGCGGTCAAAGTGGAAAAACGTTTTATCTACAAGGAGTAATGTTTGCGAAAGAACGGCCCACAATCTTAACATAGGAAATAACGAAGTGTTTGATCAAAGTCACTGTTTCCCACCGATCGTTGTATATAATATAGTCACCCGATCTTTATCATATTGGGCACAGTCATTAACAGATATTTTAAACTAATAAATGTTTATTTTGAAAGTAATCGCGTCAAAAGTAACGAAGTTATTGGAAACAAAATGAGCAAAATATAAAAGTTATAATAATACATAATTTCACTCTCACACTCCCAAATAGAGTTTTGTGATAAGTTGGCTAACAATACAAAAAAACTGATTAAGTAAGATGGGCTTGAATGCAAAACAATGTTAGGTGAGCTCCGTTTATGTCGGTCTAAATTTAATTCAAGCGGCTTGAACTTAATGTTTTGATTTTTAAAAAGGTAATACTTAGATACAGTAAAAATTGGTTTATATATACATTGTGTTGCTGTGTGTATTAATGCTGCCGGCTTTCACTTTTTGGTTTTAGCATGAGCTAAGTCATTTTGTAGGTGTGGCCAAGACTCGACATAAACTTTCACAGACATTGACATGAACACGGACAAGAGCAACAACAGGGACGAGGACACGTACACACACAGAGAGAGACATAGCGTTTATGCCTGGTCAGAGCCCGCATGTCGTACATGCCAACAGCCAGACAGAGAAAGACAGAGGACAGACAGACAAACTGACAGACAGACCGACAGATAGACATACAAAGAGACAAACAGGAGAAGAAAAAGCCATGTGGCTGGTGGTTTTTGGTTGAAGGGAGCGGGGAGTTAGGTATCGATAGGTGGCAGTATAGTAACAAAGACACCAACACTATTGCTATTTCTATTGCCTTTGCTACTTCCCTAGTTTAGTTCGTTGCCATTCATTGATTTTCACCTTTTTTGGCATTTGCCATTCTCATGTGCTTCTGTATTGCTGTGGGTATATGTACATATGTGTGTGCTAAACCAATAAAGCAACTTTTGACATATCTGTCGGCTGTTTGAATTGTGTCCTAATTGTGCCTTGAATGCGGGTATCAATTTAAACAAGAAAAGAAACAAATCATAAGCAAAAATTAATTCTTGTATAGAAAAACATCTATTGAACCCATCCAATCAATCAAGCAATCAATCAATTAGTGAATAAAAGGCATCAATCAAATTCAAGGCATTTTCATTTTAAGTCAGTTTATTGATATAGATCACATGGACATTTATATTCATATGTATATATACAGACCTTTAACCCATCGCTTTGAAGTCAAGAAAACGTGTCAAAAGAAAAAGCATTTTTCATTTACCTCAGCAGCTTTAACTACCACTCAAGATTAATTGCTAGAGAGATCTATTTTTATTGATTATGTGTAATTCAAGTCTAATGAGAACACAAACACTTTGTAGTCATATAGAGTGTAACCAAGGTCGTCAGGTCATTCAAACAACAACAAAAACGATGAGGATTTGATTTTACTTTGGCGGCTTCCAGCTGAGCTAATTATTAAAGTTGCTCAGTTTGCTTATCCTTGTGCCCGTCATCATTATCATCATCATCATCAATCATCACAATGTGCGCAGTGGCAATTTGACAGAGATTTCGACATTTACAACTGTTTAGACGATGAGCGCAGTCATCCCTGCCCCTCCCGCACGCAAAACAGAGCTTAAACTGTCCAATGAAGTGGCTCAACCGGCTAATCTCGCCCAAAGAAAATTATTTCGCGGATATAAGGCAAAATATGAAACCAATGTAAACACGACATTTTTCCTTTAAACAGACTAAATCGTAAGTGAAAATAATAATGTTATGATTGTATTTTTTTTGGGATGTGTAATCCAGTGCTTTCTTTGACTTGATCAGCTTTACGATTCATTTTACAGGATTGCCTTTTCGACTACCTACAGCCGAATATTGTGAATTCTTATTCTTAATGAAAATCTGTTTCCAGCCTGTAGACAGCGAAGTGAAATCGATTCTAGAATGTATGCAAGTATACTTTATATGTCGAATCAGACTAAATCCAAATAGCATCAGTTTGTCCATTTTTATTTGTATACAAGCACAATATAGTTTCGAGTTGGCATTCATATGTTTTGAGCACAAAAACCATATGTTACACATGGACACCGAGACCAACCACCTACTATACGGACAATAGTTCCACTCCTCCATTAACTTGCTCTATCTCCTCTTTCTTGCTAGACATGCTTTTTATGCTTTTTACCCCAATTCCTTCTCTTTTTGTATGGTTTTTTTGCTGTTGCTTCCACATTCAGTTTTGCCCCTCTTCACTCTGTGTTTGCTTTTGGTTTTCTCGCTTGCTCTCTCTCTTTCTCTCTGTGTGTGCAATTATGTGGGATACGAGTGAAAGGAGACTTGATGCGAGGGTTGGGAACATTTTCCGTGTGCCATTTTTTTGTTCTCCTTGTCGCACCAATTTGTGGTCATGTCTGCGGTATTGCGTGCATTAAATTTCCACCAGAAAATATCAACAGAGAGAGCAATACATATACATATGTATATGCAATAAATTAAAAGGCAAACCGGTTCGGTATATATAAGTTAGCAAGAACAACACCTGCCAACTACGAACAGATACCAGCTAGCTAAATATTCTTCAGCCAAAACACAATGTCATTTGCCTTAAGTTGAATGAAAATAAGGAAATAAAAAGATGGCAATTACTTACGTCATACAGATTTACTCACAATGCAGTTGGCTGCACCTTGATGAAAGAAAGACTTTAATTAAGAATTCCCTATAAGCTCATATTGCATATTTTATTTTACTTGTCGATTCGATCTTACTGCTTACTTTGCCAAGATTCAAAATCTTTTAAGTTATGCTTGCTTATCACTTGCTTTCGCCAAGTAAGTAGATTTCCAAATACCTTATCTCATGATTGAATGAGAATCATTTATCATAAAATAGTTTATTCATTATTTTCATTTGAAAGATTCAAGTATTTATGGCAAACTATCTCAGAATTGAACCAAAAGACTAAACGGCAGAGAGGGAAATAAGTTTAAGAATATGATTTTCACTAAACTGGTTTCTTGCATTATTTAGTTTCAATTATACAGTTAAATAATTAATTACGCTTAATATGCAATTAAATTTAATGGCCATTAAAAATGTAGCCACATTAACAGAGCTTTGCCATCAGCCCATAAAAGAGTGCTACAAAATATGTTTGTGTGTATGTGTTGCGTTTCAGTTTTCGTTTATTTGCTAATTGACAAATGGTTTCGGTTTTTTGAGTTTGAGGTTGTATTAAGGGTTTGCCTTATGCTACTGCCACTCGGTGTTCGGCTTGTGGGCCTACATATATATTTGTTGGTTTTTGGTCAATATTTTTAAAATTAACACACGCGCACACATAGACACATACATATATACATAATCCCTTGACTATTTTTGTTCAGCCCACTCAAGGCGAATTTGTTTCCTTTCACACACACACACACACACACGCACACACACTCACACAAATTCACATGTATTTGTGTTTGCCACATTTGTATATTCTATGCTGAAAATCAATATGCTGCTTCTGCTACTGCTGCTGCTCTCTATTAATAGATGAAGCTCATGCGGACGCACCGCCCTGCCGCTGCCTCTTACTTTTTACCTCTGCCACTTTGCGGCCAGGTGTTGCTTAAAATGAAGAGAGAGCCCCGTAAACCTTACATCAACCCCAAGTCAAACCATTTTTGTTCTTAATAGATTCAACTGATTCACAAATAAATGATTCTATACACTTTAAATGTTCATTCAACGCGTAAATATTTTAAGATGCAGTTCAAAAGGAAAAACAAAAAGGACCATTGACTGACGGTGAGACTAATTGATTCATTGATTGACTGCTAAACATATTGGATTCGACTGTTTTGTTTGTTTTTATTTTGTCAAATGAAATAAAAATACTCAACATTATAACTACTTGGTTTTTATATCACATGCACTATCTAGCTAGCTAACGGGCATAAGAAAGCTTTTCTGACGCCACAAAGAATATATATATATCTGATATAGTCATGTCTGTCTGAAGTTATAAGAGCTAAAGCCACAAAATTGTAGACTCTTGAAGTATGCACACTGATCAGGTTTATTTTCTCCATTAATGATAAAACTATTTTATATCATTGTATGACAAAGCGATATAGCTTGAAATAAAACATTGACAACTGTGGTTACCTTCGTTTTTTGCCAACTTTGTTCATGTAAATATTTTTGCCTTAAATATTTTATCTGTTTAGTGAACCAAGTTGAAATATTTGAATAGGATTCGACACATCTATTCATGAAGGTCCTGTTGTAAAGCCTTAGCATCCTGTTTAGGATATTCCTTTCAGTCTATAGGAGGACTTGATCTTACTATTACCGGAAAAATAAACTAAAGGGTATCACAAAAAAAAGAAGAAAAGCACCATGTCTAGAGTTCGTAGTTTCAGCAAAACTTTCTAAAAACGCTCTTATAAACAGAAGATCTTTGTATTTGCCAGTTCACGTTGCCATGCCATAGTGTCCGTTTCAGTGATGTTCTTAACTTTCTGTCACACTTTTTACATACAAATTGACCATTTTTATGAGGCAAATTATGAACAAGTTTGAAGTTTTTGGGGCTTAGGCTTCGCATAATGTCGCCCACACACACACTTGAACATTCAAGCCGACTGAAATGTGCTGAAAATGGAAATAAATATGCGTAAGTTAAGGCCGCCAAGAAGAGGGCCGGAGACCGGAGTGTGGCCCACACTCATCAGCTGGAGCCTGGCCGGGCATACAAATGACTTCATTTTGACAAACTTGCCAAACCATTTGCATGCGTATGGAGAAACAGAGAGAGAAAGAGAAAGCAAGCTAACTGTATACAAATTTTTTTATTTGTATGTTTTGTGCTTTATTTCCTTGCACGCACAGCATCTCAAAAGACTGACTGCACGACTGAATGGAAAAACTGCTGCCAAAAGCAAATCTTGCCAAGTGCCAAGTTCCATCAGGGATGGATGGGCGCTAATGTGTGGGAAAGGCTAAGCGTCAAAATATTAAAGATAAACGATTTCTGGAGAACAACTCCTCATGTTTGTTAGCTGCTTCTTTCGGTTCTTCGACCATGTCATAAAGTTTGTTTTATTTTACGGACTGTCCTTGGGCTGCTGTTTGGCTTCATAAAAATAGTTGTAAATTTCAAAGCAGTCTGCATAAATTGCACTTGCTCTTCCATTTTCGCGAATTCCTCTCTTTCCCCTAGACGCTTGCTTGTCAAAAAGTTTCACACGTCGTTTTATTGTAGGATTGCCACTGGGGAAGCTTTAGAGGGAAAAAGGCCCTAAGAAAAGAGGGATGATGATGAAGCGTAGGGCGAACGAAGTAGGTACCTAAAATCTGACGTAACTTTTGTACACATTGTCAACAATCGTAAATTCTTTTCTTTCCCTCGGCTTGATTATTTTGTTTTCTACATACATGAGAAATAAATAGAGACAACGAGTTAAAGGGCTAAAATGAGATAACATAAAAACGCGTGGAGGAGAGTCATGTAAAACTTTTCTATGTTCTATGTAGAACTTGTTTTTCATGAAAACACGTCTCAATAAGAGTACAACTCTTTATTCAACTGCAAAATAAATCATTTGAAATACATTGTTTACGATTCAAATCAATTAGGTTCCTTTTTTTATATTAAATTTGAGTGCAAGATGTTAATCAAGGAAAAATGTGTAGAAGTTTTATTTAATGTAAAAATGCACTTAGGTTTGTCTTTTTCCCATTTGTAGTTGCATATGTTTACGACTGTGTGCATTATGCAGTTCTTTTTATGCCCTGTTCAATTTATAAAATTGAAAAAATGTCAAATACTTGGATAAAAATAGGATGGTGATGGGAAAAATAGCTGACAGTCTGGCTGACAACCGCCCACAAAAGTGTGCTATACTTTTGGTTATTGGAGCAACAGTTGCTTTTTCTCTGCGTTTTTTCTCTATCTCCCTCAGGCTCTGTAGTCGTAATGACATTTATGATTTGTTGGTCTGCTGCTGGTGGTCCTACGGCTGCTCTACACATAGCAGCAGCACAATATTATTTGTTCTTCATATTTCCTTCTTTTTCTCAGTGACAGCTGTCACAAGTCTCTTCTAACATGGCCTGTCCATACTGCACACATATATGAATATATACATATATATCCATGTCTAAGTAAGTATGTATTAGGTATAGCACATTCATTTCAGTGAGCCATTTGCCTGCTCTGTTCTGTTCTGCCCTGGCCTGTTCCTTCTTGGCTTGGCTTGGCATGGCAATTTCATTTTCACTTCAAGCGACCACCCCGAAAATTAAATTACAAGCCAAAGCAAAATGTGCGTGAAAATGCCAAGGAAAGCAATGACAGCAATAAGGCATCCAAAGAGAAAAGAATTGCACACACGCACAGATACACATATACATATGTATGTTTAGCTAAAATTAAAATCATATGCGTGAAATGAGCGCGAAATTGAAATGAAATGAAATATACAAAACACACCATCGAGGATGAAAAAGGTGGGAGGGAATGTGTCAGTTGGACTAAGAGAGAGAAATGTGGTGCTTAGGATATAAACAAGACGTTACAAATGACTTGTACTTAATTTGGTAGCCTTTTGAATCATCAATGGGAAGCGAAAAAATGAAAACCAAATAAATATGTTGCCGATAGATGACTATCGGCTATCGATAAAGTTTTCAAACTACCTAGTTATTATTGAAAACAAACGGAAAATCTGTCAGTTTATGCTATCTTTTGATGTACAAACATGCTCGAAATTTTCTTAAGGACATGAGTCAATGTCACTGTATCTATATTTTGCGCTCCACTCCGCTTAGGGTTGCTCCTCTCTTTCTCTACTTTCGTGACTTGGGTTATTCTCTTCCTTCAGCCGTTAAAAACTGTCTCAAGCAGCGTTTTGAGTGCTCTGTCGTTGACGGCAACAGCAATGGCCACGGCTGTGTCAATGTCGGTGGCATCAACCAGGTTTGTGGTGTTCTTTTGCTCAAAACCACTCAGTATATCGACTGTCTACCTTTTGGGCATTCGCTTTAAAGCAACGACCAAAATAATTAAAGTGCTTTTTGTATATCGCCTATCTTTGGTTCTGCACCGACACACACTCACTCAGGCAATAGGAAAGTGCCCCATGAAACGCCTATTTCTATGCAATTAATTTAGTTTTTGTTTTGTGGGCCCCTATCCAAGAACTGGAGAAATTACTTTAAGCAAATCAACTAAATTGCCAAACACATTGGGCCGATCTACTTCCACCCCCAAAGAGTATCCTGTCAGCGTACTAATAAAAATTGATGTTATATTATTTACACTTTGTTTGGCTTTTTCATTGTTTTCAGAAAGCGAAAAAAGGACAAATAAAATTAAGTAGAAATATATTCAGTAGGCATTCGATTAGTTCTTACCCTACTATATATGTATATAATAATACTTCAAAATGAGAACGAAGCGAAAAAGAGACGCAAATAAGTTAAGTCTTTATATACTGACATACATTGTATGTACTTCAAATTTATTTCATATTGCTATTAATGCATATGCCGAAGGGCATGCCGTATCTATAGAGTATGTGCAACATAAAAGCTTGAATATTTTGTGTGTATGTGTGTTGGCGTATGAAGAAAATTAATTACTTTCACTGGACGACAGAGGAAATTCTGTTCATTAAGTAACTTCTTGATTTCTGTGCAACGTTATTATTGTGAAATTCAAGCGAATTATCATTAATATTATTAGACTAAAGCATAAACAATTCAATCGAATAAGACTTCCTCTGCGATTCATTCAGCCACTATGATCACAACAGATCGGTCATGAGCCATTTCAAATAAATGTCGACCTATAAATTTAATTTATCTTAAAAGTTTTTTGCAATGTTTTCATTATGTATTATTTTTATGTGGCATAAATTTACTTAATCACCTTCTTTTTTTATAGTGTAAATGGCCAAACGCTCACCTGCAAAGACAAAATAAAGAACCAAAATGAATACGGAGAACCTTTGTGTATGTGCGTATGTAAGGAGGTCGAGGAATGGCAAAAGAGGGAGCATAATTTATGCTTCTGCTGTTGATGATGGCCACTTAAATAATTTTTAATGACAATTTTTAATGCGGCTAATTACCAAGGTTCCTGTTTTTTCGTTTTTGTTCCTTGTTTTTTTTTTTTTTGCAATTTTGCATTCGGAGATGGCTTTGGTTTTTGGGTGGCTTTGATGGTGGATGTGGCGATGGCAGTGAGAGAGATGAAGGGTCTATGATCTGTCAACAGCAGCTAACATGTAACTGCGGTCAGACTTACAATTAGCCACATATACCTTGCTTGAGTTTGGTGATTATGATTTTGTTCTCCATTTTTTTGTCTGTTGCGTTGTTCTGAATTAATTATTTAGGGATGACGCTACGTATACTTAATTTAATTATAATGCTTTTTAGCTTAAAGTTCAAAGAGATGAGCAGAGAAAACTGAAACAAGAGCAGCGTAAGAACTGTACGAGTATTTTCCAGAATAAACAAGGTAAGAAGAATATTTATGGTCCTTCCATTTATCCACTCTCTTCGATCTTGTCGACAGGTTTACAATACGTTTTATTCCACTCAATAATTGATTAATTCATCCGTAATAAACGTTGAACAGTAAAAAAAGAGAGGCGCAGATATTACTAACTAAGATAACACCAATAATGTTTACAGAGTTTCATATTTGTTTTAAGTTTTGAGTTGTTTTAGTGTTATTGTTATCATCATGTCGTTTTTTGTCTTATGTTTCATGCCTTCGTCTTAGCTGCTGTTGTATTGTTGACTTCGCCATTGCATGATTTCAGGGGGCACGTTTTATATCTTCATTTGCTTGACGTATTTTGGTCGTCAAAAACCACAGCTAAAAAGCCACAGTAAAAAGCATCTTACCATCATCATCCCTTTTATTCCATTCCCTATTTCCCACCTCGCCTTAGCACGAGTTCAGGCAACCCTTGCTGCCATCTCTGGGAAAGCCCCTTCAGCCAGCAGCAGCTCATTGAATTAACTAAATGAAATTTGAACGTGTTTGCCCTCACCGACTGACCAACTGACTGACTCACTAAATGTTGAAACGTAGCTGCTTGATTAACTGGTCCCACTGAAACCCTCTCGCTTCCACTCTTGTCTCTCTAAATGAATAAATAACTAAAAGCATGCAGGGAGCTGAGGGACTTAGTTATGCAACCAACTGGGCAGGAAATCACTCAAATGTCAACATTTAATTGCAATGCGCGTAACAAGTTGCAATTGAGAATTAATGACAGTTTGTTTGACCGCAAATTGACATTCGATAAGATGTCAGACCCACACTCTAAATGTGCAAGAAGAAGGTAAGACCATGATATATATTGCATATGGATATGCATTCAATGCATTCCCTTGTTAATTACTCGAATAAATGTTATTAATGTCTTAATTAATGCCACAAAGCACACACAACTTTATTAGGCCAACACAATTTTCTAATAACTATGAAGTTTGGAACTCCTTATAACCACAATTTTAAAGTCCTGTTAAAATCTGTTTTTTTTTTTTTAAGTGAAACTCCAACTATAATGTAATATGTACATACATATGTACCAAAGTTTTCCATTTTGAATAGAAAAAAAAAAGTTGTAACTGTTCTCAACCAAATGTATATACTAATTGGGTCCTTTAGAGTAGCAAAGAGACTCGAATATATTAACTTCGCTTTTTTCTTACAACATTAAGTATACAAATACTCATTGCCTATTGAATTAAATCAAAAATCAAGACAGCATAATCAAATGGTAATACTATAGCGTTTTTAAATTTAAAAATTGTTAGCTTTTCAGAAATTAAAACTAACTTTTCCTGATCTCAATTGCCCAAGGTCAAGAAAACATTAAAAAAAAAAACATGCACGAAAAATAACAACAACGAGAAAGTGTTTACAAAAGTTTTCCTGTTTTTATTTTCGCTTTCCATTTATTACGTTACACATTTTGATTATTATTATTTATGGACTTTTGGGGTGTGGTCTTCATCATCATCATTATAGAAGACTGTGACGTCAGGACATAAAAGTTTGCCAGTTCGTAAAAATAAAAATTGTGGTTTGTCATGCGATTTTCATTTGCCTTTGACCCTTTTAACAAAATGCCAAGAAATATTAAAAATATATATAAAAAAAATGAAGGGAGAAAAAAGAAGAAAAACAAAGAAAATGGAAAAATACATCTTTACACAAACGTCCATTTTAATTAGAATGAAATAAAAACTAATTCGCTTTCTAGTCTCGTGCTTACTCTATCTCAATTTCTTTTTTTGTCTCGACATGCCCCTACCCAAACTCTAAATGTGAACTACACAAAACTGTTATAGACAAATTTTGAACTGAAAACTGTGATTCTGAACTAAAGAAAGTAGAAAATGTTGTAGTGAAATCATTAACTGATCTATAAGTTATGTAGTAACTGAAGTGAAAAATGCAATGGACTTTTTTTTTTAAATCTGAAGCCATTTGCCATAAAAGCAGGCACAGCTCGGCTTTTACTCTAGATATTGTAGGGAATTGAACCTTAGCTGAATTCCGTGCCTTTGTTGTAGGCATTTTATAATTTTCCATCTTCATTTTACTCAATTTGTTTTCTCAGAAAAAATGAAATGAAGAAGAATGGAAATAAAAAAATGCGTTTTTTTACGTTTTCTCATTTTCCATTTTCGTTTATTTCTTGCTTTTTTCGTCCGCTGTCAGTGGCACGCGGGAATCCTGGACGCGTATCCTTTTTAATTGAAATACACTCGACGGTGCCTCTTGCGCCTCACTCCCATAAGTCATAGCACAGCACAGTCATAACCATGTCCTCTTATCCTTAGCCACCTTCTTTTTTACCCACGCAACAATACAAGACCCCATTCCAGACATTTCAATTTCTCCATTTTTCTTTTTTGTTTTGAACTGAAAAACTTTCGTTGACTTTATATGGTAATAATAACAATAACAATTTAAATTAAGTGCAAGACAAAGAGAATTATATACCCGCATATATATATACATATACACATACACATAGGTGCATACACGTATAAATGTATATATTTTGTTTCTTTTTGTTGTAGGTAATCGTTTTTAATTTAAGAAAGTACGTGACAGTTAACGCGTTTGCCGGCTCTTTTATACGTCACCTGAGACAACGGCTCTCCGACTCCGGAACTCAAAGCTGAAAACTGAGTGTTTTCATTTTGCCAGCAAACGTACATACAAACAAACAAACGAACAGACAAACAAATGAAATGGAAAACAGAAATGCTTAAAGTCAAATGGTTTTCGCCTTCACCTCCCAACACTGAAACCGCTGCCAAAAGTGCCACTCAATCGGCTTGCAAAATAACAACAGCAACATGAAATTGTGTAAAGGGAATTATGATTTGATTAAATGAGATGAAAGCTTTCCTAAGCATTTACATATATTTTGTTTCAATTTTTGTGGTTACAGAATTAATCGCCATGAAGTTGAATAATCCCCATCGATCTAAAATTCGTTTTGCTCTAACATAGCCCATTAATTGTACAGATAAATCGGAATTAAGGGTATCAATTACTGATATGTTGTTTCAACCCAAACTATACAATAAAGCATTTCTTAATAAACTCCTTAATTTAATTAAACCAATTTGTAGAATCTGCAATTTAAAATTCATTTCATCGCATTAATTTTCCTCCACAATGAAATAATTTTTCACCACAATACCTAATTATATATTTTGAAAAGAACATGCCATTTCTTGTTTTGCGTATCAATATATTATTTTAAATATCGAGCAATTTTATATTCATGACTTATGCATGAAGTTGAACGATCCTTAAAATGCATTCAAAGTCGTCGCTTTTTCTAACTTGTAAATACTTGTTGCCTGCATTGTGAGTCTCATACCTGATGAAAACAAAAACTGTGTAATAGAGAGGAACCTAACAGAGCACTTAAACAAGAACATGTGTGCGCCACACACACCATGCCGGGAGCCAAACCAAAAACCCAAATGATGTTTCTAAATATGTACGAAAAAGAAAATACACTCATAATATTTGATGCTTACTTTATGATACCTAGTAGTCGCTGATGGTGCTAGCTATGCATTAAACATGGGAAACTTCGAATCAAATTTCGAAATGACGAAGATAATTTAGATTACTTAATATACCCAAAGCCTAAAGCAAGTGGGAGGCTATATGTACAAACACTCACATAGAGAGCAAGAGACAGAGAAAGAAGACAAAAAAAAATGTAAACTTTACTAACTGCAAGTAATTTTCTTCCTCTTTTTTAAGTCGTCGACCGTTTTAGTTTTAGTTTGTTTAGGTAATTAAAATTATAACCATGTTGTATTTTGATTTATATAGTTTATTTTGTACAACAACAACAACAATAATTAGAGGCTGTATATTGGAGTGACGTCAACAGCGGGCCAAGTGTTTATGTAATTCCCTCCATGCGTATGCGTAATATATTTTTATTATTATAATTCTTGTGTGTGGTTATGTATGTGTGTCTTGGTTGCTGGTAGATCATAGGACTTATATAAGACAGAACTCCTAGAAGGAACCAAAAGCTGGCGAACCATATTTCCTATGTGTATGCGTTTGCAAGTGTGTGTGTGCGAGTTTGGACATTGAATTGACACAATTGTCGGACCCAATGTCAATGCCTTCGCCTCACATTGGTATAAAGTTTATTTGTCATTTAACAAACAATTAGTATGAAACATTCTTACAAAAATAAAAACAACGCAAAATCTATTGCATACCTTAGCGTACTTATTAATATTATCTTTTTCTAAACAGTATTCATTTGTAATACGAGACCATATGACCATATTTCGTCTCGATTACAACTCTGAAGGTCAAGCATCAATACATTTTTTACCACTGTGCGTACTACGTAGGTAGCGAGCAGCTTTGCTCTATAATCCTGCGAAAGTCGAAACCGCTTTTCGCCAGTCCCAGAGTCCTATCCCACACACAAGCAGTGCGCAGGCGTTCTCCTTGCCTTTCATTGCCTTGGCTAGCCCTTATTTTCTCCTCCCTTCCGTATTTTCTCCTACTTAGCGTATTTTATTTTTTTTTTCGAGTTACGCTCAAATGAACTCACTCAACGTTTGGCATTTTATGCCCCTCTCTTTCCTCTGCCACTGCCACTACTCTTGCTGCTTCTTGTGTCGTGTTTTGCATGGTGCGTTGCCCTTGTAGCCTGCCGCCTGCTGTTGCTTTTATGTAATTACATTGCTTTTCTTTTTGGTCTTTCTTCCTTTGTCCGTCTGTGTGTGTGTGAGGATTTTCTCTGCTTCAGTTTTGTTTTATTTTTTTGGCATTTTGACCCCGCGTTTTCATGAGCGGTGGGAGTAAAGCCTTTTCTACCTTTTCTTTTGGCTAGCTAGCTGAAGCGTCCATAAATTGTAATTAAAGCGAAATAGAACTCCAAATATTAATAATTTACTACAACATTATATGACGCCAAAAAAGAAAAAAAATTGCAACAAACTTTTAATTAGATTATTTAACGTCAAATGTCAGCTGTTGCATGCAATCCTCGTGTGGTGTATGCAAACAGTATGGCAATGAAAGCGGGGTAACAAGGGGAGTCGGAGGAAAGACAGGAAAAACAAAAACATTAGTATTCACTTGACTTACTTGTCTATTTGAAAAGTTGGAAAAGTTTTTACGAAGGTTTCCCCTTGTACCCTATACACACACAAAAAACACGAATTTTTAGGGTAATAGGAAGAAAGTATCAAAACATAGGCTAAAATTTAAAAAAAAAAAAAAAAAAAACTTTTTAAAAGATATTTCAATTAGTCCAAGATCAATCTATGTACATATATATTTAAATATATTGGTACAGAAAAATTTAAAGTGGAAGCAGCGTTCATCGTAGCTAACTGAGCAATATTTAGGGTAATCGACCTTTGGACCAAAGTTTTTTGTGCTTTCCACTAAAATTTGATGTCAAGATAGTTGATGTGCAGCTAGAAAGTTACCCGAAAGAAGCAAGGACAAAGTCCCGAAATTGGCTTTTCCGGAAATTGAGGGGAAAATAAATTGTGTAATTGTTTTAATGGCCTGACAGAAACAGTGACTATAAAACGTAATAAAATCGATCGCACTATATGTGTACATGGGTTTTGAATATTTTCCGCATGCGAAATTCTTAATGGGATAGCAATTACGAAGCACATTCAATTATAAAGTATTGGTTATATTCGATTGAATAACATATTGAACGACAAATTGGTTAATTTTGCATCCCTTTTCAATTTTATAACTTGCGGGTCTCCTTTCTCGAATTTCATTCCATTTGTACCTATGTATATATGTTTATATATGTATGTATGCATGTTTATGACAAAGAGCAACTTCCTGTGCTTCTGGGTTGAAGTGAAATGTGATGATAATAATGCGCATTGGCTTTTTGAAAATTTAATGAGATATATTCGAGAACCTTTGCCTCTTTTTTTTTTTTTTTTTTTTCTGGCATAGTTGTTGGTGCTATTCTTTTCTTTTTTTGGTTATCCTCTTTCCGTTGGTGTTGATATCCTTGATATCCTGGCTCTTTGCCCAGCTAGCTAGCCAAAGCAAACGCAAAAAGGTAAAGTGCAATCTAACTTTTTCTAAGGGACCCTAACAACGTGTTGTTTTTTGATGGGTCATTAAGTTGGGAGTGGGGTAGAGGGTTGTGAAAGGAAAATAGCTTCAAGAATGTACATCGTTCAAATTTGGTATTACAGCTATTTGTTGTTTAATACATTCAAGAATAATAGAAATGTAAACAGAACTATTCTGCCGAGAGCTTGGCAGATCTTGAAAGATTACTTTGCTTATTAAAAGAGAATCAACGATGAGGAAAGTGAGCAATAAGCTGTGAAACAAGTTGAAAGCATTTAAATATATTCAAGTTTCATATGGCGAATTAATATGCAAATGTAGGATATATATCGATGTACTTATATTTATGTTTTCTACCAGTTCTCTCTTTAAGAAAGAACAGGTTTAATAAATTCACAAATTTCCATTTTTCTGACTGGCATTCGTCCATTTTGATGGCTTTACTCCCAACCCCAAACACACACACATTCCGGTTTAAACTAACACATACTCCAGTTTTTTCCATTTTTCATGCTTTTGCATTTGGCTTACCTTAAGGTGGTCCCCAAGCGATTTGATGTTGACATCTTTTTCTTTTTGCCACATTTCGCTGGCGAAAGAAAAATGGCATCAAGTTTTTTTCTTTATCCTGTGACAGGGTGTTTCAAGGTATATAAGGCTTCGTTAATCTCAAAACCTAGAGAGATAACTTTCTATATAAATAGTTAGATGGCAATAGCATGTCTCCACGTTTGCTACAGGATAACGCTTAAGCTCATATTCGAAAGCAAGAAAAAACGCATCTTGTTGCTCCTTTTTTTTGGACTTGCTCTTGGTTTGTGTGTGTTTCATTTTTAGGCATTTTTATTATTTATATTTATTTATACTTTAGTTTTCTTCTTTTGCTTTTTCTTTTCTTTCAGTTTTCGGTTCACTTTCTTTATGTTAATGGCGAAACAAACCGCAAAAGGTTTTGTAAATAGAAAATGTTGCTTTGTTGCTTGGGGAATTGAAAGTAAATAAAGGCGCGGAAAGTAGAAAAAGGCTTGGATCTCAGCTCCACATCACCATTACCTACCCTCTAGCGCTCCACTTAACATCGACCCACCGAGAAAAGCAAAATTCCCAGACGAAAGAAAACCTTCCAAAATACTTTAGCTAAAACAAAAATTGTGCACTTTATGCATATTTTTCGGTGCTAATTGGTTATGCGATACTCATGGGGCTTTTAGAGGTAGATAGGGTTAAGGAGTAAGAGGTTCGTGTTACGGATAAGGATGATTTGATACGGGTTGTGGGTGAAAAAGCGGGTTTGATTCAATCCATTTCCTTATACACCTCGACAACTGCATAATTTGTTAAAATGCCTTTGGCTTCATGTCAATGGATTTTATTTTCATGTTGCACAAATCAACGGATATTGTACAGTGACAATTTCCTCTCAGTTTTCATACACACACCTGAATTTGCCATCCTGAACTTGCCACCTGTATTTCGCTGAAATAGCAAAAGTGGGACAAGCTATTAAAGGGATAATGAAGAGAGGATATAAAAGAGGTCTTAATTGCAAAAACGTTAAAGGCAATGCAAAAATATTGACTTGCCTTTTTTTCCTTATTAGAAACCAGATGGCCGGGGCAAACTTTGACCGAGCCGAAGTTTGTATACCCTTCCAAGTTATTTTGTTACTCTTTCTACTCTACGTATAGCCGTCAACGTGAAAATTATCTTATCTAAAAAGTTTAAACTTCGCAAAAGAACAACCTACAAGCTTAGGTTGTGGCAATGTTGCGTATGTAACATGCCTTTTGATCATAAGTTTACATGGCAGCTATATAATATGGTTATCCGATTTTAATCAAATTTGGCAGAGTCATTAACAGCTCCATTAAACTGAAGAATATTTAATTTAATCAGTGCAATAATATATATATGATCGGAGATGCTTCCTTCTATGCGTTAAACACATCTGGCCTAAATTAATATACCCTTCTTGCAAGGGTATAAAAAGCTTTACAAGGCCCTTGAATTTCAATTTGGAATTCAATCTGCTTACCCTGTTATCGCTTGTCCCTGGTCTCTTGTCTGGTCTAAACAATTTTCAAAAAAGATTCACAAGTGGTGTCGTTTTAGTCTTGTTCCTATTGGTATCAGTACGGTTCCAGTTTCGGATTTAGAGTAGGCCACTGAGTTGGTCCCACTAAGATCCTGTAAGCTTCTGTGGCACTTCAATTTGCGTTCGCATTGCTGGTATAAATCAAGAACAAAAGAGCCGAAAGAGAACGACCAGAGTATCGACTATAACCCTATAATTTTCTTTTGGCACACAAATGTGTTACTTCAATCGCAGGTAAAACCATTGCATTGTCTCGTACGTTGACAATCCTGTTGAATTGATGCAATGTACACACATACACCCATCACAAGTAATTTGATCCCAGTGGCAAAACTGATACATTTAACAACCTATAACTGATACGAAATTGGGAATACCTATTCCCCAATTAAAAGTAGTTCATATGGTCAGAACAAATACTACATCGTTTGCATATATCCTCATATTTAATCTCTGTAGGTATGAATGGAGGGTAGATGAACATATGTAGATTCCTATTTAATCCTTAAACGAACAAATCCAACCAAACATGAGCCCTTTCCAAATCATATCATTTTACACAATGCTCCATTATGAAGTTTCTTTCATTGACCCCCGCCCCCAATGCCTTTCATTCCTCCACCGCTTCTTTAGGCCATACACTCAGTTATGCCAGCGACGTAGACGGCGTCTTAACAGCTCCCCGTTGGCAATAAACGAAAATTTTAATGCCAGATCAAAAAAAAAAAAAAAAAAAAAAAAAAGCAAAAGAAGAAAAATTAGCCAAAGTAGCTAAAAGTGGCCACGTTTGCTCCATCATCGGCAGTTACAATTCGAATTAGACTTACAGCTAGGGATAAGCCTTTCCTTAGCATCCTTAGTATTATTTGTTTTCTCCCATTTGCGTTCTTTCTCAACCCATCTCCGACTCTATTCGCATCTCCATCCACTTTCTCAGCTACCATCTCCCTTCCCCATCTACTTTCTATATGTTTGTATATTTGCTTTTGCTTTTCTGGCCAGTTTTGTAATCGATATCTTTGCATAAGGGTGCGTGAGAGCCACACAAAAAGATGGCGTAGAGGAAAATGGGAAGGCAAATAATAAAACACTACTTATCGTCGGACCTTTATCGGGGAGTTTACAATAAAAATTCATCCACACTGTGAGAAAAGTCGATAAATTAATCTGCACTTACATTTAATACAATAAATAAAATCGATTTGTATGGTTTCCTGCATTCAGTACTGCTAAGGAAACGAAGTTTACTTCAAAATGCGTTTGAATATCATATATTACTACATAAAGTTAACCTTCTCGACCAGCTCGGGGACAAAAGTCATTATATATTCAATAAATCAAAAGCATATTTTACACTTTCTTCTTAGTTTTTTAACAACATATTAAAACATTACTTTGCATAAATCGTATCCAATAAAATTTATTTGCATTTAAATACAATCCTCAATACAGGAAACAAACTCAAGCCCAAATTAATTAAACTGCAATTTGCGCAAATCCTATAAAACTATAGACTAGCATCTGTCTACATTGGAAAGCACAGTGAACTGTCATTGTGACTGAACTATACAAAAGTTCATTTGAGCTTTCCATTCTTATTAGATTCGTGCTATATTCGTTTCAAACGATCAAAAGTTATCATTGAGCGCTTACCAATCAGTGCATTCAACCTTTTCTCCCTTTTTCTTGCTCGACACTCTTAAGTCATCATCAACAGCATTTAGAAAGTTGGCAGACGTAACGAAAAAAGATTTACAGATGAATTAGCGTAATAAAAACAAACTAGAGCACTGATATTATACAAAAACCTACCGCTCGGCAAAACCCACTCCCCGTAAGCACCACCAAACCTTTGGAATATATACCACAATTTACCCCAACCCCCTACCACCTGCCCCAGCTCTACTGCTGATGACAATTATGACGATGTCGATGACGCGCATTGCCAGAGATCCCATAAAAAGATAAATGGGTATTACAATAACATTAGGCACAAGTTACCAGTGCCCCCACGTCCCTCTGCACCAGTGAATCCACGCCGCGCCCGCAACCAGTACTCACATTTTGTCTGATATATTCTCCGATAAGATACGAATGCCAAATGCAAGGCATGTCCATAAAAAACTGAAAAAAATAAAACTTTGACATTACAATACAGCAAATAAACAGATGTGGCTGTGGGTAATACTGTGGAGAGGGGGAGAGGAGGTGAATGGTGTTAGAAGAGTGGAAATTGGGTTTCCTTTTGGTTATTGACCTTGGCCCATAAATGGAATGAAACTTGAAAAAAACTCGCATCACAAATCCCAAGATACTCTTACTTCATTTACTCGATTCACAGACATCTCGAAGCCAATATGCCCTCATTCATACAGTTCATAAGCGAGAAGCAGAGCCATCTGGATCTGGTTATGGCGTACAGATCAAACTAATAACGAAATCAATAAACATTTTCTTATGAAAATCTTGCCCACAAAAATATACAAAAATTGCGTTCAATATGTATATCAAGTCTTCAAGATGAATTTGAATTATTGTTCCTTTGCTATTGTCTAAATTGAATTTGAGTGTTAAAATCCACGATAACGTAAATATGTACATACAATACATAAACAACATTACAAAAAATATGACAAAACTACTTTGAATAAACGACTACTTTGACTTTGTACGTTAGAAATCAAACTGTTAATTGAGTTATGCTTTTTCTCTAAAAGTAATATTTTTCCTCTTTATAAATTCAAAAGGTACGCGGAACATGGTTAGTTCCTACAATAAATCGAAAAGTAGCCAGTGATATTTTTCTGGCCATGGCGAGAGAAAGGGAGATTGAAAGAGGAGCAGCAAATTTCGGTAAATATTACTTGGACAGTGTTATGGGCCTGGGTTTTAGTCATGAACATGGCTACTTTTGTCTGCGTCTGGGCACTACAAAAACTTCTTCATCCTTTCATCCTCACAGGGAGCTGTTTTTCTTCACTTGCTTTTGCTCTCGTTTGTTATGGAAAGTGCTATTTATTTTGCCACTTCATTATGGCACAAGGTGCCGCTGCCACCAAGAGTAAGACAGAAGGAGAAAGATATGCTAACTGGCAGCTGTAAAATTAATTTGAAATGTTGCGGATACCAGAAGCTTGGAAGGTAATAGTATATAGAAGACGCCGGGGTGTTTAAAACGCGGGCAAAGTCTCTGCCTTCCTTTGCATTCTCCGCTTATGAACAAAATGTTCCATTAAGTATTTAAAAGAAGAAAATTTAAGCGCCGCACCCTAAAAAGCTGACTTCTCTCAAATAAAAACCAACAAAAGTAAAGGATTGTGACAATACATATTAAAGTGAAAATTTAAATATTCCTTCATAAATTGGTCACAGCTACCACAAAATAGAGAAAACCCAAAACGGAGAAACCAGAAAAAAGAATAAACTTCAGTACAAACATTCTATATATAAATCAATTTTGATAATCCAAATTTGTATATCCTATAGGCCTTCTTTTTTATACAAACTTAAGAGAAATTAAATCGATTAATGGTTTGTAGAGACAAACTTTCAGTGGTAGAAATGGTAAATGGTTTATATATTTGTTTAATTGCACTTTAGTACATTTTGGAATTTCGAGTAAATTTACCAATAAAATTGAAAATTTTACGTATATAAGTACATATGTGTGACGGTTCCTGTTGGCAAAGTTCATAGACATAAAGGGATAAATAAATAGGGTCTATCCAAGGGAGGAAAAAATGTGGTTTATATGTATGTATGTATGTATCCTTTTGGCGCAGTTACCGGGTTTGTACGGGTTCTCGTTGTGTTTAGTTTGGTTTTGTCGCCTTCTTCTGCAGGATAGCAGCAGCAGAAACATCAAGAGGAACAGGAAAATCCAGAGCAACAATGAACTCGCCTGTGCCCACACCGCACTAAAAATAACAATTTCCGCTCTAATAAACATTTTCGCTTCGTCAAATTTAACATTTTACAATAAATTAAGTGAGAAGAAATATCCGTTAAGATATACATTCAGAAAGCCAGGGAACAATTCTTATTCACTTCGCCGTCACACACATACGCACACACACACACACTCTTACACCAACTCATTAATTCATTTATCCAGAGCAACTTGGTTTATATGTTTTATATGAAATCACCATGAATATTTTTTTCTTATAGAATGATTCTATTTGCTTATGCAACATAACCAGTCCGACTCAAATGTCGTCAGTTTTCGAATTCCCTTCAAGTTTTTAAGTCGTTAGAGCTTTTTTCGTTTGGTTCGTCTCGAGAAAATGGAAATCGAAATAGCCTCTGTGAAATAAGTCACATCAAATTCAAGGTGGTTGATCAAATTTGTTTAAAAACCTCACTCTCAGTTTTACATGCGTAGAATACAGTTCAAACACACAATACTCCTAATTTTCGAATAATTTTAATTTCAAGCTTTTATTCCAACCCAAGTATCGCCTTTTGCAAAAAATTTGTTTAACTTTTTGAATTGATAGCAATGCCAGGATATCGCAAGAAATCAAAAGCCCCAGGTAAGTGCAATAAAACTCAGCGGAATCAATACTTTTTAATATGTTTTAGATGGCTGCATTGAAGTAAGGGAGAAAAAGCGATTTTCAATTAAAAAACGAAACACTAAATATTATCGCTACGATAGAAAATACAACTACGCAGGATTATCCGGTGCTTATGGGCGTGGAGACACCAATGTCCACAATGATCAATATGACACCGATAATTCGTCCTCAATCTCATCGATTGTGTCATGTACTTACGCACATACGTCATCTGGTATTTCACTAGGACGAAAACTAAATCCTGTCTATTTGAAGAAACAGAAATCAGTATTGAAATTGTCCCGTTTTTATCACCACTCTCCTGTCCCATGTCGCAATATTTGGTACAGTTTAATGAAGATGCGCCAACAATCTGGTGCTAATCTGAAACGGGTGTTCTATACCAAAAATCAACGAGAAGAACGTAAGGAGCGACACCAGGAAAATTTACAAGTGCTGGTGGTGACCCCGATGTCATCAGAAGCACCGAATGACTATACCATTGGTACTCCAAGAACTCGAGTGCCACAAGGAAATGTTCCTCAAAAACGCCAGGACAATGAAATGCATAGCCAGAATTTTCCAGAACTGTTAATCGCCCCGACTGCTGATAGCGATACTATTAGCACTCATGGCTCTGAGTTTCCGAAAATGGATGATGGTCCTCAACAGCGAGCATCGACAACTAATCGCGGCTCAGGAGATCAGTCTGCTCAAGCAGAGTTTACTGTAGATTTTGAAATGCCAGGGCAGATGCGTTCCGTTTCATTTTTAATCTGCGCACTTTTCACGGTTCTTTTGGGTCGTTTCAAGGATGTTCTCTTTGCCTTACTGCCACATGGGGGAATGATTCTGGGGATTCTTGCTTCGGTGATATTACTAAACTGTGAGATGAATTCCAACATTGGTGAATATTTTGAAAGGGTCTACCAATTTGTGATCGGATTGATCGACTGTATGTGCTGGTGATTTTGAGCTGCATCCAAAGCGAGCAAACATTTTTAAGAATTAACGGTTAATTGATGTTTACATTTTAAATTTATTTTCGTAAAGAATCCGAATAATGAACAACCTTTTCCCCACATTTCTAAGTCGATCTCATTTCTTGCCCTTAGTTAAGTTCTTTCCTTTGCTTCGATTCTTAATGAGATATTAGCAATTTAACAAATATTTCAAATATAATGACAGAAAAAGCCTTGTGATCAATCATTTGACAATTACTAATTGCAATTAAATTAAGTTTATTTTCGTTGTTTCCAACAATTTTGTATAAATTGAAATGACTGTTTTTCGCTTTGAAGAAATTTTCAATGGCCAAACAACTTGATCTATTTTCTATGTACCCTGCACTCAGCCGCGGTGTTCATTCAATTCCCAACAGTCGAGTAAACATTCTGACAAGAGTTCTTATTGCGTTGCCGCCAATGCAGAAGACAGTGCATGATTAGCTAAATGTATTTTTGGTTTGTTCCAGGATATTTTTAAGTCGGCGACAAGTTTGCTTTCATCTTATTATTTTTTCGGGCCGTGTGTGTCAAAGCGAATTGCTCGATTCTGTTTTTGTGTGCTTTAAAAATACAAATTTGTAAAAATGAAAAAAAAAATGCTTTGCCTCATATTTGATATGTGTATGAATGAAAGTGTATGTATATTCACAAGTGCGTGTATGTAGGTGACATTGACAGGCAGAACGACAGACTGTCGGACTATCAGACAGACATAAAGATAAAAAAAAAATTGTTCAAAGCATGTGCCGAAATATTTATAGAGCAATAATTTTTTTGATGTCTGAATTTTTCGCACCGCTCTGGTCCAGAAACCCATCAAATTGCCAGCAATTAGAGAAGATGAGCGACATATTCCAATTTTCAGCATGCAATGTGAATTTTACATAGTATTTCAGCACTATTTTCATTGCCATTCATATATGCTGTTTCTCCTTTTGTTTAATTGTATGCCATGTGTGGCAAATCGTAAGGCAAATATACAATACAAATGAGAAGCTGCAACAACAAACTAACCATCAGATGACTAATCAAGCGCAATTTATGTGTAAACAAAACAATTTTTATTGTTTCATTTAGAACATGTGAAACAAACTTATAAAAATATTCATCGTCATGAGCGCCAAGAGAAATGTTTTCTAATTTATCTAAATAATTCGTATAATCTCAATCTTTGCCGAAAGCAAACTATAAAAGCTGAACACATAAACATCAGGTAAGTCTATACGAATTAACACGAACTGTCGATAAACGAGCCCCAATAGGTAGAAAGGTTTTTATTACACTTTGCTTATTCTTCAATCAGTTTTCCAACAATGGAAGTAGTTTCCTTGGGTACATAATCGTATTTCATATTATTTGTTAAATGGAAAATATACGAAATCTGAAAACTGTTATATGTTCTTCGGACTTTCTTGTCTGAAACTCACGAATGCTGATGGATCGTAGTGGATATATGTACATATGTATATACGACATACAGGCGACTTGCAAAATCAAAAGCCATTAATTAAATCACAACAATAATTGATTCGCATTTTGTCGGCCAAGGCGAAAATGAAAATAAAAATCGAAGCAAACCTTTCAATATATATTCATATAAAAAACAAAAATCTAACATAAAAATGTATATTATATTCGCTAGCCAGCTGCCAGATGGCCGATGATAAAACACATAAAAGCAATTTTTATTTTTTAGCTACGCTAATCAGGCTATTTATACTTATGTACATATATCTACTGTACCTACGTACATAAATATCTGTATACCTATATGTGATTTATAATTATATGTCATAAATAACACAAATTCAATTGTTCATAGCCTTTTGGATGTATTACCAAAGTTACCAATTCATTTAATTTTCTGGGTATCATCTCAAGATGTTCACGCTTATCCGAACTATTGAATAACCTCGTTTACCGATTAGCCCCATTTACTACTTACTAATCTAATCATTGTCCATAATAAACTAAAGTGGTGGTTCAATTCCGACAATTCGTAGATTAGTCGTTGTGAAATTATGTCTATCTTAAACGTCGTGACACGATCCCTTTTGATAATTGTTCTTTTAATTTTGTTTTTGCACATTCAATTAAACGAATAAGCAAATAGAAACCAAACACAAACAACATATGGTGACAAACAAATGTGGTAAATGCCGTTAGGGGTCAGCATGTCCCCTTCCCGCCCATTTTTCAACCACTGTTTACATTTCGTATGCATATGTATGTAGATTTGTTTGTATGTATGTCGACGCAATCGTAAATATATAAATTGCAAAGGCTCCTTTTGCTGCATAATTCGCGAATGAATAATGCATTTTATTAACCTTCATGCATATTTAATTGTTTAATTTGTGCGCTAATACGCTTCATTATGACCAGAAAAAACACGGTGAAAAACTAAAAACTAAAATTGAACAATTGAGGGACTAGGATAAAGTGCTGGATTTTCATGAACATGGTCAGGCTAACATATTACCCCCTGCATAAGAGACAACTTCATTTTCATAAATTCTCTATGTTAATAATAACAAATATAACACTTACGGATTTCACTTTAGAGAGAGATGCGTCAATGAGCCCCCCTCGTTTGCATTTGCTATGCCCCTGGCTAGCAGAATTCCGTTATACTGTGTATGGCTCCAGCTATATCTCCAAGAGCTTAGTGTGAGCTCATAGTGCTCAAAGTGCATTTTCTAATTGCAACAAAATCCGTTTGCACTAATAGGAAAATTGTGTTTATTCCACGCCACCTCTACCACCAGCCCTCTCGCTCTCGTTTTACCTCCCCCACCAGTAGTAGCATTTGCAGTGGCAATTTATGCGTGTCGTGCCTCGCGTTTTCCAACTTTTTCATCTCCGTAGTGTTTTGTGTTGTCTATTTTTATTTTTATTATTATTATTTAACTTATTCCTGGCACGTCATTGTGTGACAGTGTTGTGGTGATGAAAAAACTGAAGACTACAATACATATACAATATGTGTATGTATGCTGATATATTTCGGTAACTTCAGGTATAGGTGCATACCGAAAAGTGATTTGCATTCCTCATTCAATTTGGGTTGTTTAAGATCAGGTTTTGTCCAATTTTCCTACTAAATAGGACTTCTGTTGAATAAGCCTGATTATGAATAATATCTTTTTGAATAAACTTGAATAGCCTAACAGTTGGTTACAACGAATCATTGCCTAAACGAATTGTTCATCCATTTCACCACTTTGTTATAGCCAAAAGTATTTTAAAAGCGATTAAAATTGAAAAATCAATAAATGGAATTAATATTTTACTTTCTTACTTTTGCTGGTGTTGTCATTTTTTCTGTTTAAAGCCAGAAACATACTTACCAAGTTGACTATCTATCAGAAGGGGCTGGAGGTTTCACCAAATTTTTGTTTGGTTTTCCCGCTAAGCTTTGCAAACTTAAATTATCCAAATAAGCAACAGCATTTTGCATTTTTCTGAACAAAATCGTTCTGAATAGTATGCTAAATAAATGTTGATTCAAATTTTATATCAAATTTTATATTCAAATGGTAAAAAGCAGTTAATCGAGCGACGAGTAGTTTCATACTCCTCCAGAGAGAGTCACTGGGAGATATATACACATATGTATATTAAATATAAAGGCCACGGGTAATGTAGACTTGCTGACTCTAAAACCATGCACACCACCAATAACGGGGATAGGGATAATTTAGCAAATGGTTTTGTATGACCACACACACATTACATGTGCTAGTTACATGATGTCACATAATACATTGACTAGTTACATAGCTAAGTTCGAAAGTCCCTTGAAGTATTCGCGTGTTGCACTTACCCACTTTGGCTATAATTATTTACGAGGCTTTAATCAAATTATTGGCTTTTATCTAATTTCATAAAGGGGGCTAGAATCTCGAGTTCTTCGAACTGGTATTTATATATCGAATTCATATCGGCTATCCATATATGTTATCGTTAATGTTAATGGTTGTGACTGTTGATGTTGTACACACCCTATAATTAAAACAGGGGGCCGCGGCTAACTTCGACCGCGTCAACGTTTGTATACCCTTGCAGTTTATTTGGCCTACAATCTTACCATAGGAAATATCGAAGTTATTAATCAAAATCACTGTTTCACGGATCGTTCCTATGGGAGCTATATGATAAAATCACTCGATCTTTATCAAATTGGGCACAGTCGTTTATATGTTTAATAGACTCACCAATATTAAATTTAAGGACAATAGCTTCGAAAATAACGAAGTTATTGAGAAAAGTCACTGTTTACTGTTTGCCGTTTGTATGCGAGCTATATGATATAGTGATTCGATCCGGCTGAATCCGAGATATACAAACTGTGCAGTATATACAAGCCTACATGCAAAATTGCAGCTCTGTAGCTCTAACGGTCAAGGAGGAGTTCGCGTCGACCCAGACGGACGGACGGACGGACATAGCTATTTGAACTCGTCTCGTCGTGCTGATCAAGAATATATATACTTTATATGGTCGGAGATGCTTCCTTCTACGCGTTGCACGTTTCTGACCAAAATTAATATATCCTTTTTGCAAGGGTATAATGAATAATATGGCATAAGAGGTATCCCTTGTTGTAATTTCAAAAGTTGTCAAATTTTCTTAAACTTCCTTTATTGACTTGTCGTCTCTTTCGTCTTTTATTTTTAAAACCAGTTCGAGAAATACATATGTATATACATACATATATGTAGGTATATAGTATATGTACATGTACCTATGTATATGTTTTCTAGGTTACGCATTGATCTAAAAATTGATTTTATTATAGACATACTATAATTGTTTTTAATTTCTAGCGCTATGTTTAAAATGTTTTTTTTCAAAATTCATAAAGAACCACATTTATCATCCTAACGATGACCTTTTGCATCTGCAACAATTTGGTGTTAAAATTAAAAAAGATTGTAAAATTTAAATAAATCAATGTTGTCCAACAACCCCTCATTTCAGTCCGCACACCCGTCCTCAACAAGACTTATATATATACACGAACTGTACGCACAGCAACACAAGCATATTTCACCTTTAATTTACAACACTTTTTTGGAAAATTTTCGAAAATTTATGGCGTGGACTAAACGGATATACACACACACATACATAGCGAAAGAGAGAGAGAGAGAGAGAGAGAGAGAGAGAGATAGAAACAGAGAGATGGAGATGGGGAACTTAGAAAATATTTATGTTTGTGTTAAAAGAAAATACAAATTGATCGTAAATCTTGTTGGGTTTTCATTGGTCGATTCCATTAAGTTCGAGATGGGCAAAGAAAAAGAAATAAACGAAGCTTTATTAAATATTAAAAAAAATGTCGATCTTTCATATTTTTGTTTTGGTTGCTTATTGTGTGATGTCGAACTTTTCATTTCAACACGTATTAGCATTTGGCAACTTAATTAAAAATTTTCTTTTATATATATATGTAATATACGTATTTTTCTTTTGAGCGTGGTAGGCTGGGGTAGGGGTGGCTGTCCGTGACGTAAACGAAGAATATACGATTCGCCGAAATCTCAAAATCCTGATATTATTAAAAAATTTATTGAAAAACCGTAAATGAAACATAAATTGACAAATGAGACAGTTGGCATGGTGTGTACACATATAAATAATCATATATGTAAGTCTATATAAAATTATAATATATACATTTATAATAGATTATAATTAAGGGCACAAAAATAGTTAGGTCTTCAGTCTTTGTTAAGAATATACTCACATTTGTGTATGATGAATAAAAAATATAACTATATACATATTCACATAAACTTCGATACATACATATTTGTTTCCCAATGTTTGTACTGGAAATTCCTCCAACTCTCTCTCTCTGTCTCTAACCCATTTTGTGTCTATTCAACATTTTTTCTTTGGTGAATTTAACTCTCAGGGGTGTTGCCTTTAAAGGTTCAACCATTTTAAATTGCATCGAGAAGGCGTCCCAAGTGTAGAGTATCGTTTTGTCGTATTTTGCTCTGGCACCCCTTTTTACTCTAACTTTGAACCCTATCTCACTGTCTTGCACTTATGTATTTGAGGTCATACAATGCTAAGGTTGTTTTTAACATAGTATGTCTATATGAAGGCCATATAAATGTGAGATAGTTCTCATTTTTCCCCTTGACTGGCTATGGGCGTGCGAGTTTGTGTGTAGATGTTAAGAATGCAATTGAAAAGCCATTTAAGAGCATCTTCTAAATGGCAAAAAAAACAGCAACTAAACGAAGTAAGGCAGGAAAGATGCATGCAGCAGTGTCGATTGGTAGTAAGGGAAACATTGGATTGAGAAAACCGTTTGGGAAAAAAGTATCTGCGTTTCACACTTTAGCACTGCAAGATCGAATCGCCCTGAGCTTTGCCTTTTTTCAATTGTCGTAGGGTTACCATTCTGATAGGAGCATCTTTAATTGGAATGCGTAGCAGCTTCTCCCTTATCTATGCATCTATGCCAAATGCAAGACTCTAAAGAACCATCTGGTGTAACGAAATCTCCATGCTAGACTTTAAGTAATTAAATTCCGAATACCACATGCTTTTCTATGAGCGGATGACAAAACATCTTGAAGGAGAATGGAATTGTGTGGCTAAAACTTATAAACTATATACTTGAGTATAAGGTAAATATTGTCATACTTAAGTAAAAAGGCAATCAAACATGAAAGTTCTATAAAATCTTTTGTGAAAATGTCTTTTGTTATCCATAAATGTAGCGTATACGCAGCGTTGAACAGTGTGTTTGTTTGAAATATCTAAAGAAAAACAAAACATACACTTTTTGAGCTGCATAACATTTAATTGGTAAAAATTCAAATAACAATTTTAGAATGAATAAATTGTTAAGCCGTTGTGAAACCGAAGGCAAGGGCAATAAAACAGTTATATATCGTGTTGTAAAAGCCATCGAAAGCTTAATAAAAAATGCAATTTAGATTCACTGAAATTAGCCGCCATTTGAAAAATTGTGCTCTCTCTAACATTTCAACTTAAACTAATCTCGTCTCTCTCTTTCTCTCCCTCTTAGTTTCATTGACATTTTCTCCAGTTCTCCCCACTTATTGTCACGGTATTTCTTTACTTACATTCTTCCATTCCTTCTCTCTCAATCTCTATTTTTCTTCTCCCTCTATACTGTGTGTATTTACCAGCGCTTTATGGCATTTAATGATACCCAACTTTGCCCCTCCTGAACACAGGATTGTTGCTGTACCCTGATGACGGCAGTCAGTCATTTTAATGCGCTTAACACATCTACAGGGCATTACGAGCTTCTCTTTCTTGAATACAGTTGGCGCAATTGTGTTGGGTGTTGTTATGAGTAGTTAAGAAACAGAGCTCACAAATCGCACTTCAGACAGTGTGGTTGGGATAAGCGAAAATGCTCTTACTTTGCACTTTTAATGAAGCAAGTACATTAAGACACCCTGTATCCACAATTTCCTGACAACAAAATCGTTCTTGGTCCATTCAATCGTGTTCTTTCGGTGGTGTTCCGGCTATCTAATTAAGTCAATTCTAACCTTCAGTATTGTGGCAAACTTAACTATGGCCCATAGAAAATGTCCAGACAGACAAGTTTAAGGAGTCTCCTTTTTTTTGCCTGTGGCATGCATTTTAAATAGAAGCCTTTCACCACCATCAGCCCGCCCCGAACGGATTGTATACATATACGTATGGTATAAAACTATATGGAATGAATGAAAACTAAATTGTCATATTGGCCCTAACCTGAGCTCATTTCATCTCTCTTTGTGTATGCCTCTTGAGCTTATGACAGAATAAAGAGCATGGGCAGAAAAGAAGGTAGCTAAAAAAAATATCAGCCCTTAAGCCTTTGCCATGGCAATTTGTTTCGCAACAGTTCAACAAATTTTATGCAATAAACCCCTATCTGCCGCTCCGCCCATCACCACAGCTGGCCCCTAGAGTCTATCATCGCATTGAATCTCTGTCTATTTTGTATGAGAAGCCTGCGCAGGCAACATCATCATCTTGTGGCCTAAGGACATTTCGTTTAACTTTTTTCGTTTTTATTATTTTTTTTTCAATTTTTTTCTTACTGATTGAAATATTCTATATTATATTTGCTTGCCTTAACTGCCTTCAACAACAGCATTTCTCTTGATCCCAATCCCGTATTCTATTAGTCTGCATACATATGTACATACATTGTATATATGTATCAGTACATATATATTATGCTTTTCCTATTAGGTGCAAATTAAAACGATTTTCATTTTCACTTGAATTTTATGCCTGTCTCTCTTGGCCTCTGCATCAACAGGTCAAAGGTGCAAAATAATTGACACAGCGAGGGACGAACTGACCCGACTGAGTTTAAAGCCAATCCAAGTCTGAAGTTCATTCTAGAATATCGTACATTGTTCTTTTAAATTAAATATAATAAATAATATTTTATTGCAACTAAGCTGCTCTATACGGCAATTCTGAGTAGCTTAGCTTCTGCACGTATTTAGGGGCTTATTCATTCAACTTAAATTGGAACTCCACAACATTGTGTGAATCCACCGTTAATGTGCTTACTAGCAATTACTTGGTTAATGCAATTGCTATAATATCATTGGCAAGTTCATATGCCATAATTTCTCCCCTGTCAGACAACCCTTATCCTTTTATAAGGCCTGTCCCAACTTCAAGCCACTTAGCTCAGTTTTAGTCAACTCATTGGTAATTAAACTAATGCCAATTGGTTTAACACGTGATGACTGACGATAGAGCTGAAGTAGTCAATGACAATTGGATCATCATCGTCATCATCATTATCGTCGTCATATTCATTTGTTGTTGTTGGCCATCATTGTCACAGCTAATTGGGTTGCTTTCAAGTGGAAAAATAAACATACCTGCAAAAGGGAATGAGAAAGAGAAAAGGCATTAGAAAGATCCATATAGAGTGAAACAGGCAGAAAAACAGGGGAAGCAGGGCAATATAATGAATAGACAGATCATACATTTTAGTTTAATTCGATATCCATGTTAGACCAATTGTAGACATTTATTTACAAAAATGAATGGGAACTGTTTAACATTTTAGACGAGAAGAATTATTCCATTTGTCCTTCAAGTGACCCAATATATATGTAAACATATTCACATGTGTGTACGTCCCTCTATATCTCTTTCTGGGCTTTTTTTTTTTGGGCACTTTCTCCGTGTCACCTTCGTTCTATTTTTCTTTTCTTTTTTTTTTTCTTTTGGTGATATGCGATCCATCTCCATTTTTATGTTTCGTCTCATTTAGCTGAAGAGACGCCGCCGATAAGTTTTCGCCTTAACACTTGAAAGACGAACGCAAAAGGTACGGTAAGAAACGCAAAAGCAACCCGACAAAGGACTCTATAGTAAGTTTATACCTCTCTTTATCCCACTTACTCACCCACACATACATATTTTCTCATTCTCTGCCTCTATCTCTGTCTCGCTCTCTATGTCCGCAGCTCATTTACGTTGCAAACACCTTGCCGCATTTTTGGCTCGACACGCTTTTGCTTTTGTGAAAAGGACCTACATACCTCTTCTGTATATCCTGTTTTTATGTATATACAAGCATACATACGTAGGCACCCTATTCTCATTAGTTTAAAGGGCATATCTACACCGCCAAAAAACTTGGAGGGTTCCTGATCTTCTTCAATGATCCCTGCGCTTGTTCTTTTTATTGTCTGTTATTCGTGCTTACATTATGCACCGAATAATACTCTAGCCAATAGAGAAAGCCGAACAAAAAATAGAGAAGACGTTTTTGACGTTTTTTAGCAATCCTTCGTGCAGGATATTGCAGAGTCGTTTTCATTTACATGCGTCAAAGTCCTTTCTTATTCCCATTTTTTTTTTCCTTTTTTGGGTAACTTGAGTCCTTGTTGAATTTCTTCGTTCCCTTAAGGCTTCTTCTTCTTGTACCCCAGCTGTGGCTCAATTTTAACCAAAATGCAAGCGTTGAAATTTCCGCATTTCAAAGAACCAAAAAAAGCGAAAAGAAATCATCTTGAAACGCGCCTGCTAAGCGCCTAATGATGCTTATTTTTGAGGTACTGGCAAATACATACACACACCCACGCACCCACAGACACAAGCTTCCACTCTCACACACAATTTATTAGTTTGCCAGCAACCAGAAAAGAAATTGTTTTAAATTAATTTGCATGCCAAGGCGCAGAAGCCAAAAAAACTGTACCAAAAGGCCGGGTAAAGCTCATTAAGAATGTACCCTTATAGAGGCATGGGTAAGGGACAAAAAGGAGCAAATGAAAATATTGGGGATCAAAGCAAATTTGTCCTCTTTAAGAAAAAAAATAATTTACTTAACCAACCAACCAATAAGTTCCTGCGAATTCTGAACTATTTTGTTATATCTGAACTATCTGTGTTATATTACAGTTGTATATAATTTCGGATATTTTAGGCGATTTTTCTTTTACCGAATTAATTTTTATAGCAAAGTTGCTTGCACATAAGGAAATTGTATACATTCAAAAAGTGACTCATTTGAATCGTTCACCTGTTGGACAAATTAGACTCTTAAACTTATAGCTTCTTGCAATTAATTTCTTTCCAAATGTACGTGACACAGAAGTTAAACACTTACATACGTCCCAGTCCTTCCCACGATGTGTGAGTGTGTTAGCTTTCGGGTAAAACGGGACACAAACGCCCAGTCAATGTTTTGACTACCGCCATATACACTTGTATTTGTCCTGTCCTGTTCCGTTCTGTTTTGTACCATTCGTCTTTTCCCATTTTCGTAACGCACTCTAATAGGGCGGAGGTGGGAGTTTTGTGTGCCTTTTTGTGCTGACATCGTCTAATTTCAATTTATTTTAGCTTACCGAAATGACAACGCACAAAATGCACTCAACGAATCACCGAGTGCCCAGGCAAGGAATGGGGATGGCAGAAGGGTCTGTGCTTTGCTGAGGGCTGACTAATTTCCATGTCCTTCGACAGTGAAAAGTCAGCAGATGAATAAAATGAAACATCGAAGAACAAGATTCTATTTGACAACCCCGAAATTTATATACCCTTCCTAATCATTCTGCACATATAAATTATGTTTAAGATAAGTAGATATGTGCATATGATTATATCTTTCGTTTACTCCCAATCTTTCTCTCTCTCTCTCTCTATCTCTATGCCGCATTATCGCTTTCCCTGCCTGTTGTCACGGACCATTGTCAGATTTTGAAAAGTTTGTTATTCAAAGAGCAATATATTTTTTATTAAGGACAAGTAAGTTTGCATATTTATGTGCTAAAAAGCCAATGACATTTTCTCATTTTGCCCACTTTGGTAAATTTACATACTAATTAAATGCAGTAAATGTTATCCCTCTCTCTCTGCCAATCCCCCATTGTTTTTTCTCCTTTTCCCTGTCGCTTGTTTACACTATCTGCTATTTTTTGCACACATCAAAATATTAATTTACATAAATCAATGGCGAAGGACGTTTGTCCTTGAGCTGCAATTAAATGTTTCATGACTTCAATTGAACCAACTGCCGATCGGAATACTGGTTCAATGCTGTCAAATGAAATCAATTATATATCGCCGCCCTTCCGTTGTTAGGAATTAAAAAACTTCAGTAAAGGTTGGTTAAGGGAATATTTGTGTGATGCTATAAATGGTTATATCGAATTAAATAAATTGTATTAGATGAAATGTCGATTTCGAATGTGAATGTTGGTGATCAAATATAAACATTTAATTGTTTATTTATTTCATTAATATTTTTGCTGCATTTCTAATGGCAAGTGCCACAAAAATGGGGAAAAAGGATACGTATGCTCTATTTTGTGGAAAGGGCATATAAAATCAACAAGTGAAAATGCAAATGTGCTTATTTATTAAGCGCTTTAAATATTTCCCTTGCCTTTTCCATTTCTCTTTGCCCTATTCGCCTTTTTGGCATGGGATGGGTGTCTTTTTGGTTCGGTTAGCTTGGGTAAGGATGCCCAGCAACAGGTACAATTTTATGAAAATGGAAATTCATTGTGTGTGCGTGTGTCTTCAAGAGGGATGATGGGAAGTCCCCGAGTAGGGGGTACAGGCACAGGCCAATTGAAAATTCAACAGGAAAATGTACAATCACTTTTTGTGCGTCTTTCCTTTTCGTGCTGCTGTTCCTTCGTTTTCATTACTTTTGTTTTCTACTTTTTGTAATTGCGCGTACGACTCGCATTTACTTGGTCTTCGTCTTTTTGATTAAACGTCAATAGGATTAAAGTATTCCGTTGTTTGGTATTATTGTTACGCATAATTTTGGAGCTACTCAACCGCCACCCACAGCTCAGTGTCTTACCTTCCCTTCATTCCTAATCGCCAACGCCTTCTTCTTTGTCACAATGAGCCAAGAACAATTCAGAGAAAAGTATTTGAGAAACCACACAGCAGAACAGAAGAGGATAAAGTGAAATTAATGGAAAGTGAAATCTGCCGGAGGACAAAAGACAACTAATGACAACGAAGCCACTTACATGTCTCACTCTTAAGATATCGAACTAAATTTGTAAAATAAGATCACTTTCAAAAAGATATTATACAAAATTTACATTAGAGATATAGTGAGTCTTTCGAAAGCAATAACAGAAAAGCAATTTGTGTTAAATTGAGCCAGAACAAACGGACAAAAAAAGAGAAAGAAAGGTGAGGAGGGTCCAACTATAGCCTGGACTACACCTGTGGCATAAATTTGGCCAGATTCCTGTTTCCGTTCTCTCCTACCTGGCATGCCTCGATTCATGCCAAGCATAAAGTTTGTATATGGACAGATTTATGCTGAATATGCGTAACATTCGCTTGGAATTATTTTGGCAGCGACAGCAATTTTTTCAAAATCCTACCAACGCCTCCCAGCCCCTTCTGTTCCCTTGCCGCCAATTCTCAAGGAAAAGCCAAACATTAAATCACTTAAAATGCCAGTCCAAGCCATGGACAAACAGCAGAAGCAGCAGCAACAAGAAGAGGCCCAAGGGCTTGCGGTTTTTTGTGGCCTGGTGCTAAGAACTTCAGGAATTTCCTTTCTGTCCCTCTCCCTTAGCCACCTCCTCTTATCCTCCATCCACACTTCCATCTCTCCATTGTCAAGTGTGTGTATATACTTCTGTATACTTAGAGAGTGTGAGTGTGTGTGTGACACTGTGTATGTTCGGGTGTGTGTCTGCTGGCATTCTGACTTTCGACAACGGCATTCTCATAATAATAAGCATTTACCCTGTAATTGAACGGTTTCATTCGCTATGCAAGCAATTAAAGGTTAATCTAAATGCAAGTGCATTGTAGGTAAGTTGGAAAGTTAAATCAGGCCCAGCCTAATATCAACAACTTTTTTGAGGGCTGAAAATATCAAAATAAAGACTTTAATGATCTAAGCAGATCGACTTGAACCATTTTACTCAAACTGACTGTTAGAAGTCTGTTAGCTTAAACAAAGGTTAAAAATGGCTTAAAAATTTACTATTGAAAGTGTGTAAAATAGTCGTTAGAAATATTTAAAAAAATTGTTTTTTATATATTATTATTCACGCATTTTCACGCGTTCTTTTTCCCAGCCCTCTTTCTCTCTATAAGACATCTCGTTTGACCCCCGCCTATATGCAAATAATTGCTGAGTGTTCTCCGACTCCCTGTTCATCGCCCATCCATCGACTCTTTACCCTCATTCACTTTCTTTCTCTCGTCATGTTTTTATAGTTGTTTGTGTAGGCTCTTCTTTTTGGGCAAGGCTGGCATGGGGACGGATGGAGGTGTAGCTGGATGGGGGCTATGTGGGGGTCCAGCAATCTTTTGCTCTCTAATAAGCCAGAGGGCCAAATTTTCAGTGGCAGGAGATGGCAAGTTGTGGGGGGTTTATGCCAATGGCAGCTGCCGCAAAGGTGAGGGAGTGGCGAGGACGACCAGCAATTTAAACAATGAACTGCCATGTCCATTAATATTACTTTAGGCCACTCTCAACTTTGTGACTTTGTTTTTTTTTTTTTAAATTTTTTTCTACTGGATTTTGTTTTTTGCTTTTGGTAAATTTTTATTTATTTATTTTTTGGGTTCCTGCGTTTAAAAGACGTAAGCGACGTTTGGCCAAGTGCCGTGAGGGCAAAAGGTGACCAAGTGGAGGGCACAATTGTGATTTTGTTTGGGGGCAAATCACTGTAAAAACAAAAGCGTGTTTGAACATCAACAATGGTAGTTAGTTAAGGTTTACAAAGTTTATGCACTCTTTCATTTTGTTCAAATCTTTCCGTGGATTTGACCTTGATACATATCACAATCGGATTTTAATCCATCCTTACATCACCCATTAATAGGAACCAGGCAACGCTGTAAATACAATTGCCGTCGGGCCAATGAAAAGAAAAGACAAAAAAAGTTTTTTTGAAATTTTGCTCTAATTTTTATGTATGTACATACATTTTTTCTCTCTTCACTGTTTTGTATTCCTGAATAAAAGTTATTATTGCTTTAATATTGTGAGTCAGTTGAGATTCGAGTTCAGTTCAGTGTAACCAAACTCGATAGGGGGCAGAAGAAGCTCTGTGTGTGTGGTGGGTGGGTCGCCGTAAAAGTTTTTCTTCTTTTTCTTTGCGCAGTGATTTGTGCTCTACACCATCTTTACTTAGTAGGTTCTTCGTTTCTCTTTGTTTTAAATTAAAAAGTTACTTTACTTCGCCAAAAGAAACGAAAACGAAAACGAGAACCTCAAAAAGGAGCAATAAAAGGAAAAGAAAAGTACCGAAAAGTTGCCTAACCTTAAGAGCAACACATGTGAATTCTTGCTTTTTCTATCTTCGGCTAACCTAACCCCAATCTAAGGATATCGGCAACATTTTATACATACATATATACGGACAGACAGGAAGGCAGACGGACATACACATTCAGTTTGCTGCTATCTGAAGTTTAATATATTCCCCAAGGGCCTCATTAGTGGCTCCCCATTGCCACCAACTAGCGACACGGCGACTCCTTGTTCGTCTCCTTTTCACTTTTTTTCCCATATTTCCTCTCTTTTCTTATTCCCTTTTACTGCTTTCAGGTTTTTAACTATTTGAAGTTGGTTGTTTAGTTTGTCTTTTTCTCCCACTTTTTGGGATTGTTGTTGATTTCGTGTATTGAGATTTAGGCAAAGTTTAAAGTGTGTGTTAGGAATCTAATGAGTGTTATTATTGGTTTTATTGTGTTCATAATGGAAGGGTCCTTGGGGCCCTTTCTTAGCATGCACACCTGTGTGCTCTTTGCGGGTGTTGTGGCTTTCTCATTGTATAGGTGATTTCGTTTCTGCTCTACAAAAAGAAAACCAATTTTTTAATTATAATAGTATAGTTAATACTTATTGTTAGTCTATAAAAACGTCTAACAATAAATGAGTTCAATAAAAAAACACATACTAAATGCTTAAAGCAAAAGGGAGCGTTTCGTACATCGAACTAGAAAAAGTCGAGGAATTATGAATACAAATCCACGTTTTCCACATAAGCTGCAACTGCTTACTAATTCGAAATGAGTAATTAAGAGACTTTTAAATAAAATCTATTAGCATGCAACTGAATGAATAGTTGGCAATACGGAAAATATCAATTTTTCATATGATGCAGAAGCGAATGCAAAAAAGCAAATTTAATAGAATTAACTTTAGCAATTAAGGAAATCAATATAAATATATAAATAAATAAATATATACATAATGAATTAAAAAGAATGCAAATCGAATTATGTGAATAAAGGAAAAACTAACCGAACTGAGCAATGAATTGATGTTGGTGACTTAATTTAAATTGAATTGCCATCGAACGTGTTAATAAATCGAAAATAAAAAACAAATTCAATAAGGGAAATGAAATAGTTTTCCATGAACATTCAAATTGTTCATAATAATGATTGAATAATTGAGGCTAGAAAACCCTTTAACGGAGACTAAGAAACGAATGAACTGGAGTTACACTAATTCCATGAGTTATGGCATACTTATATACGAAATGAATTGGCAAACAAAAGAAAATGTGAATGTGAATGTGAATATGAACTTGCTTAGCTTATCTATTCGATTGAGTTTTTTGATCAAAATTATATACCAATTTATGTTCCAGGTAATACATAGAGATCCCTTGATTACAATTTTTTTTCGTAATGGCGCCAATTTGTTGTTGTTTTGTTTAACGGAAATAGACGCCAAAGAAAAGCGAAAGGAAAATAGAATAATAGCAAGAGAGCGGCAGGGAGGTGGAGACAAGCATGGCATCGGCGTCCGCCATAAAGTAGCAAGCAAAAAAAAGGAAAGAAGAAAAACCGAAGACGTAACCGACAAAGAATAATAAAAGAAATGATGCCAGGCTCTAAGCTAATCGCTAGGAGTAGGGTAACAGAATGGAGAGTAAAATGGGCCACTCACTACATTCAGATAGATATACATGTGTGTACATATATGTATGTATATATACATAGCTATCTGTACAAACATATGTATATAGAAGATGTAGCTGTGCCCGTGGTAAGCCACGAACCAAATGTCTGCACAAAACCCGCTCAAAGCCCATGCCAAAATTTTCACTCAGAATAGCCTGAGAGAAACGCCGTGATGAGCGAGAAGAGAACTATTGAGAGAATAGAAAGGAGAGAGAAAGAGAGAGAAAGAGAAAGACATAGAAAGAGTAAAGAAGCAAAGAGAACACGTATTCGATGTGAAATCACTGTGACTGGGATGATAAAGCCAACACAGGGAAATCTTATTAATTTAAAAACAAATATGTACATATGTAGTATGAGGTTTTCCAAAAACATTTTCAGATTGTGGATGGCATTCAAGAGATTCATCAGGGGACATCGTGTCGACTTTTAACTGTATATCAACTCAAGAGGAGAAGTAACGAAAAGCTTGACACATACATATGTATGTATTTTTGAATATAAAGAATACAGGTAGCTACCTTGGGTACAGTTCAATCGTTGAATTGTTTCACAATAACCGTTAATGTCACCGTTATTAACATAGGTTAATCATAATAGCAACATTACCTAAAACGGTTCATCGCAATATCACTGCGAGGAAGCATTTTCACTCAACTCTTTGTTTCAGTTCTTGCGCTCTCTCTATCTCTCTTTTTTCTCGCTGTGTGTCTCTCTCTTAGCGCAAACGCACAGCGTGTTCGCTGTGCAAAAAGCGGCAACAACAATAAAATTCAATAAAATGTTTGCCAACAGTTGCCTTAGCCCTGCCCGACCCCCACCTCCCCTTGAACAAAAGACTGCCGCAAACCACCCACTACCGCACCCGACACTCTCTTTAAAGATACAAAAAAAACAGCTGTGGCCCCTATGCGTATGCAATGAAAATGAACAAAATGTGCGTTTTGAGCAGCCACTAGCCTCCTGTGCCTTGCTCTCTCTTTCTCTTACTTAAGCTTCGTTGCCCGGTTACATGGAACGTATACACGTATATTTGTTCATATGTATGTATGTATATATAAACATACACATATTTTAATTCTCTTATTTCAGAGGTGAAAGGTGGAGCGCAGGTGGAGTAGAGAAGGTCACTTACCTTTTGTCTGCTGATGTGGATGCGGCTTTCAGTTGATGTTGTCACTGGTTTTGTTGTAGTTTCTGCTGCTCCAGTTTGTTGTTGTTTGCTGATGTTTGCACATTTATAATATTATTATTACATATTTAATTCTTAAATTTTTCAATTTTCATTTTCCACAATTACCAAAAAACACCAGACAAAAAAATGCATATTTGCGAACAAATATTTTTATTTCTTTCACCGATTTCATTTTTATTCAGATTTGATTTTTATTTATTTTTTTTTTTATATATTTTTGTAGGAGATTTTTTGTAGAATTCTTTACGTATAAGAATTTGCTGTTCCTTTCATGTGCGAAAAGCTGCTGCCACTGTCTAAAAATGTTGCTTGGGCCTCGTTTTGTTTGTTTGTTTGTTGTCGTTACTGCTCCTGCTGTTTGTTGTTGTTGTTGTTGCTGCTGCTCTTTTGGCCAGCCTCCCGTTAATGCAAAAACAAAAACCACACACAACAGAAAACCGAAAACCAAAAAAAAAAACAAAAAACCGAAATCCACACTCTGCGCAGTCGTGAGAAGGGCCCCATCATCAGAGTAAACAAAAAAAACTCACTCAAAACTCACCTCAAAACTGAAGCTGAGCCGTTGACGCCGCGCTGCTACTGCAAAGTCTTCTTCTTATTTGTTGGTTAGTACTTCTCTGGCTTGTTTTCTTCTTCTGTTAGCTTCTGTTGTTTATCAGCTTCCCCCGTTTTTTCTTTTTGCTTCCGTTAAATTTGGTTATCGCAATTTTTTTTTATTATTATTATTTGATTTCTGATAACTTTACGTTAACTTTTTGCTTCTTCTTCTTTGCCACAGTAAAAAAAATATAAAATATACAAATAAATATGTATGTATACATATGTATGTGTGTATATATGTATGTGTACGTATGTATGTAGAAAAAATTTCAATCAACGTTTACTTTAGCGTAATTTATGCGGCCCTTATCAACACTAGACTGTAAACACAACACGCACACACTTACACACACACTTTGATGGAGCGCCGGCGAGGGTGTACAGCGAGAGAGTGAGAGATATATCAGAGGAAAATCGCGTTCGCGATTTGCTTTTTACCGTTCACATTTACATTCCCTACTACTGCCGCTAAGTTCGTATGTGTGTGCTGTGATTGCACCCAGCTTTAAAAATCTTCACCGGCTAATGGTAGTGGTCAATGGAAACCGGAACGAGATTCGAATCGGGGGGACTGGTCTGAGTGTGGGTCTTTGTTATGGTCGTTAGATCGGCAGTGAGAGATCGGCAACCAGATAGATCGTCGCTCAAGCACAACGCGACGCGAAATGAAACTGCCTGCCTCTGCTTTTGTGCTTCAAATTGAAAACTAAATTGGAAATAGAAAAAAGCACACACGCACACATAGATTCTCCACACACACATATGTACATACATATAGATTGAGAAGATTTTTTAATAATCACACACGCAATATAATAAAAATGAAAATGAAAAGCGCAAACCAGACAGAAGCGATAGCAGAAAAAAGCTGCTGACAGCAAAAGCGGATCAGAGGGGGTAGAGAAGCGAGTGGCGTGAGAAAGGGCAACTAGTTGAATGTGGTCAAGGAGGCGAGGAGGAGACTAGAAAGGTGATGACATGTGATCGAATTTGGCAGTTGATAGACAGTTGAATGCGCTTTTAAAATTATATAAATTTTGATATGTAAACGGAATTTCCTTTGGCATTTCATATATGTATATAATCCAAAGTAAACTCTAAATACGTATTAGAGCATATTAGGTAAGTTGTTTTCCTCTTTTTTTTTTTTTTTTTTTTGGGTGATCGGTAGGTGACGCTCCAAGAAGAAACTCGCCGGTGATTATTAGAATCAATATACATATATAGGTATCAAACAACTCCACTGTCGACTTTACTCAATTCTCTTATTGATTTAAGAAATTTGATAGATTTCAACAGAAAGATATTTAGAATAAACAAATGACAAGTCTATTAAAACTGACTGACAAGACAATAAAAATGAAAATTTGCAGGGAAACGAAATAGAATTCTGTGAGTCATTACACAAACCAAAAAAAACCTTTGAAATCTAGAACCATTTCGAGTCAGTACAATTGTTAGAAAAATAATATCACTCATACGACATGGTGAACACATTCGACAAGACACTAAAGAGGAACCTTAAAACCAAATTAATCGAATTTAACTGGAATAAAGTGAAAAGCTGTTCTGGACTGTAATGGAGTCGGCAATTTACAAACATTTTTAACAAATAAACAAATAGGAGACTGAGAGAGTATAGTAGGGTGTACAAATTTCACTGACGAAACGTAATTATATTTCGGCATGGGGTATTCTGCAATAAATTTCATCAATTTCAAGGCTTATTTGCCCAGTGCTCGCAGTGTCTGCTCCTCTCCCATATGTGTACATATCTAGAATGTACGTTTGTATGTTTTGTAGGGCAAACATTTGTTCTTTTCTTCTTTTTGTTTGCAATCAATCTGCCCATATACATACACACGTGTGTACATACATAGATCGGTATGTACAAATGTAAAAGTACACACAAATGTGTGTGTGTGTGTGTGCTGTTGTTATTGCTTTTCGATCACAATCACGATCGGCAATCACGCTCAGTTTTTAGTTGTTGCTTGCGCCATTTTAGGCCAAAGCAAACGATCGAGATGTTTGCCGTTTGGTAGTTTGTTTCTTTCTATTCTTTCATTTATACATATACATATTTTTTTATTTTGGTTTTTGCTTCATGATTAATTAGTTTTTGGCATTTGTTGTTGTTGTGTTTTTAATTACAATTAAGGCGAGCGCAGTGCATAACAAATTAAAATTGAATTCTAATCGAAACACCCCAACAGAAGCGACTCGATGTCGAAACCGAACTGAGAAATGAACTGAAAAATCTACAATCGAATTCTAAGTTCAAATCAAATTTACCAAGCGCAACAAAGATAGAGATAGAAAGAATGAGCGAGATAGAACGGCAGAATGCAAGGGGCGTGATGAAGCATAGAAGAAATTGCCGCCGCCTACTGCAAGCCGAACGGAGGCTCAGGCCTAGAGCTGCGAATTCTCTTCACCTCGACGCTCTTTTCTTAAAATGGACACTTTGGTTTTGTTATAAAGTTTGCAGTGATTTCAATTGATGAATTGATCTTAAAAGTAAGCTACAAAGGTAAGACTATTATTTTTAGAAATGCCGTGCAAGTCGGTAGATTCCATTATTCATATGCAATTGGACAAAAGAATATAGTTTTCCTTGCATATGGAGAACAAATGATCAAAGTGGAATGTGAAAACAAGAAGGGTATACAAAATAGCGTCATAGCCGAAGTTGTGTCTCTTTCTTCTTGCCTGTTTCTGGTTGCCATTGACGTTGTTAACGATTTTCAAATAGCGCGCTTTTCTTGTTATTGTTGTTGTTAGCCCCCTTCTCTTGCCTCCTTACACCACTCGTCTCGTCAACTGACCCAGCTGCCGTTACTTTCTTGTGTCGTCATTAGCAACGTTGGCGGCAATTTGTTTGTTTATTTGTCTTTTGCCTCTACTATCCACCGTCTTCCTAGAGTTGCAACCTCCCCTCTCCACTTCCCTCCACCAATACGTTGTAGCAGTTTTTACATAGTTTTGCTTTGCTTATCAGAAACTGAACATGAGAATGAGAGCGAGAGCAAAAGGGAGGGAGATATGGCAATGTTCTGCAACTTTTGATAAGCTTTCCATATTGAAGATCCCCCTCTCCCCTTATCATTCCCCTTTCTCACTCTCTCTCTCTCTCTCTCACTCCATCGGTCTTATTTTTGTATTCGTTTGGGTAATGTGATGAGCATTGACCACATGTAGCCCATTACCTAATTTCCAGGTGTAGTGATAACGCAGTTCGGATTTCATTCCTCCAACCGATTTACCCCATCCACCACCCTTCTGAATTTCATGAGAAGGTCAGTTATTTACCTTTATAAATATATATGTACTTTCTATATAATATTTGCAATTGGTTTGTTTTGCATTTTCACATTCGGGATTTTCTTCAATCTGTCATTTCATAGAACTTTAATTGTTTAAGCAATTCTATAGAGGACTCAGGATATCAGCCCAATGATTGTAGAAATGATCGAATGAAAGAGCATAGAAAGTTCAGCAAAATCTTTGGCTTAGTTATATACGGAATTTCGTTTCGCATGTGTTGTATATATCTGATATACATATATATGAGCAGATACTATATCTTTTTTGTAGATACACTCTCCAACACACTTTGTTGGAGGATATATGCACTGCAAATATTTGTGGTTCTTGTTGAACTAAATGCGTCAATTAAATATAAAACAAAAACACCAACAAAATTAATAAATACATATATACAATGCGTGTGTGTGAATATATAAATACATATAAATATCTGTCTATCTGTATAGATACAAAAATACAGAACAGATACAGAGGAAAAAGACACATACACCCACATTGAGAACAAGAAATTATTAATAAATTATGATTTTGGATGACACTATAAATCGGCAATGTCCCATCCCCTCTCTGTTTCTCAGCCCACCCAGGGTCGCCACACACCGGAATTTATATGTAGATATAAGGTAAGTCAAATCGAGAGCAATATCCAAGAGATCCCCGCGTTAATCCAATAATCTATGTTTATATCTTTTCTATCTATAGAGGTTGAATCTATCTATTTATCCATCTATATGAAATAGTACGTAAGTATGTCATATTCGCCCATGTCTATTTTCTGCCATAAAAAAACATCTTTAATATAATTTATTCTACGTATATTTCTCTTCACAATTTTTACGAGCCATTTAATGACATTTCGCTGATTTTTGTCTTCGTATTTTTTTTTTCCTTGCCAATGAAGAGATAGGCAAGGCCATCAATAGCAACAAAAACAGCGAGACAAATCCACCTACCATTCACCTGCCTACCCTACCCTAACCTACCTATTTATCTATCTACCTACATACATACATACATATATACCCGTCGGTCAGCTGTCCGGCCTGTTACGTGCCTCATTAAGATTTTTTTCTCTCTCTTTTTGTATGAGTTTTTAGTTTTTAATTGACATTTATTTCTATTTGTATCTGAAATCTATTTCTTTTTTTGCTTTTTTATTTTTCGCCCACTTGGGCACATTTAGAATTTGATTTCGAAACATCTACATAAAATCGAAAATTCGATTCTTATTTTTTTGCAGAACTTTTTTTTATTTCAATAAGAAGTATAAGTTAGAAGTCCATGATATACCTGACCCAATGACCCTAATAACTCTAAATTCAAGACAGATGATTACTATTTTGTTTCCAAGAACCTATTGTATAGTTATGAGCTTCAAGCAATATAAATAGAAATACATATGTATGTATACATATATTGTGATTTTTGTCAACTTGTACTTGTTCAACTACTAATAGTTTTTACTATACTGAATAAATTGAAAATTTGATAGGAACATGGACAAATTATAGAGGGCTTGTAATCTGTATAGTTTTGAAATGAAATGGAATTTCCATTTTGGAAAGACATATTCACCAATCTTTCAGAGTTTGAGCAACGCCGCTAAGCCAAAAAGTAGACTTTAACTTTTGTATATTCTTTGTTTCAATTTCGAGGAATATTTTTACACTTTTACAAAAACAAAAAAACAGAAACAAAATTGAAATTGACCTTCACTTTCACATCATGAAAATGATTAATAATAAAGAAGCGCACACAGATTTTGCCGATCATTAAATCATTTGTTGAATAAATTTATATTATTTATATTGTATACTCTTCCCGCCTGCTCCCTCGTTCATTCGTTTCATCTATCTCAAGTTGTTCAAATATTTTTTGACACTCACATTTATTAACACCGAAACGCCAAATGATGGGCAAGTGTGTTTGTTGTTGTTATTATTGACGAAAAACAATAATAATAACAATAAAATAAGTCAAATGGCGAAGAAGCAACAAATCAACAAAAATCAATTGAAAGCAAATCAAAAGAAACGTGCAACAGTTAATTGCGGCAGAGAAGAAAAATTTGAAGGAGGAGGTCGCCTTTAACCCTTATATATACATATGTATGTAATATATATACGCGTATGTGTTTGTGTGTGTGTGACGTCCGCGTGCCGATGTTTACCGTTATTATATTTGATTGTGCTGCTGCTGTTGTCGCTCCTGCTGCTGCTAGCAAAACACACGGACTACTTGCGAACGTTGGAATTTAGTTAAGGTGCGGGGTTTTGTTTTTGTGGGGACACCAGCGGATAAACGCGGCGCGCGCCCATACGATTCGTCCTGCCCGACGACGTGCGTGCAAATAAAATAGGAATATGCCAAAGCCGGAATGCCGACCTGTCGACCGAACAACGAACAACTGAACGAATGGAACATGCATCCTCCCCAAGCAATCCCAAGCTCCCCAAACATACCCAACCAAAACCACCCCTCCCACCATCATTTCCGCTCCTCTCTTCCCTTTTTATAGACCAGTGAAATTATTTTTGAGCGTATTCTGAGTTTGACTCAACAATTTATTTTACTCTCTTGATGCGCTCTCTCGAACATACTCGCTCTGGTGCGACTTCTCTCCCTGCCGCTCTCAGTGTGTGCACTCTCTCTAATGTCTCATGTGAATTTCACTTGTTTACACTAAGCACACTTCGATAACATCGATACTCTAGGGCTTCGTCGCACTAATATTATTTTGCGTCTCCTCAAAGAACAGCTCGAGCAATGAAATGTTGCGCAAATGATCACCCTCCAAACGTTCGACACCCTTCCAGCGTATTAATGTGGGTATTACACTGATATTCAATGGTGGCTTCCTGAAGTCGTTGTTAAGATCCTTCCATGCCTCACGATTGCCAACATCGACTTGTACGACAACAGCATCGTCACTGGCAAACTGCGTGAATCCTTTCGTAATGGTGGATTCAGCTGAAATGGGCAAGTTATTTATCGTTAATAAAAGTCACATAAGGTTACAAAACTTGCCAAGACGATTCGAGAGCTCATAGATTTCCATATTGTCGAACTATAATTTCAGAAATTTCTTGGCTTCTGGCTTGGATTCTGATCTGAATGTAGACTTTGGATTTCGATTGATGGCAAACTTGACAAAAGGGATAGGATATTTACAGTTCGTTGTAGTCGGAATTAGTATCCTCGCTGACACTCTCTCTCTCTCTTTCTCTTACAGTATCTTACTTACCTTCAACACAATCGGAACACCAGCTTACGCCGTTGCTATCCTTTTCGCCATAGAAATAGATGTAGACAACTTCTTTTTGGCCATTATAGCTCTGGAGTAGTAAATCTAACTCCTTGTATCCACGTGCTGGCACGTATTTCGGCATGTTGAAGACGTGGGTGATGACAGATTGACTGTTGCTTTCTGGCTTCTCTTGTGGTCTGCAGTCAGGTCTATCGCCGACTTATCTTCATTCAATTGCTTACCTACCACGTTCCCCTCTTTAATGGTTAATCGGCGATTAGTTTATTGCACTCTGTTATTCTATTTTCTGTTATCAGTTGATGCCAAAAACAACATCAAAGCAATATAAACAACTACATTTTGCCGGCTTAGTGTGACCGTGTCATGTAAAAATACCACACAAAAAAAAACAACTATGTACATAAGTTATCGATACATCTTTTGGTCATAGGTGAAACTATCGCATTAGGTACTATTTAAACCGTTTTCAAAATTTAACGATTTGAAATCCCACCAAATTAAAAATAATATTTTTATTATTAAAAGTTTATTTCGCGTGCAATTCAAATACTCAATTTAACGTGTCAGCCCAATAGTGGACAACGATAGGGTAAACCATTTCTACAACAATATTCTCGGCCGGCCTGCAAATTCGTATTTACCCATTGATTATGGCAGTTTTTAATAAACAAATATGCCCGTTCCTTGTGGCAATCGTGACCCAATGCCGAGCATACAATACTTGCCGAGTTGGGTAAATGTTGGACAATCTAAAAGAGAGTGAAAGTTACTTATGAATAGGAGATGTTGTCTTGCGCTCCTCAATTTTCCAATATCTTACCGCTTCGAGACACTTAGTCTGGCATTGTTTCCGTCCGATCGCATTGCATGGATACATGCGATCAAGTTCGTTCATTATCAGTGGAGTTTCTGGCAAACCATTTGGGATTTGAGAGGACAAGAAGACACCGCAGGTGCAGGGAACAGGCTGGTTGCTGGGTGAGTCACCCGACTCCACAGGTGCTGGTGTTGGTGGAAGTGGTAAAGTATTATCCAGACTTGAGGTAAATGAAGCCGAGGCGGTAGTTATGCTGCCGTCACTGGGAGTCGTACTCTCACTGGTCAAGACATTTGAACTACTACTCTCTTCCGGGTCTATCTCCACCTCCTGCATTGTTGTTGCTGTTGTTGTCGCTAGGGGATTACTCCTTGGCGTGGTGATTATGACAAATTCCAATGGTGCTGGCCAATCCATTGTCTCAGTTGTGCTTGCTGCAACCGTCGTCAATTCCAATTCGTTGCCAATCTTTCCAGTTGGCTTCCATTTCACTCGTTTGTCTTTAAGCGCATTGGCCTTGCCGTAGAGTGGCTTTTTATACGCAATTTTCGAGGATTCCAATTGGTGCCAATTTAGAATGAGCACCAGCATCACAATAAGTAAATTTTTCCGATTAATGTTAGCTTTTGAAAATATAGAAAGTCATTTGCTTTTGTTTTCAGATATTTTCGCTCAGTTTCTCCATTTCATCTTACCCATTTTCGTCTGAATTCGGCCAGTTTCTGTTTCACATTTGCTTTTGTCGCTGGCATTTTATGCATTATTTTTTGCAAAGCATCGGCAACTTTTCTGTTGGCGACCTCTAAAATTTAGTTTTTTTCCATCTCCATTTCTACTGAAGTTCAAGTTTACGATGGCCAATTATTAACTGGGTCACGGTGGATAAGTATACCCAAAGTTGCTGTGCTTGCACATTGAACATTGAATGAAAAATTACTTTAAAAAGTTCTAAAATAGGTGTTCTTTGATATTCAAAGACCTTCTTGAAATATATAAATTCACAATAGTAAATTGTGTGATACACATCACAATTAGACGTAGAACACCTTAAAGTTGTTATAAAATAGATTGTATAAAGAGCTTCTTGATTGAAAATATAACGTAATTTTAATTACTCTTTTTGCATTTCGCAGCACTAACTTTCTTTACTGTTATCGATAGTTCGATTTATCACGCTTAATCATAAACACCGACAGAGCGCTTGCGCGCTCAATTCAAAATTCCTTTTTTTTCATACCCATTGAGTACAACGTGGATGGAACATGGACTACTCAAATGGAATGTCTCGCGGATTAACTTTAATTTCTCCATATTGATTATCCGCTGTTTTTGAATTGTTTAAATTAAGTTAGAACTTTATTTTCTAGGTATTGATTGTAAGCTGTTTTTTTGTGTTTATTTAAATGTAAAATCTAAAACGACTGCTTCTGCCTTACTATTAAAGGACCTGAACTTGTAATTCTGTTGATTGCGACTCCAATGGACCTGCAATACTTTGGAAGACCAATTCCTCATGCGTATTGGTAAAAATGCTCATTATATAATGCACATTGGTTGTAGTAGCTGGATTTGATCCTGTCGCCTTGGGATAAGTACATGTCACCATTTCCAAATCATCGTCCAGACGTCGTACCCCTGGCCCTGTTGTGGTCGTTGCATCCGGCCGGATTGGTAACGTGGAACGCCTATAGTACGAACCAGACAGGGAATCCGACTCGAAATCGGACTTCATATTTATCCCACGACCACACAAGCAATAGCAACTGCGTTGAATTTTCGCCCACATTCTAACCAATCTCTTAGCCTGTTCAGCAAAAACTGTCATCTAACTGTGATACTTTCGGCGCCCTATATCCGAAGTTCCAAAAAGAAGTCTACACAAAATGTGAATCAAAATCAGATAATGGCTAGGCTGATAAATAAAGTTGATTTAATAGATGATTTGTAAACAAGTTGAGTTAAAGAGAATTCGTTTTAAACCAGATGGCACTGAAAATAAATTTCCATCGATTTTAATTGTGTAATTTCCAATTAAAATACTGATTCAGCTAAAACTGCTGTTGTTGTCTTTCTATGATGTCAGGTATACACAGTGGCGGATCGTGCGCTCGATTTGGGGGGATATAGAAGTCAAAAATTTGTTTGACCAAGTAAAATTTTTCAACCAAACTTTGATTTTCTATCCGACTTAGAGGTAGAGTGGGGGAGGGGAACTTCTCCTTATTACCCCCCGTAGATCCGCTACTGAGCATACATATGTATCTATATGTATCCATACTTTCTTTCATTTACGGGCGTTTCCCCTTCTCAAAACGGGGCGTTGCACAATCGACCAGAATGACCACGCCCTCTGGCAATAAAAAAAAATTTAGCGGCCATTGAATTGAATATTCTTATCTTAGTAATTGAATTTTATTAATTGGCAGCATTAGTTGAAAAATTCAGCTCGAGTGGGTGTGAAAATTGGAAGTGATTGTGTTGACCTTTCGAATGGTGAGGCGGAGGTTGGGGAGGTAAGGTCACGTGCGTGTGCAACTCCTTATCGCTGACCCGCAGACACACGTGTCCTTTAACCTCAAACTTCAGCTCACTTCCTGCCATTGGACTGATAAAAAAAGTACAAAATTAGCCACCAAAACTGGTGCTAATTTGATTTTGATTTCAATGTTGATGCTCTCGGTCGACGGGGCGACTGTTTGACTTTCATTTGATTGCCGCTAAGCTGCTTAGTTTAGCTCACATAAAAAGTCACGGCGAGGGTTGCTCCACCCCTTTCTGGCTGTATGTGAGTGTGGCCCAACGCCTGTGAGCCGGATTAGAGTGTCTTTCTCAGGCGCAAGTTTCTTGGGGTCATTCGATCTAATCCGAAAGTGATGACGCCGAACAATGATATGCGGGGCATGTGGCACGTGGCTGGTTGTTTGAGCCGCTTATCAATATAATTCAAAATATGAATATATCAAAAATCTCTACAAAAATTGTCAAATTGCTTTCATCATTGGTAGATTAAATAGGAATATTAAGTTTATATAATAAAGGGTTTTTTAGCTATGTCCTTAGAAAGACTCCATTTTTTCATAAGTGCTGCCATGAATCTTAAACGTAAAACCTATTTTTAGGCCATTCATCCGTTGGGTATATTTAAGTCGACAAAATGTTAGTATGTAGCAGGCTCTGACTAAACAGAAACTATGCAAATTTCTCTCTATGCTTCCTACCAAACGATATCAGCAGGCCATGACCAGGTTTAGTATGTTAGTGCCAGTAGGTATTTTTTGTAGGCATCATTCGGATTATTTGAAATTTTGAAACAGAACTGGAACACTAGGCAAAAAACAAAATTGTATAAAAATTCAAAAAAAAAAAAAAAAAAAAAAATAAAAATAGCCGATTAGAAAAACTCACTAGCCGATTAGAAGAACTCACTCTCAGCGAGGTTGATGAGGACACAATTCGTCTCCAGTATATAGGTTATGGACAAAGAGACGGCTGGCAATGATGCAGAACATGGATATCTCTCAGAGTCGTTACCTATTGGAAACCCATTTAAGTAATCGTTTGAAGAAGCTACACAAACGGATTATCATTGGGAGCACAACGCGTCGCTTGGATGAATCACACGACCGTCGCTGGACCCACGAGTTTTGTGTTTATGTGAAAGCAGAACCAGTCGATTCAAACAATGGCAACACCGCGGAGCCTGATAATGGCGAACTGCATCTGGGCGACTTTGTACAACAGGTTGTGTTCCGTTTCAGCGAAGAATGCGCCGATTGCATTAGCATTGTGGATGGGCCCACCTTTGAAAGTACCTCATACTGCAGTCAGGATATGAATGTGACTCTCACACTGCTTTTTCGCGATATGCATCACTCTTGTACCATATTCCATCATCAACTCAAGCTGCAATCCTCTGATGTTCCCGCCCAAGGGCAGCCCTGTGTCCTCAACGAACACGTAGAGACGATAACCTTTGTCAATCCCTCCAGAGTCATGATGAGGTTGCTCAAACCGAAGACCCACCAGATCCACGAAGAGAAATCCAAATCCTCTCCAGAAGTGCGTTTCCATCACGATTTGATACGGGCTGGCAATTTTGTCGACAAGCATAGAAAGTACCTAGTGAATCCACAACTTAACTTCCTAACTTTTCCGACTATCCGAAAACATGATTTCAATTGAACCTGATAAAAGAATAGTATAGGAATGAATAGCAATAAAACAAATTTTCAGTTGTGCAGCCAAACGGTTAGCGGTTTACGATAAATTTTCAGGGGTTGCTGAGGTTCAAGCTCCGCCTCTCGGGCCCAGCGCCTGCGCCCTGAACGCTTCTCATTGGACAGCCGCATAGAAGTTGGAGATGGAGGTAGCCCTCCATCTCGGGTGATGCTAATTTATTCCAGGGCTTGACTAATATGCGAGTTCTCGAAATACCGTTGAAATTTTCACGCTAATCGACGAAAACTTTGCGCATTTTTTCAGCTTTTCGGTTACTTTTTTTCTTTAAGTCTCTTGTCTCGAAGGGCTAAGACATTTAATTACCATAAAGCGGACCATTTTCTTTTCCTTTTTTGTTCGAGATGAAAGACAGAAAGCATTTGCTCCCTTTCTATTGAAACTTTTTTAGAGATAAGGCATTTGATGTGTTTCCCGAGTATTTTCCACAACTTCCAAACAACTCCGACCAAGCTATTTTGACTGGTTTGGGTTTATACTAATATCGGTGACATATTTTACAAGATATCACAAGACTGATAAGAAAAAGGTTTGCAGATTCTGCAACTCAATTTTAGAACGTTCGAATAGTACATATATAAGACGGCAAGCAATTTTACTTTATTTATCCGGATATTGAAATTAAAATGGAGGAAATACTTTTAATTAGTTAAGATTAAAATAGTCTCTGAAAACATTTTAGAAATAAAGAACACTTTCTAATATAATCTAATGGAAAGCAAATAATAATCATTTATACGCTAAGATCGACATAATCCTTAACTTTTCCATCAGGTAGGACAACAGCATCCTATCCCCTTCAGTCTTTCCCTACCAGTGTATCTAAAACGACCTAGTTGGCCTTGACTCCAAAAACAATATAAATCACACGCTTGACTTTTGGACAGTTGCAAAGAAATTCTCGTAATGTTTAAAGCAAATCTCCTGAAAATAAGTTTATAGAAATTGCCAGTTAATCTGTTTCGGCTAATACTCTTTGGTCGTTTAGTACTTGGTTTTGTCAGTTCGCTTTCTTTTCTTGCCATGAGCTATACGAACTTGATACAGCATCAGAATGTAATGGATGGCTGTCAGAGGGTCAGTTGCAATCGTGCCTACTCGACTACAGGTAGCGGCGGCGCTCTGATGGGTGGCGGTGCAGGGGAGCGTGTGGTGATCAGCAAGGAATTCGCCATTGGATGCAAACTGGAGCAAAAGGATTGTTACCAGCCGCAGGTGGTGGAGCGTACCTGGTGTGTCTATATACGGGAGCTGGACAATGTGGATATGGGTCGCTATGTGAGACGTGTTAGCTTTCGGATGTCACCGCGTCTCCCGTTGCGTTTGCATGTGGCCGATGCCTCGCCTTTCGAGATAACCGAAGTGCTGGATACGGATTTTCCCATTGAGATGCAAGTGGAATATTCCGATGTGAAAATGACGCCAACAACATATATATATCAGCCGAAGGGTATATTGAATGGTAAACATTATTTGGATATCAGACACGATTTCAAGGGCGAAGAAAATAAGGATCGTATGGTTTTTGTTAATCCATCGAATAGTATGAGATTAAGTTTGACCACACCAACACCGCCAAAGGTTCAATCCAGTCGCCGGGTGCAGAGAGGGGGGGGAGTTGTTGCCGCCGATAAAGAAGGAAAAGGGTAAGGTAAAGGCACAGAAACCGCAACAACCCAAATGGCGTCTAAATATACGTGGCCCATTGTTGCCCCCTTTGGATAAGAAGGATTAACCCACTCCCTATCTTAATCCATTCTATCTGTCTCTCTCTACCTCTCTCTCTCTCTCTGTCTCTCTCTACCTCTCTCTCTCTCTCTCTCTCTTTCTCTCTCTCTGTCTGTTTCTCTCTCTCTCTTTCTCTCTCTTTGTATGTGTCTCTCTCTCTTTGTCCATCTTGATAAGGGTTTGAAGAAGTTTAGGCCACGCCTTCTCTTTCATTCTGGGGGTGGATTGCTATTCAAGGTGATTTCTTTTGCTACTTGGCATTTGCCAGAGTAACTTTAACCAGAGCAGACGTCATCATGGCCTGGCTTCCTTCGAGCAGCAATGGTGACAATGCCGATGAGCGCAGCACCAGCGCCTCCAGTGCATCCGCTTCCTCCAACTCGGCCTCAATCACCAGCACTAGCAATGGCCATGCCAATCGACGAGAGGAGGCCCCTGTTAATAGCTCACCTAGACCAGCTGGACCACCTGGAGGCCGACAGCCGCCGGCGCTGTTGCGTCATGCTGCACCATATGTTCAATTGCAACCAAAAACCGAATCAATATCCGATGGTGACTTATCAGATTTTTCTCTCAATGATACCGAGGAGGATGACGAAGATCTCAGGGACTACATAGTGCTTAATGGAAGTGGCGGCATGGCGGATGGCAATCGTTCCCTATCCAATTCACCTCGCAGCGGCAGTGCAAATCTCTTTATTCGTGGCTCACCAAGTCGCAATGGTGGCTCATTGCTCAACTCATCGCTTAATGGTTCATCTGCCACCGCTCCTGCAGGCGCTGTCACATCTACTGCTGGCGGTGGAGGAGTCCGTAAGGTCTTTACAAATACGCGTGAGCGCTGGCGCCAACAAAATGTATCGGGGGCTTTTGCTGAACTCAGGAAACTGGTGCCCACTCATCCGCCGGACAAGAAGCTATCGAAAAATGAAATTCTACGCTCCGCCATCAAGTATATCAAATTGCTATCAGGCATATTGGATTGGCAGCAGCGTCAACCCACCAGCGAACCACCACTGGTGGATGAGCCGAATAATAATGATAACCGTGTGATCAATGGTCATGCACCAGATCCCTTGAGGCTCATCAAGTGCGAACGTTTGGAGCAACAGCAGCAACTACGCAGCGGCAACGATCTTCTTATGATAGCTCCAACGCTTGGTATTAAGACAGAGCAAATTTCGGTCAACTTCAATGAGGCGATTCCAAATCCAACATCGGCAACTTCAGTGGCACATCCGAATCCAACAAACAAGGGCAGCAACAGCAATAAACGACGCTCTAAAATGGACGGCAGCAACATTGCCACCGATCTGAGTCTGGGCAAACGGCGCAAAACCTAAGGATTAATCCACAGCAGGCTGCTATATCCATATATGAGAATATAAGAATACCCTAATCTTTCCTCGCCCCTAAATTGTTTTCTAGTCTACGCTTTGTTTTTATAGTACCCATTAAAACCTAACTTGCTCAAAATATGTAAGAATTTGTTGATAATTAGTTTTGCACTTGACGTTAAAGTGCGAAAAGGTTCACAATAAGTCGGCTAATCAAGAAAGTAGGATTACTTAACTGAAATCTAGTAGATATGATAGATGGCGAAAACCAAAGGAGCAAATGGGCGGTTGTTTCTACACTTTCAGACACGAATCTGTTACATTACAATCCCAGCCCAGGGCACCAAAAAGAGGAAAACTGTTTTCGAATCTATTCTTATATATAAATACATACATACATATGTAGATTGTCTTTAAGAAGTAAATAAAATTCTGGTAAGTCAAGGAATTTCATTCTCATAGCCAAATCTAAAGATGTTTTTAATTTTTTATTGTTTAGTGTTATCTTCTTACACGGAAAGTAACATCAAATAATTGAAACCATTCGGGCTTTCGGTCAAAAGCTTTACCTTCATTGCTTTGGATTCAGTTATATTTGAAATTATTTCTGAATTCTGTGATCCCTAAATCGAACAAATCAAGCAGATGGCATCTGCCACAGAAACGCAAATTGAAAACCCAAATTGCTATTGCAACTATATATTGGCATAAGATTTGAATGAATTCGTTTGACTACTTAACTGAAGCAACACGTACCTATATCATGATCCTCCCAATTGTGAAATCCGAGGCGATTTAAAGTCAATTTATCCTTACGTGTGTAGGGACCTACGCAAGTATATATCTCGCACAGAACAGAGGCAATGTTGCTGTAGCACATTGTGTACCTAAACATGGAGACTGCAACATGTTGCGGAATCGATATATTGTTAACTTGCAACAATGAGCAAATGAATCACGCTGATAAATCGAGATTGTGAATATAAAAACAACCTATTGCAATACGTACAGAGAGATTACCAAAGTCTTGGACCGTCTTTGTTTTGACAATTAGGTGAATAATATTGTATTTAATTAAATTCAATAAATTGCATGCATATATACATGTATCTACATCTATATGTATAACAATACTTTTTTAAATATTGAATTGATTGATTGAAATTGAAGAAAGGTTTAAGGGGCCCCTGGCTAAGGTTTATGCTAAACTTTTTGGTTACATTTCAACAATTAGACATACATTTAAATACTAGAAAGTAAGTTTAATTTATATTGCTGGTCTAAACACAAATATGTATGTATGTATGTATAATATATGGGATATATAAATATCAATAAATATATATGTACATATATCAATAATAATAATAATTAACTTTTCTTAACACATATACATATAATTATAACTTTATATGTGCATGTATGTATGTATATTTGGATTGGAAAAATATCTGTATCGGTGCCGATGGATTACTTCTTTCTCTGCCTATATACTCCCATTCGACCCAAAGTTGACGCAGCTATACGCTTACCCTTGGGCAACTGCTGGCCGTCCACCATACCAGGCTTCTCAGCCCTCAAGGGCCCCGACGCGTTTCATCCACGCGTCAGAAGGCCACAGTCGCTGGACAAGCGATAAGCCTCTCGCCGGCTCAGATGATGACCTCAAGAACCCATCAGGCTGTCCAGAAATGTGTGCTTATTGATTACCTTGGTGGTGGCAATCACGAACTCCACGTTGTTATCCTCCTGGGCGGCAAGGAAACGCAAAGCGGCTATCTCAGCAAAAGTGCAGCCGCCCACGAAACAAACGAGCACGACGCGAGGAACATGAAGCAAAGAGCCGCCGCCGCCGCCACTGCCAGATCCTATAGCTCCCCCACCCGACCCTGTGGGACCCTCATTGGGTCTTCCACTTATGCCAATGAGTGGAGCTTGAAAATCTTCAAATGTGGGACCAGGCAGATTATTAATTTGACTCTTGAGCGACTGCCAGCCAAGTGGTTTGAGTGAGTGCTCTACCAGACGTGCAGTGAGTGGGGCATAAAAGCTATGTACATAGCTTATATCCTTTGGATTCACTTCAACATTGTCGTCAACGGTGAGGTGAAGAGTCTGGAAAAGGAATTACAATTAATATTATTTATTCTTGCTTTTAAAAAGACAAGACTTTCTTCTCTGTTTACCTTACGGAGTACAGCGTACGCCCTTGACTCGGTCTGTGTGTGTAAGAGTCCAGCCCTCTCCAGGTTGCTAATTGTGAGCAACACCTCGAGTCCATAGACATGGGCCAGCTCACGCTTGTAATAATTGAGTACCTTTTCCTTAAGACCCGAGCCGGCTGCACATTGCAGACACATTAGGCGCAAGACCAGGCGCAAATCCGCTTCGCGAGCGATGTGATCCTCAATATATGCACTCGGCTTATCGATGTCCGCACAAACCATAAACTCCTGCTCGGCTGCCAGGTCGTCAGTAAAGGCATCGCTACTAATTTGATTCAGAATCAGACTTGCAATAGTTGTGTGCTGCGAGGTGGCATTCTTTTCGGCCAACAATTGAGGCAGCAGTTCCTCTACAAAGCTCTTCATTTCTGGCACCGTTTTCCTTTGGGCGGTAGCATTCTCATTCATTTGGTTTTGAATTTCACGTGCTTTGCGTGCTAGTAACTTGGTAACCTCATTGAAATTCTTATTGCGCAGATCCCCATACAGTGGCTCACCAGAATGCAGCATAATGGTTTTTAATTCGTTGCTCAGAAGTGGGGCATCCTCTTGTTGGTGTCCATTACCCACCCTTTTGCCATTGCCTACTTTATCGGCGTGGAAATGGTTGGCGGGCAAGGTCAACTTATTTTGCCTTATGCCATAGAACTCATCGATCAATCCCTCATACGTCAATTGAGTGGCCAAGGGAGAGAGCAAGTCAATGCCTCGATCCAGGAGAATCAACTGATCGATGGCTCCTTTATCGCCGTAGTATAGAGACTTCTCGTCCCTACCCAGCTGCTTGGCATAGTCCCAGACACGCTGAGCATTAACCCCCTTGCCATAGATCTTGGGAATCCTTCCATAGAGACGCTGCATTTGGACCAATCCGACTGCAGCCTGATACAGGGAAGTTGTGTCCCCCTCGACACTTACATCGCGATAAGCTTGTGGCATTTCCATAGTCACTACATCCGCATCCAAGGGAAGAAAATTCCATTGCAATTCCTCAATACGCCCAAAGTGACTGCGAAAACCTTTATTCTCAAGTTGATTTAGACAGAGAACAGAGCAACGCGGCACAAAAAGAATGTGAAATTGCCGACCCGCTTGCCCATTGGCCTTGACATGACCCACAAGTAACTCCATCAGAGCCACTTGTGGTCGGAGCAGGTACACAACGTTGTTCACCTCCTTGGACAGATGTAACTCCGGCTTAAGGGCCATCAGGCTAATGCCGCGATCCGCAAACAGTTTCGATCTGGTAACAAGCTCCAACGGACCAATCATCATTTCGTCAAGCACCATGACCTTGGGCCCATCGATGCTGTCCAACTGTTGCACCAGCTCACGACAAGCCGACTCCTGCATTAGCTGCAGATTTACTCGCTGGCCGCCTTGGCCTCTCAAATATGGAAACATTTTAATTCACAGATCCAAAAATGTTTATTTCCACCAGGACTTGGATTGGATTTGAAATCGGAGGGGTTCTGCTATTAATTTTTCTTTATACGCCCACGTACGAATTCGGCTTTAGATTAGAGAACCTCGGTTTGTGTTTGCTCCGAGTTGCTAATACAGCTGACGGGCTTGTGTGTTATCGATAAATTAACAATACGAAACTCAAAGATTTGCGCACAAACTTTAAATTTAATTACTACGAGAAGAGTTTGTAAAACACCTGAAACGAATGTATTATGTGTAAAATACGAGTCTAATAATCTTATTATTTAACAGTTTATCTGTTTTTATAATCAGCGCCTTCTTCGATAATTTTATATCCTTTTTTGCCAACTCTGGCAGCAGACATTTAAGTGGCAGCGCTGATAAACACCCACACTATGCCACTATTTTGAGCCACTATTTACTGAGGGTGCACAAATAGGGTGTGCCAAAGACAAAAATATTGTTTTCCAAACTGAAAAAGAGAAGTTTCTGCCCAACTGTGTGAGTGTGTGTTTGTGTGGGTGTCGGTGTATTGTTTGTTGCTACTTTGATTGCAACAAAATACAACTAGTTAAGGTTTAATAAATGATTTTTAAAAATTCAAGTGAATAAACAAGTAATTTAAACGATTTTAAAGCAGGTTTTGGTTTTATGCATTTTGAAGTAAATGCATTTATATTTTTATTTGTGTATGTGTGCATACGTGTGTGTAAAAAACGGCTCCTTTGTTTGCCCAGCGGAAAACGGCGTCGGCTTCGGCTTGTTGTTGTTAGTCATTGTCATTGCCGCTGCCGGCGACAAGTATAGGGTGTGACCCAAGCAACACTCCGACACCACCCTCCATTCCCTATCAACTGTGTGGCCTTCTAAATTGCATGCCATTAAGTCGCCTGGCTACATCCTGTTTAAAGCTTATTAATTGCACGCAAAGTGCAACTAACAAAAATGTCAATAAATGCAACGTAACAAAAAAAAAAAAATGAAAATTGAAAAAGAAAAACCAACCACCACAGATTAAAAGACGAAAAAAGGAAGAAAGAAAATGTACAAAAAAGGAAAACAGTATGAAAGCTACGTGCCGGTTTTTTTTTTATTATGCCACCCCCAACCAAGCTAACAAACACATACAAAAACAAGAGAGCGTGAAATGGCTTGCACCCTTTGCTGCAATTCACAAAAACAAAATGCCGACGCCGCTCTCTTTCTCTCATTTTGTCACAGTGGCTCTCTCACCTCCTCCTTTTATCGCACTCCCCTGTGGCTCTCCCACGCTGGACCTCCCGTTACTTTTAGTTTGCTCTCCTGCAGGTTGTGTCGTGCACTTGTCTATTTCTGCCTCGACAACTCTCTCTTTCTCGCGCTCATTCTTTTATCTTGCTGTCTCTGCATCTCTCTCCCTCTTTTTGTATATTTTTGCAACTTCCGCCCTGTTTTGCAGTTGATTTTGTTTTATTTTTTTCCACTATTGGCGGTTCTTTTTCTGCTAAATCACTTGACCCCATTACCAATACCTGGTGACCAGGCTATATCAATACCTGCTTTTGGCCTAACCACCAAGTCCACCCAACGGTTACTGGTGCCGATGCCGCTGCTGCTGGCCATTTGTTTTGCAGCTTTCTAACGAACCAGTTGATTTGGCGCACGCGTCGATTGCCTGCTGCTGCCGTCGCAGTCGTCGTTGTGTTGTTGTGGTTGTTGTTTTTGTGTTTCTTCTCGCATCATCCTTTCTCCCCATCTCCCCCATACTACCATCTGTGGGTTGCACTTGGCAAAAAAAAAAGTTATCTGTATGTGTGTGTATGTTTTTTTTTTATTTGGATGCAAGTTACTCGCCTGTTGTGAGTGCCGTGTAAATGTGACAAGGAAGAGGATGCTAGTCGAAATAGTTTCTATAGTAACCACTGCCGATCAGCTAATACACACACAGTGAAAAACAGCTAAGTTAAGGCGTGGCGCATCCTATTTCTAAAAATAAAATTTACTAAGATCAAAAATCGACAACAAGGAAATTCGTCTCTCTAAGTGAAAGTAAATTGAGTGATTACTTGTGCGAAAAGTTAACCCTAAAAATGATAGATACAGATGCATGCATATATAATATCTCTTTATCTTATAGATTTATAGCTGCCACCATAACCACTCTTTAAATTCTAAATACCCTACGATGTAATATTCATTTTAAAAAAAAAACGAAGACAAAATAATAAACGGCAAACAAACATATACATACACACATATGTATTTAGGTACATACATAGGTACATTTTCGTATAATTAGTCGACATTATTTACCGCCAAATGTATATGTATCTGAAGTAGCTACCCTTGCATACATCATACACTATGTACAAGGTCACTAGATGACTATTGTTTCGATCATCATTGAAAACTATTTCAAATTTGAATCATGTCATGTCAAATAGAATATTCGTACTCTGTATTAATTCAAATATACATAATTCCTCTATACATACAAACATACATACATAATACATTAGAGATATCTTAAATAGGACGAAGGAGTTTTAACAGAAAGAGAGCTCATTCTGTAATTGCTTCTTCCACGCCGTAGTGCAGAAGAACGATAGGAGAAAAAGGAGTATGCAAAAAGGATAAAAGTAATTAAAATTTCTCTTATCATCTTTAGAACGTCATACATAGATGCTTGATCAGGCGTGGCTCTTGTGGACTAGGAAAGAACATGTACATATGCGTTCATATTGTTGTTTCCTGCTTGCTTGTTTGTTGGCATTTTAGTGACTTTATTATACCCTTTCACCCTGTGGGTGTTGAGTGTAGAAATCGTCTAACTGACTGGTTTGACTTGTCTTGTGTCCGGCATCATCTTCGTCTACTTATTGGCATTGAAGGCAATTCTTGTGGCATCCAGTTTGTTGCTTTGCTTTCTCTTTTCATTCGGACGCATCAAGTGCCACAGATAATTCCATCCAGCTAACCATTTATATATTTTTCTTGCTATTTTCCTAGTGAGGCTTTTATTTCTTTGCTGCTGCTTTTGCGCTTATCATCATCATTACTGTGTTCAAGTGCTTATAATGTTGTGGTCTGGTGTTGGTGGTGTGACTTATCAAATGATTCATGAATAACAATAGCATAAGCGAATCATTCTTTTATTCAGATGGCCCATCGATAACAATGTTGTTTAACGTTTTCTTTCTTGCAGAACGACCAGTCACTTGTATTCCTTTCGCAACGCTAAAGAGGAGACAACTGTAAACACTTTCTGGACAACAAAAGGAAAGGAAAAGGGGGCCCACTCCATTCCACTTCATCTCCATCTCTTTCTCTCGGCAGCATCTATATATATATATATATATATATATATATATATATATATTTATTTATATATATCTTATTTTTTGCGTGTAATTAACTATGGCCTGGCGCTTTAAGGCTTCCAAATATAAAAATGCCGCGCCCATTGTCCCCAAAGCGGAGGCGTGTGTCCGTGAGATTTGTGTGGGCAGCTACCAGACTTATGGTAATAACATTGCCGCCTCGGCAGCCTTTATGGCCTTCAATTGGGAGCATACGGGGTCCAGTGTCTCAGTGCTGCCGCTCGATGATTGCGGAAGAAAGAGTAAAACAATGCCGCTGCTCCATGGACATACAGATACAGTGACAGATTTGAAATTCTCACCATTCCATGACGGTCTCTTGGCCACGGCATCACAGGATTGCTTGGTGAAAATCTGGCATATACCCGAAAAGGGTTTAGAGCAATCGCTTTCCGACCCGGAGGCAGTTTTTTCCCACAAACAGCGACGGGTTGAGACAGTTGGCTTTCATCCGACAGCCGATGGTTTAATGTACTCCACGGCTGCGGGATGTGTGGCACTCTTTGATCTGAGCATGCAGAAGGAGATATTCTGTGAGTTTTATACATTTAATTCCCCGCATGGTTCCCTGGTTGTAATCCATTTAATTTTTTCCCAGCGAACAATGAGCATCCGGAGGTCATACAATCGGCAAGTTGGCGGGAGGACGGTACTGTCCTGGCCACCAGTTGCAAGGACAAGTATGTACGCATCTTTGATCCACGTGCTGCCGGATCACCAATACAAATGGTAGCCGAATCGCATCAGAGTATCAAGGATTCTCGTGTTGTTTGGCTGGGCAATCAATCGCGGATCCTTACAACCGGCTTCGATGCAGCTCGATTGCGTCAGGTTATTATTCGAGACATACGTAACTTTAATCAGCCCGAAAAGACTCTCGAGTTGGATTGCTCGACGGGTATATTGATGCCGCTGTTTGATCCCGATACGAATATGCTTTTCCTGGCGGGCAAAGGGGATACCACAATTAATTATATGGAGATAACCGATAAAGATCCCTATCTGACTGAAGGATTACGGCACACGGGAGAACAGACAAAAGGTGCTTGTCTGGTGCCGAAGCGGGCACTTAAGGTAATGGAGGCCGAAGTCAATCGTGTACTTCAATTGACATCCAATATGGTTATACCTATTATGTATCAAGTCCCCAGAAAGGTAATCAATTATCCATCAAGAAAAATGAAGGTCAATTGGTACTAATTTTTTTCTCTAATCGATTTCTAGACCTATCGTGATTTTCATGCTGATCTTTATCCAGAGACGACCGGCTATAAAACGGATTTAGTGGCCAGCGAATGGTTAAACGGCACCAATCAGGCAGTACCCAAGATGAATTTGGATCCCGCCAAGCGTGAGCATGGAGAGGAGCCAATTATTGTAAGTTTTGACCTTTCAGAATAGAAAAATTTTGGGGATGTGGTTGAAGGTTGTAACAGGTCGAATAAGATAAGAAAAACGGGTTTAAAATAGTTCGAGGATATAATCTCTCTCTCTAACGGCCCAATTAATTTAGATACATCGTGGCAACTTAAGCGATTTCATTAGAAACTTGGAGAATCAAAAGTCCAAGCGACAACAGCTCCCGCAACAGCAGCAGTCAGAAAAGCCATCAACTGCTGCCCCCAATGACAATGAGCAATTCGTTCTGTTTCGAAAATCTCAGCAGCAAAACTTCGAGGAGAAGAATGGCAATGACAGTGGCCACACTCATGAATCGAAAAAGCAAAAGGATTCAATGGAGTGTAGTGAGCTGATACGTAAGTTCGAGGCCAAATATAAGACAGATTCGGAGAAGGATCGTGGTCAGGAATTAGATGGATGGTTACACAAAGATAAGGAATCCCCGACAGAGCATGAGCATTCAATGGGCAGCAGTGAGGAGGCTTTGTCATCGGGTGGCATGGATAACAATTCGGCTAGTAGCAGTAATTCACCGCCCAAACCCATGCCGCGCACATCGCGCAACAATTCGCTGCCCGAGGTGGTGGGTGGTGGTTCTGTCTCTGCTGGTGAAGCAGACAATGGAACGCCTCGCCCCAGACCAAGGACAACAGCGGCTCAGGCCTATAAGGTGCCCAGCAATTCTAGCAAATGATTTAAATATGATTTGATTTTGTTATGTTGTTCTCTATTATTACTTTGAGATTCTTGTTAGATAATTTTTTAGTTGTAATTTATATTATTGTTATTATTTATTAGTATTTGGTGTTAACTTCTCTTCGTTCGTTTCACTATCGACTAATCCTTTGATTTTTCCTCCTCTCTCCCACTCTGTAGCCGCGTCTTGGCCCGAAACCATTCTCAAGCAATACTGGCGATGTATCCTTTGACAAGGTCTTTGCCGTACCACTGGCTCCCGGTTCACATGAGAATATCTCCAACGTGGGACAGGAAACCGAATCCATTGTGCCACCAACTAATAAGCCAGATATTATTGTGGAAATTGAGATTAAAAGTGAGTTGTGAATTATTGATTTCTAAAATCCCAATCTAATGTTCAATTTGTAATCTGTGTAGAGAAACATGAGCATGAACCCAATCCTTTGTCTGGCAATGGAGTCCAAAAGTCGCTAACTACATCGGAACGTCGCAAGGTAAACTACTCACTTCACCCCATGACCCCAGCCCCTACTCTCGCCCTCGCACGACATTCTCATTTACCTACTAAAACAAAAAACTCTGGAAAATTTCTTAAGATTTTGCTAACACTTTTTCAAAAAAAAAAAAAAAAAAAATACTTTGTCTATCTTCTTTTGCTTCCTATTCCAAACTACCTGCCTCTTCAACCGATGTAACACACAACTATAGTCTTCAGCTGACGATGATGAATCATCCGACAAGGTCTGCTTCGAAATTGTGGCCCTTACCACACTCTTGTAGCTTTACCATTTCATTTGTTTCATGTGCTTTTACCCAATTCAGATCTTTGAGCAGAATTCTGAGTCGTCGGAAAACTCCACTGAGGGGGAAGATCGAACAGATGCCGATTTACGACGATTGTCATCGACCAGGAGCAGCATTGCCGAACGACGTCGACTTTACGAAAGCCGATCCAAAAGTCAGGTGGATGAGAAGGCTCAATCGCCAGTGCCATTGTAAGTAAAAATTCTGCTTTCACTTTTATCCAATTGAATCTAATTTGTTTCGACTGTGTCCAATAGACGTCGTGAGCCTTCCAAGGGCGAGCCTCTAAAACCCAATCAACAGCAGCAACATCAGCAGCAGTTGCAAAGCAATCAAATCGACACGAAGCGAATTTCGGTGCCTGAGGGTAAATTGTTGGAGGAACAGCACAGACAACGTGGCAATGGAAATGCAAATTCGGCTGGAATCAAGAAATCCGCTACTGAGGCTGCCTTCTCGGCATCCGCTTCCACCAAGCGTACCTCAACCGTCTTTGGCAAGGTATCCAAATTCCGGCATCTTAAAGGCACGCCCGGCCACAAATCCACACACATTGAGAATCTGCGTAATTTAAGTCGCCAGATTCCCGGTGAATGCAATGGCTTCCATGCCAACAATGAGCGTGTTGCTGTTCCACTCTCGGGGCCGGGTGGAAAAATAGCAATTTTTGAATTAAGTCGCCCGGGCCGATTGGCCGATGGTGTGATTCCGTCTCTGGTCAATGGAAGCAACATTATGGATTTCCAATGGGATCCCTTTGATCCCAAACGCTTAGCCGTTGCCTGTGATGATGGCATTGTAAAAATCTGGCTAATTAACGAAGACGGAATAACCGAGCCGACTAATACCCCAGCAGCGGAATTAACCGCCCATCTGGACAAAATATATTTCATACGTTTCCATCCGCTGGCTGCGGATGTCTTGCTAACAGCCAGCTATGATATGACCATAAAACTCTGGGACTTACGCACTATGAGCGAGAAATGTTCGCTAAGTGGCCACACTGATCAGATATTTGATTACGCATGGTCGCCATGCGGACGTTTGGGTGCCACCGTCTGCAAAGATGGCAAAATCAGAGTTTACAATCCACGCAAATTGGAGGCGCCAATACGTGAGGGCAACGGACCAGTGGGCACACGAGGAGCTCGTATTAGCTGGGCTCTTGAGGGGTCATTACATTGTCTGCACTGGCTTCGACAAGTAAGTATTCCGCCCCCAGCGCGATCATTGGAAGAATGTATTTTAAAATTTGATTGCTCTTTCTATGCAGAGTCTCAGAACGACAGATTAGCGTCTACAATGCCCAAAAGTTACAAGCTCCTTTGAACACAGTCAGTTTGGATGTATCACCATCGATTTTGATACCATTTTACGATGAGGATAGCTCCACATTGTTTGTCACCGGCAAGGGCGACTCGACGATCTATTGCTACGAGATAACCGATGAGGAGCCATATATTTGCCCGCTGTCGCATCACCGATGCACTTCGCTGCATCAAGGTCTCAGTTTCCTGACCAAAAACCATTGCGATGTGGCCAGTGTAGAATTCTCTAAGGCCTATAGGCTAACCAATACGACTATTGAGCCTCTCAGTTTTACCGTGCCGCGCATCAAGGTAATCCCCCAAATAAAATCTTATTCAATACACAATTTGCCTCATTTTCATTTTTGCCTTTGCAGAGTGAACTATTCCAAGATGACTTGTTCCCACCCACACGCATCACTTGGAATGCCACAGTGTCATCGGATCAATGGTTTAATTGCAGTGATAAAACAGCTGATAAAATTAGTCTCAAACCCGATGGCATGGACACGCGTAAGAAAGAAGACTAAGATCTGCCCCGATGTTTTTTTTACATATATTTTTCTTTCAGTTTCTTCCATACAACAAGTGTCAGCCGCTGCAGCAAAGAGACCCGAACCACATTCCCATTTTGGCCAGAAGTCCGAATACGAGAGCAGCAAACAGCAAGAGGTGAGCTAGAGAGATATTTTTGAGTATTGCTAGAGTGCCTCTCAATTTGTTTAGCTTGGTGCCATTGGACCAATGCCACGAAAAATCTATTAATGTTAAATTCTTGTAAGATTCTTCTCAGAAACTGAAGAAATTTTAATATGTGCACATATGTATATGTTTTTTGTTTTGATTTAGATTCAAAAATCTGTTAGTGCACGTATGGAGTTTACTACAAAGCTGGAGCAGGATGACATGGAGGGTGTGGATGAGAATGAATGGCAAGAGTAGCAACGGCAACAGGAAAGGCAACAATGTGGTGCAACAAGAAAAACAACAATATAAGCAACAGGACAATTTCACAATTTAGAATAGATAAAAAAAGGAATGGATTATTTCCCCTCTCCCTTTTGATCACTCGCTCTTAACGCAACTAACGCTCTCTCTTTCCACATCTAAATCCCTTCTTCTGACATGGCGGCAACATAAGGAAAAAAAAAACAATTATATATTTATATATAGACATATGCATTAAGTTATATACTGATATATGTAAACTGATAGATAAGTCCAAAATGAAAGGCCTTGGCTCTCTCTTCGTTCATACCCCTTAACACTACAACTTCCTTCTCGAAACCCGGATTCTTTCCATTCTGTCAATCTCATTTGATCTTGCGTAAACTTATCTTAACCCTTCCAGTTTTTACATCTTCTATTCTTCCTCAACAATTGCCAAATTATCAAACATAAGTATTTTTATGATTTTTTAAGTTTGTGTCCTTTTTTTAACAATTTTTATTTTTTTTGCTTTTATTCTTTGTATGTGAGTTTTTGTTTTTAGTAGTTAGTACAAAATTAGTTCTTAGCATATTGACAATTAATTTTAGATTTTTTGCGTATTAAGTTTCGCGGCCATATGATGTAGGGGAAGGAGTAGCAGCAGCAGCATTATCGATGATGAATGTTTTAAGATATATGTACATATATATCTCTCATTTCAATTCAGTTTCTGTCCATCTGTCTCTTTCCCTCTCTCTCTCTCTCTCTCTCTCTCTCTCTCTCTCTCATATATATGCATATATATATATATATATTGCTGTCTCTCTTTGATTTGCCTTCACATTTTGTAAGCTCTACTATGCGTGTAAGCCAATCAAGCGAGCATTTTTTTTTTTGTAACACTAACTAAAACTAATCACATTTACTACCCAAAAAACAAAAAAACCAAAATCAAATACTAGTAACGAAAAAATCAAAACCAACAAACAAACATACATCACACACACACACACACACACAAAGCAAAAGACAAATGAAACAAAAGCGAAATTGATAATTCCAAAACGTTAAACGAAAAGACTTGAAAACAGTGAAAAAAATGTTTTGCATTTTTTTTAATTTGTATTTTTGCAATAGTAATACAGGATGTCGACATTATATATACAGAATATATATATTTATAATTATATCTTTTATATGCATACCAGAGAAAATAGTTTGCCAGCAATCAAAACAACAACGACTGATAATGAGGGGATTCTCCAGGTGATTGGAAGTTTCCTTCTTATTCACATAGACACAGACCAAGAACAACAATTTAAAGTCTCGGGTAATTCATAGTTTGAATTATACACACATATGTATGTATACATATGAGTTGCAAAATATATATATACATATGTATGTCTATCTATGTATGGACTGAAAACAAACTGAAAGCATCGTCTTCTTCATTACAAAATAACTCAAAACCCTTTAAGAACTTAATTCTTCTCAGCTAGTACTTATACATATGCATTCCAACATTACCATAGCAAGTATACAAACAAGAACTATATTAAAGAAAAACTTGATACTACTTATTCCGTATGCATATTTAGTATAGTAACAATACCAGCATGAAGCCAGATCTATAGTGGAAAATTGCTAAAGGGCAACAAAATGATAAGGATAAATCCAAAAATGATTTTTTTCATTATATTATACATATATGTATGTAGATATGATATTTGTGAGCCGCCGTCTGCTTTGAATTTTTGAACGCTGCAGGAAGAAAAACAAAAGGAGAACAATGAAACAAACAAATTTCATGGAATCGTGGGAATAATGCAGTTTTTTTTTTTATAAATATACACAAATGCATATATACAATTATATGATTTCTTGTATTAATGGTTCATCGATTTCGAGCGAAACCAAAAAAATAAAAACAAAACCCACAATTAATCAACTATGTCGAAAAACAAAGAAGGAAAATTATGATAATAATAATATTCGTTCTGGACCCCTCCTCCCGCCTTCCCTCCCATCATCACTTCGGTGTCATTCTTCTGTATTTATATTAGCCATATACAATTACGATAATTCTATAATATGTACTTTTCCTTCTCTATTTGATTGATTGGACTTTTTTTAATTCTGATTATAATTATGATAAATAATAATAATACCGATCAATGGCCCGGTGCAGTGATTCGATTCTAGGAATTGCGAAAGAAACGGAGAAAGTAAAAAAAACAACAAAAATATTTATATATGAAAATTAACAGATAAAACAAAACTAAAAGCATACACATTATTTATATACAATTTATTTTACAATATATCCAATAACTCCCGATCGATACTCTAGCCCTTAAGTAATAAAACAAAAAGGAAAACAAATATTTATATACAATAACTCAAATAATAAAAAATACAATAATGCAATATAAAAAAAAAAAAAATCAAGTTTATTTCAAATAAATATCGGTGAGCATAATGATGAGTACATCTCGCTAATTTCCGTTTCCTGGAAATGAGTCAACTGATCTATTAAAAATTACATTAGTTCTTTCTTAGGTAATCGGTTTGCAAAAAATAAATCTCTTGGAGCGACAATTTTAGTTGAAACCATGGAAAAAAAAAATTTTCTGGTCATATCAGTATTTTTTTTGAAGAAGATGTACGTGATTCACATATTAAGTAAAACCATTTTGTTTACAAATTATTTAGCTTTCTTAATTCACTAGGAAGCTTGATGTTATCAACTGGCTGACAAACAAGGATAGCAAGCCAAGTCACAATATTAACTGGTAATTGAGATGGCAATTCCCTGAAGTGACTTCCTCTTGGCATACTATTATGCAGGGAGAGAAAATCAATGTCTCAGCCTCTTGACAGATTAGGCGGGGTGTCCGGGAAGGTCAGAGTACTACCTCAAGCTTAGTAGGTAGGCGAGTTGATGGACTTCTGTATATTCACAACAGAAGGGTGGGACTTTGACATTGTCAATAGAAGGGTATCTAGTCCTAGGCTACGTTGCCAGGACAACGTGTAAATGCTCTAGGAATCGCATTGAACAAACAGTTGCTTGCGCAATTTGCCAAATGGAGAGGTCATTCAATTGTCAGACGATTCAAGTGATGCATCATGCGGTTTCTACTAAAGAAATGCCTACGAAAAAAGGCGCCAGAAATGAAGCCAGGGGCGATTTTGGATGCGGTCATCTCGCAGTCCTCGGCGACTGCATGCAAGTGTTTGCTTTACAAGCTGGCGGACTACAAGCGAGGTAAGCCCTATCCGATAATCTGATTTAGTGGTTTCCCTTTTAATTTGTGTGTGGGCTTTGTGCAGGCGGGGATCTAATCGATGCCATCAATACAGGCGGGCTGATTGCCGTGGAGCAATTGATACGGGAGCAGTTCGGTGTGTTCATGTACAATGATGGCAAGGGTCAAATGATTAATCGGGCTGAGTTTTTGCGATGGAAGTATCGGGATCATACCGAAGTGACCATACCGATTGAGGCTTCATTGTCGATACACGATCCGTTGGGAAAATGGGAGGACCACAAGGCTTGCTGGCAAATGCAATACCGCGGCGCTTTGGGCGAGAGTCTGCTCCATGTTTTGATCATATGCGATTCGAAGATCCATACAAAACTGGCGCGTGTGTTGCTGCGTGTATTTCCCAATCTTGCGCTGGACGTCATGGAAGGTGAAGAGTATCTGGGAGCCAGCGCATTGCATTTGTCGATAGCCTATAGCAACAATGAGCTAGTAGCCGATCTCATTGAGGCCGGAGCGGATATAAATCAACGGGCCATAGGCAGTTTCTTTTTACCCCGCGACCAGCAACGTATGAACCCGGCCAAAAGTACCGACTACGAGGGCTTGGCCTATATGGGTGAATATCCGCTGGCTTGGGCCGCCTGCTGCGCCAACGAGAGTGTCTACAATCTGCTAGTGGATTGCGGCTCCGATCCGGATGCCCAGGATTCGTTTGGCAACATGATATTGCATATGGTGGTCGTCTGCGATAAACTGGACATGTTCGGCTATGCGCTAAGGCATCCAAAGACTCCGGCCAAGAATGGCATAGTTAATCAAACGGGTCTGACGCCTCTGACTCTAGCCTGCAAGCTAGGCCGGGCGGAAGTCTTTCGCGAGATGTTGGAGCTGTCCGCAAGAGAGTTTTGGCGTTACAGTAACATCACGTGTTCCGGTTATCCATTAAACGCACTAGATACTTTACTACCAGATGGCCGAACCAGTTGAGTCCACTTGCATATCCAAATTATAATCATTTAAATGATCATTGCTTTGCAGATTGGAACTCCGCTCTCTTTATCATATTGAATGGCACTAAGCCAGAGCATCTCGACATGTTGGATGGTGGCATCATTCAGCGTCTGCTTGAGGAAAAATGGAAGACATTTGCGCAGAATCAATTCCTCAAGCGTCTGCTTATTCTCTCCACCCATTTGCTGTGTCTCTCGGTGTCCGTTTATTTACGGCCCGCCCATGACGGTGAAGGCGAGGAGGATGATGGCGACGGCAGCACCGGGGCGACAGCAGCAGCTCTTCAAGAGGCAATGGGAGATGGTAGCGCGGTGGCAGCAGCAGCAGACTCGGTGGATGATAACTACAATGCTCAGACAGTGGCACGCTATTGCGCTGAATTGGCTACCATAGCAGGAGTGTTAAGTTATGTGGTCTTCCAGCAGGGTGATGAGATTAAGAATCAGGGTTTATCTGCATTTCTCAAGCAGCTGGTAAGAGTTACTTTTCTTTGGCTCCACTCCCTGACGTGCTGATGGTAGTAATGTCACTTTTTCTCTCTCACTCTATCTATAGTCCCATGCGCCGGCAAAGGCAATTTTCTTGTTTTCCAATCTATTGATATTGGCATGCATTCCCTTCCGTTTGATCGGGGACACCGACACCGAGGAAGCCATCTTAATATTTGCCGTACCCGGCTCTTGGTTTCTCCTTATGTTCTTTGCCGGGTAAATAAGTCCCAACGAAGTGCGAACTAAGTATTAATCAATGTGGATGTAATTTTAGAGCGATCCGTTTAACTGGGCCATTTGTGACTATGATCTACTCAATGATTACAGGTGACATGTTCACCTTTGGTATCATTTATTGCATTGTTCTATGCGGCTTTTCGCAGGCCTTCTACTTCCTCTACAAGGGACATCCTCAGGTGCAATCGACTATGTTTAATACCTACACCAGCACTTGGATGGCTCTCTTTCAAACGACCCTGGGTGATTATAATGTAAAAGATCTCTTCTCAAGTTTGATGCCCATTCCCTTAAGAATCAATCTGCTTATTTCATTTAAGTATCCTGATCTCAATCAGACAACCTATCCGAATTTGTCGAAAACGGTTTTTGTTATCTTTATGATATTTGTGCCGATCCTGTTGCTCAACATGTTGATAGCCATGATGGGAAACACCTATGTAACCGTTATTGAGCAATCCGAGAAGGAATGGATGAAGCAATGGGCCAAAATCGTCGTCACTCTGGAGCGAGCTGTACCTCAGGCCGATGCCAAGGGCTATTTGGAGGCATATTCGATACCGTTGGGTCCATCGGATGACTCGGGCTTTGAGGTCCGCGGCGTAATGGTCATCAAGAGCAAGAGCAAGACTCGTGCCAAGCAACGGAAAGGAGCCGTTTCCAATTGGAAGGTAAGCCAGCCAGTCCCCAGAGTTTTGTAACATTTCAAATAGGTCAATTTCCTTCGATCTTCGCTAGCGTGTGGGTCGGGTCACCTTGACCGCTTTGAAGAAACGGGGGAATGACGGGCGAGGAAATGCGACGCCTTATGTGGGGACGTGCCTCCATTTCCAGCCCCGTTAAGGTGACTAAACAAAAACTCAAGGACCCCTATAATCTACATACAGACTCTGATTTCACCACTGCCATGGATATGCTTAGCTTTGCCAACAACCCGGCCTCCAGCACTGGTGTCCAATTGCGCTCAAGCACTACGGCCGCACAGCCCATGCCACCGGCTCCGGATCCATTTAGGGAGCTTATCATGATGTCGGATCAGCGACCGGAGACTCATGATCCACACTATTTTGCTGGCCTCCAGCAATTGGCCAACAAGGCTTTCGATCTGGTCGAGCAGACAATGAAAACCCAACCGTCGCAAGAGGTGGCCAAAAAATCGGCATTGCCTACACCCCCACCAGCTGTAGGGCTCCAGCCAACAGCAACCACAACAACTCCTACTGGATTGGTGGCTCCAGCTTCAGTCCCCGACACTGCTATTCCGACTCCTGCTCTGCCCATGTTAGGAAATCTCTTTCAAGATCCCAAGGACATTGTAGATCCTAAGAAACTGGAGGAGTTCATGTCCATGCTAGCTGAAGTGGATACAGAGGAGAGCGACAGTGGTGGTCCAATTTTGGGCAAACTTTCACTGGCCAAAAGGACACATAATGCTCTTTCCAAAGCAGACATAAGACGGGAGCCCAATTTAAACGGCGTGGCTGGTATCGGAGGTGGTGTGGAGCCAGGTGGTGTCCAGTCCATGTCTTCAGTGTGGGCTCCTCCAGGCATAGATTTGGATGCTGTGGCAAGTTTCGACTCAATCACACTAGCTCTCCTTCCATGCTTATAAGTTAATTTTACAGGAAGAGGAACAGGATTCAGCCGTTGCAGAGGACGTACTAACTATTGAGCAAGATGCCGAGGTCGATAGCGAAGATTTGCCCACGGCCGAGCAAGTGCATGCCACTATGAAGCAATTCCATTTACGCAAGTGTCAGCCATCCCAAGATGAGGCAGCTCGTCGAGCCAAATCCGCACGTATGCGACGCAAAAACAAGTAAGTCCAATTTCGGCCAGTGTATCCAATTCTTAACCATTCTCTGCAGAGTTTCCCCAGAGCAAAGCGATGCCGAGTTCGAGTCAGATGCAAGACGCAAGCAGCGTTCGCCCCCCGATCCCCTAGAGCCATGGAGCACACGTGAGCTGCAGGATATTAATAAAATTCTAGCCAAGAAATCGTAAAAGCAGTTCAGAAAACATGATATAATTGCACATTATCTTTGTGACTTATTATTGGTGATTTCTTAAGTTTTTCTCGTTTTTGATTTGAGCTTACTTCAAATATACAAATACATAATGTGGAACCAAAACCGGAAACGATGCCAGATAAAGATTCCACTTCGTTGATTTCTTTTAACCAGATTGTTTCCGATCAAAATTGCTTTCCCACTTTCAGTTTCCGTGGAATAAAAAGTAATTGTTAATAACTCGCAAATATTCTTCCATTTATCTTCGATATAAAGATATTGGTCAATAAATAATTAAAGATATAGAAATTTTTGCTAGTTTCCAATGTTTTCAGTTACACAATGCTCTACGAAAAGTTAAAAGTTTTTACAGGGGGCACAAATTTTACATCGAAAAACCTTTGAGAACTATTTAAAAACCAATTGACAGGTAAACTGCGATAGCGTTTTAAAACATTTGGCAAAATTACACGTTTTGATAGTTCATTTACAAATGGAGAAATTTAATTTCAGATTAAGAAATAAATTATATTCTGTTCTGAATTGCATTTTCTGATGAACCGTTTCGAAAACGTTTTGGAAACTTAATGGTTTTTCTTTGGTATAGACTCCTCTAATTACACAATGAACCCTCTGGAATCTTCTCCTGCTACAATGAGGACACTAATCACCCAAATGGAATTTGGTTACTTATCGTTAAAACAGAGAAAATCAAATAATATATAATAATTACTTTTATTATATATCATTTGATTTTCTCCTTCTGCCTGTGTGTGTCTGTATATATATATACATACATATATATATATATAAATATATATATATATATATATATATATATATATATATATATATATATATCGGGAAGGTGTTTTGGTCATCAATACAGTTCCGACTCTGTACTGATGGAATAAATTACAGTAGTTCGAGAGAGAGAGAGAAAAAAATTGTATATATATTCTGATATATATATATATATCCGACTGCTATTCAAAATTCCTTTTTACAAGATGACCTAGTTAGATAGAGACCTTAAAATCTAATCTTTTGACTCAATGCCTTCCGATGCTTCGATATGATGCTGGAGACGAGTCACGCACATGTAACTAAATCTATTTCTTAATTCTACAGTTTATAGTTTAGATCTAAAATCGAAGGGGATTTGCGGGGTGGGGATGGGATTGAGGAGTAGTTGGGCCATGCCAATATCTTCCTCATATGCCATTTCCTGATTTTACCGAAATGCACCGCTCAGACTGCGATCGTTGGACTGTTGTATGCTGGTAATGGTCTGAGATGGTGGGTTTTGATGTGTTTGCGGTTGCCCATTGGTTGAGTTAATGAATATGGGTGTGGCTTGGGTGGTTGCTGACGCGCTAGTTTGGCTAAGATGCTGTTGCACCTGAACCTGCTGCTGTTGTTGCTGCTGCTGTTGCTGGGCATTGGCGCCCAATTGAAGAATCTGTTGGCCCGTTAGCAACTGTGTAGGAATGATGACCTGTTGCTGCTGCGGATGCTGCTGATGCTGATGTTGAGCTGCAGCTGCTGCCGCCGCCACCTGGGCAGCTTGCTGTTGTTGTTGCTGTTGCATCTGCAGCCGGAGTAAGTGCAGCTGATTTGCATTGATTGAAATCTACACGAAAATGGAGAAGACCGAATGAGAGAACAGCGATGTGGGAGGGAATAAATTTATTACGTACCGGCACATTGGCCAATTCACCAGTTGGCGTTACGACCTGTTGTAATAATTGAATTTGCTGTTGCTGCTGTTGTACCTGCTGGTGCTGCTGCGCTTGAGCCTGCGCCTGTGCCTGGGCCTGGGCGAGATTCTGTAGCAATTGCTGTTGCTGGGTGGGCGCCGGCGTCGCAGTCAACTGGCCATTCGGTCCCGCTGTAAGAATCAATTGCTGTGTAGGCTGTTGCGCTGCTGTTGCCGTCACTATATTGAGACCCAAATGATTCTGGGCTTGTTGCGTCTGTGCCTGCTGACCGGGCAGTGCTATAAAATATTGCAATTGTTGTCCTCCAGCGCCTTGCTGAATAATTTGCACCTGTTGTGGCTGCTGTTGCTGTGAGTGATGAGCCTGTGCCTGCTGCACTTGACTGGCGAAGAGCTCCGGATTCACATTGACTGTACTGAAATTCAGAACATCGCTGGCTGGCTCCAATTTGAGGCCAGCAGAGACAGCGGTAGGCACACTGAAATTGGATATATTTGCTGAGGTGCAGGAGGCGGACGCAGATGCGAGACCGGATTGGCCAGAATTGATGTTATTACTCGCCGCTGTGTTCGCCGCGTTTGCTGTCGTGCTTGATTCCTTGTTGCTTTTCTGTGCAGCTGCTGCCGCCGAAGACGACGAGGATGAGGAAGACGACGGTGAAGGCTTTATCTCTTCGCGCGGCACAATATCGATGAGGAAATCAAATTGATCATAATTCGCAATGGCCTGGGCGATATCCGAACGCTGCAATGTCCGACGTCGGCTCTCTTCGGTATGAACCCAAGCCCGCATGGTCAGCTCCTGGATGAAGTACTCACAGGCTTTGGCAAAGAGCAGCGGAGCTTCGCCCGCTATCATCTTGGCATTTTCATCCAATTTCATGATCTTTTTGATACGGGCTAGAGGCAAAGCCTGATGTTTAGCATCTACCTGACCGATTCCATTCACTTCCTGCAAGATGTTGGGCCAAAAGTTATCAATTGTGGGAGGCGGTTTCCGGGCAACCTGCACACGACTCGCTTTCGTTGTTGTAGATGGTGTCTTCTCCTTGGGCGGTGCGGTATTTACGGTCACAGTCATGCTGGAACAGGTTGTTGGCGGCGGCGGCACAGAAACACTTCCCGAATTTGTCACTAATGTGGCTTGCATAGTGGGCATGCTCAGTGTAGCTTGTGGATGATGTATATGCTGCTGCTGCTGTTGTTGTTGCTGCTGCTGTGTGGTGACCACCACTGCATTGGGTGTACGTCTCTGTCCCGGTGGGGCTACCTTGCTAGCGGCATTTGCTGTCGCGCCATACGAGATAGCTCCGCCAAGCTCTACCTTAATGGGCGTGACTGTAATCGTATTGTCAAACAAACTGGTGGAGTTGCTACAAAAGAGACACTAGGATTGAGTACAGCATCCAAACCGTGCGGGGGTGAAGGGGATGTGATGTGGATGGATGGACGCAAGGGTGTTTATTGCATTTCCCTCTCCATTTCACTCGCTCTCACTCTCACTCACTCTTACCTGTTTGGCGCCTTATTCGTGCTGCCATTATTGGTAGCGTACATGGCCAATGGAGATGGCGCAATCTGTAGACAGTTGCGGCGGCAATTCTCAAGATTCTGCTAATAATTTTGATCCCCAGACTCTAGATTTATTTGTTTAATTTTACGCTTTTACTTTGCCAATGCGTAATGACAAATATACACATACATAAGTGTGGCCATACTGTCAAAACTGAGCGTTCAGAGAAAACAGTGATATCGTTCTGGCCAAAAAGTAGCTAAACCACTTCACTAGAGCCACCACTTCAATTATCCCTCTTCTTGCACAATAATTCATTACCACAGTTAAAAGCAGAAAATGAATAAAAGTAATGGCGTCACAGTATTCTAGACCGCGGGCATGTAGATAAAGACCACCAATAGAGTTTGTCTATCTATTCATAATCAGCCATCAGTTTGCTCCCAAAATCTAGCTATTGGCTGGTAGTAAAACCAACACTGACAAAATGGCTAAGAACAATCGATGACATCCGTGTTGCGTGGCGGCCGGCATTGCTGAGCCTTGTTATAATCATGGCTGATACGGACGAAATTAAGGATGTATTCTGGATCCTTGCTGGTATTGCCACGGCCTTTAAAACCCTTCTCTTTCCCGCCTAGTAAGTAGTCATTGGAAAGACGTTACCCGCTATCCACTGAAGCGTAGTGTTAATCGGATCCTTAAATCTGTCCCTTCAGCTACTCCACAGACTTTGAGGTGCATCGTAACTGGTTGGCCATTACCCACAGTTTGCCAATAAATCGTTGGTATCTAGATACCACAAGTGAATGGACGCTAGATTATCCCCCATTCTTTGCCTACTTTGAGTGGGTACTTTCACAGGTTGCTCAGTTTGTGGATCCGGCCATGTTAAAGGTGCACAATCTAAACTATGCCTCTCAAAAGACGGTCTACTTCCAGCGTATCTCAGTGGTAGTCATGGATGGCATCTATCTGCTGGGTGCTAGAAGCTGCCTAAACGCACTTGACGTAGATCGACACAGTCAACACAATGTGGCCGGGTCTCTAATATTGATCTTCAATGTAGGCCTGATTTTTGTGGATCACATCCACTTCCAGTACAACGGCTTTCTCTTTGGCATACTTCTGCTAAGCTTGAGCTGTTTGATCCGTCGGCGTTACCTGTGGAGCGCCTTCATATTTGCTGTTCTTTTGAATTTCAAACACATCTTCCTCTACATGGCTCCGGCTTTTGCTGTATACTTTTTGAAATTTCATTGCTTGCAGCAAAAACAAACAATGGCCAAACTCAGAGCATTCAGTCAGCTTCTAATGGTTGGCCTTTTGCCATTCCTGCTGTCTTTGGGACCGTTTTGGCGACAAATACCTCAATTAATGAGCCGTCTATTCCCATTTAAACGCGGCTTGACCCACGCCTATTGGGCCCCCAATCTGTGGTCACTTTATAATGCAGCAGATAAGGTGGCTGGAAGTCTTCTTGGCCGCTCCGCAAAGGGTCCCACCACGACTTCAGGTCTTGTAACGGAAATCGAGCACGCGGTCCTCCCGACAATAACACCGCCCGTGACATTTGCTTTAACGTTAATCTTCATGTTGCCCATTCTTTGGAAGCTCTTCCAAACCAAATCTGAGAAGTAAGTGGCGGACTAGATTCGAACTACGTAAACGTATTTAACACCCAAATCTGTTCCAGACAAGCTCCAGTGGTGTTCCTCCGTGCCGTTGTACTTTGTGCTTGCTCATCGTTCGTGTTCGGATGGCATGTCCACGAGAAAGCCATTCTTATGTGCCTTATTCCTTTGTGGTATGTCTGGCTAACTTTTTCAGCTAACAGACAAACAATTAATTCATTAAACTCTACTGCTTCTCCTTTAGCTTGACCACAATTCTCTGTGAACAGGATGCGAAATGGGGCTATATCTTGGCCATTGCTGGGTACTACTCCTTGTTTCCACTGCTCTTTGAAGTTGACTTGCTTGTTCCACGGTACTCTCTTTATTTGGCCTATGTGGCCATGATGTATGGTCAAGTGCGTCGCCTTTATCCGACATTCCAAGACTATTGTTTTCTCGAATGGGCATATTTCCTAGGATTCATTGCCATTCCCATATACGAGCATATTGTGAGTCGTCTTTTGGGTCTGCATGTCCGTTTGCCGTTTTTGCCACTTCTCTTGACCTCCGTCTATTCTGCTCTGGGTGTACTCTATTTCTATGTGCGATATTATGTGTATGCAATGGAATTGAACACTTGGTTCAAGCAACAGCCCCTTAAACCCCAGAAGAAAACACAGAGGAAACGTAAAACCAAAACGAAAGCACAATAAACCAAAGTATTAGAAAAAAGAAAGATAATATAGTAATGTTTGTCAGAATATTCTCAAATTTGGAAGACTTATCAATCTGTAATAATGAAGCCGAATCGTTAGCATATCTTTTGCAAATTACCCATGAATTTGTTCCATTTCAGCATTTGTCTCAAGACCTAGTGTCTAGACTCTAGATCATTTTGGCGTTTCTGTCCCACTGTTCAGGGCTCCGTATTCAGTAAGTGTTGGTTAATGGTAAATGCCGGCCAAACAGCTGTTCTTTGATTTCGCAATTTGAATTTGTCTTGCGGTGTTGCTGCTGTATTTGCTGCTCGGTGTATCGTCTTTTACTTTTATTTACGTAATTTTTGAAACTGTCAAAAACCCACTCTGACCAAAATTCAATGATCTAAAACAAAGTCATCTAGGGGCGTCATCATTTAGAGTGGTCAAACCTGTTGCTCGGCCATGTCGCGATCTGCCCAAGATTTATTTGGGGTGTTGCGGGGCATGCAGATAGTTGCGGAGGCGTGCGGACGAGAGCATCTTGCGCTGACTAAACATCTGTGGAGCAACTCAAGTGTGCGAGAGCTGCTGTCGGAGAATGTGAGTCAGACACAGCACAAATGTCGTAAGGTTGCCGAGCAGCCCGGAGAGGAACTAAGACGCATTCAATTGATGGTAAATGAGACGAGCGAACGTAGTTACGTTGTGGCCAAAGGATTGTGTCATTTAATTGAAACGAAATTCGCTCATCAAATGGACTCAACTAAGGCGGCACCAGAAGAGCAAGGCGGAACGTCATCGGGACAAAATCCAAAAGTAGTGCCTAAAACGGTGGCCCAACATGGAGATTTTGATGCATCCAATTTGGATATATCATCGATAACCTTATTAGAATTTGAAGAGATTCTCTCCAAGCGAAATAAAAATCGCAATGTTAGCCTAAGAACTTCCGTAACACCAGCAAAGAATAGCGAACAGACAGTGCCGCAATCCAACACCATCTCATCCGCTTCCTCCTCCAACGTTGTGAGAGAAGATCCCAAACCACCGACATCTCCTCCACCAACTAATGAGGGCATTATTGCTAAGGATACAGAATATGTGAATAATGTTTTGCGTTTTGTTGCTAGCTCACCTAGTGGCACATCATCTGAAAGTGCAAGTGGAACTGGAGCTGGCACTAAACCAATTGATGTACCCGAACTGAGTAAAGTGGCCAAGCAACGCAAGGTGCCCTCCTCACGTATTGGTCGCATGGCGTCGTTTGGTGGCCTGTTTGCCGGCCTGGGCCTTGGTACGATCAATGAACTGACCAAGGGAGCACTCGGACTGGGCGGCTCCACAAATATGCGGGAGGCTCTGCTTAGTCCGGCCAATGCTGAACGTATAGTGGACACCTTATGCAAAGTGCGTGGCGCTGCTCTGAAAATTGGCCAAATCCTAAGTATACAGGACTCAAATGTTGTCTCACCACAACTGGCCAAGGCTTTCGAGCGAGTGCGTCAGGCAGCCGATTATATGCCAGATTGGCAAGTGGAACGTGTAATGACCACACAACTGGGTCCGAATTGGCGTCAGCTTTTAACCAAGTTCGAAGATCGGCCATTCGCAGCTGCTTCCATTGGTCAAGTACATCGGGCCACTCTCAAGTCGGGCATGCAGGTGGCCATTAAGATACAATATCCTGGCGTCGCACAGAGCATCGAGAGTGATATTGATAATCTTGTTGGCATGCTTAAGGTTTGGGATGTCTTTCCGCAGGGCTTCTTCATTGATAATGTTGTCCGTGTGGCCAAACGAGAGCTACAGTGGGAGGTAGACTATGCCCGGGAGGCGGAATATACCGAAAGGTTTCGAGAAATGATAACCAACTATCCGGAGTATTACGTGCCCAAAGTGATAAGGGAATTGACCACATCAAGTGTTCTCACCACAGAGCTGGTGCCCGGTGTTCCTCTGGACAAGTGCTTTGATCTGAGGTAAGCGGTTCAATGGATCATTTAACTTCCGTGTCATTAACTTCGGTCTTTATATCACAGCTATGAGCATCGCTTACATATCGGAGCCTCTGTGCTGAAGCTTTGCCTGCGAGAACTCTTTGAAATTGAGTGTATGCAGACAGATCCGAATTGGTCGAATTTCCTATACGATGCACCCAGCCGGCGGCTAATGCTTATCGATTTTGGCTCTACGCGCTTCTACAAGCATGACTTCATTCGCAATTATCGCAAGGTGATCATCAGTGCCGCGGAGAACAATCGTGATGGAGTTCTAGAGATGTCCCGAGAAATGGGATTCCTTACTGGCTACGAAACGAAGCAAATGGAACAAGCCCATGTTGACGCTGTCATGATCCTCGGCGAAATCTTTCGCTATGATGGTGAATTTGATTTCGGCAAACAGAATACTACCGAACGATTGGCAGCCTTGGTGCCCACAATGGTAGCCCACCGCCTCTGCCCTCCGCCCGAGGAGATCTACTCGATTCATCGCAAATTGTCGGGCATCTTTTTACTCTGTGCCCGTCTTAATGTTCGCATGAATTGCCAGCCCTTCTATCGGGACATCATTCTTGGCAAATTCAAGGACCAACTGAAGCCATAACCTGTAGATAAAATGTGACTTTTCTTCTCTCTTTGTTACTAATCCTTAACATAAAATGCTCTTAAGTTTTTGTTTTGTAATTACATAAAAGAAAAGTGAAATTCGAAAAAATGCTTTCAACACATATTTTAAATTTCTCTTATTGTGCTTTTGATGTTTGAAAAATTAGCTTTTAAATTGTTTAGTTTGATCGAAAATAGTCTCGAAAAATCCAGACAAATGTCTTGTGACCTTAGGTTATTCAATCAAAGAGCAATAGTTTTAACCTAGTGACATGTTGTCCATATTTCATTCCTAACTCATGAATACTTACTTGTACACATATTATAAATACTGAGAAAAACCTACAGAAAATACAATATTAAGTCCTGGCATTGGTTGCATAAGGAAATGTTCTCCAAAGTATGTTCTAGGAGTTTAAAATACGAGCAGGGGGAGGATGATGTGAAAGATACAATAGTGGACTTACAGCAACTGGCTAAAGAAGTAAGCGTTATGCATGATGAGTTGGATCTAATTCAGGATAGATTACATATCAGTGTACCCCGTTGTCCGGAAATAGTACCAGTAACCTGTGCAAGTGAGAAATGGGTGCAGTTATACGGATGTAAGCAGCCGGACATAAGACATCTTCAATCACAGACTAAGCATCTGGAATATCAACTAAATAAATTAAAAAAGTGTAGCCAAATGGCGAAGCTTCGGATTGAGGGGCTGGAGAAACGGCGTTATGCCCAGAAGAAAACATCCTTTGATTTACAGATAAAGTACAATTGGATTCGATCCAAATACTTGCAAATGGAGCACAATCACGGCAAGTGCCTTCAACGTTATCGCCATAATCGTACCAAATTCGCCACCTGGACAGAGGTTCATCAAGGGGCTGATGAGCTAAAGTTGATATATAAGAAATTGCTAGATCAAATGTGCGACAAACCGACTTATTGTGCACAGAAGAAGTCTGTCTTAAGAGAGATTAGTTTGTTGAATTCACGATGTGTCGGGGCCATACAAGTCACTCTGATGAAGGGTAAGGAATTGGAAGAATGCTGGCGTATTCCCCGCCATCAAGCACAGAAACAAATACTAAAGGATAATGCCACCAGAAGGTGCCAACAGTTAGCGAAGAAAGATTTTTCAAAAATTTCTTATGATGTCAAGATTAATCTTAATTCGGAACTTTCTTTCAACTGGGATCGTCAGAACATGAAAGAAAAGTCAAGCACGGATCTGTCTCTGAAATGGAAGTCATGAAGCCGCTAGCTCCAAGCTGGTATGGACCATTTCTATTGGCAACCAATCTGGAACCTTCTTCGTTCAAAAAGTGATAAGATATCCCATCAGCAAGACATGTGTATAAGAAATTCAGCCAAGTCCTCTTTGTAATTTTTCAGTGAATCTGATAAAAATATATACCATACATGTACATATCTTTTAGTCTGAATAAAAAGTGCTAAGGCATATAAATGTCCTAAGGTTGAGGAGCAAACCTATCGTAATCGACATTATTGTAGCAAACCTATCGTTATCGACATATCGTAGCAAAGTTATCGTAATCGACAAATCGGAGTAAATTTATCGAAATCGACATATCGGAGCAGAGTTATCGACATATCGGAGCAAACCCGATCGTAATCGACAAATCGGAGTAAATTTATCGAAATCGACATATCGGAGCAGAGTTATCGACATATCGGAGCAAAGTTATCGTAATCGACAAATCGGAGCAAATTTATCGAAATCGACATCATCGGTGAAAAGTTATCGTTATCGAGTTCGCCAACAAAATAACTGAAAGCCTAACATCGCAAGCCCAAAAAAGTTCATTCGCTCTCAACGAACGAAAATATGGTTGAGTTTACAAAATTTCTTGATTTTGTGAAACAAATATATAGTTCAGAATACAATATTCGGCTGCCAGAGCAGCCGAATATTCCACGATTTTAGAATTCAGAGTAAAATATTCGACTGCCAGAGCAGTTCAAACAAGGCGCCAAAACAAAAAAAAAAACAACAGGCTGGCATCGCTATCCATAAAAAATGGCCAACTACTCTAAAATAACAAATATTTAAAAACTAAGCTAGTTAAGAATTATAATATGTAGTGAAGTGAAATTCAATTAAAATTTAATAGTTGCTTGTCTTAAAAGCGTTCCACCTTTGTTTCTTATTTACTAGTTGCCAAATTTCAGTTAGATTATTGAACAAAAAAGTCTGGTAATGAAATATGCCCTCACAGCTGCGTGCGAGCGCAATGTGAGAAGCAACAGAACAGATAAACAAAGTATTTTGTATCTTTGAAGTGCGTTTTTGAATTTCGTGCGCGACGGATCGGTCTTGTCCTCGGAGATCGCTGTTGTCAGTGTCGATCGTTGTGCATTTTGTGCGTAAGAGTTTGTCAGCGACAGCATTTACATTCGTTTGAAACTAAATTCTTTTTTTTTTTTTTGTTGTTATTAATAGTATTTTTTATTCTTCATGCTACTTTAATTCAATTTAAGTTAATTTGTTTATAAATCGCTGCGCGCGCGCTCTCTTCATCTCTGTCTGGCTTTTGCTCTCTCGCTCTAGCGCATTTTCTGTCTCTGCCACCCATCGTTCTCTTTGTTGTGCTGCGTTTATTAATTTAATATATGTACATATGTATGTATATTTAAGTATAAAGTATTTTTTTTTTGTATTTTAGTCAAATATAAAGTTTTTTTTTTATTATGCAAAAAAGTGATAACAACAGCAAATGTTTGAGTGTTTAAGTGTGTTTGTGTGGGTGCGAGGAAGTTACAGTTTAATGTTGGTTAGTTTCAATTGCCGACAACAACAGCGACAGCCACAACAACAACTAACCTGCTGATTGATGCCCCGGTTTATGCAGAGAGGCAAGTACACACATACACACACAGATATGTATATACAAACATAAAAACATTCATGCATCTTCCAATTGCACTGCCAGAACCCATCAACATCAACAGCCAAAGAGGCAGCAAATATTTTCTCCTCTGTTTTTTTGTTGTATTTTTTTTTTTTTTTTTTTTTTTTATCAATGAAAGTGAATTGAAATCGGGGAAGAAGTTAAGTCTGATCGACTGCACAAATACCAATTAACCAAAGTGAAAAAAATGCAATAACTATTCCCAATGTTTTTGAAAAGTGTGAAGGCTCCCTGTCGTATGCGTAATATATTCAAAGTTACGAGTCTGATAGTTATTCGCAATTGTTTAGTTTCGTTTAACAAAATCTTTCGTAATATACGGATTTCTCTGTTATGGAAGATAAAGAAGAATTCGTTTGAAGTATTTGCGCTAGTGAACAATTTTTATTGTTATTATTATTATAAACACTTTAAAGCCAAGTACCTAGTAGAGTAGGTTAAGGCAAGGCAAGGTGGGGTGGTGGGTGTTATATGAAAAATAAACTAGATTTATTCAGTTTTACACACATTTATATTTGCCTTGACTAATGTGGCTTCGTTTAATGTTCCCACGTACAAACACATATATCTAGATACATACATTTGTATCTTTTGGAGGGTACACAAGTCATGAGTTTCCAGCATTCAAATGAAGTCCTAGACATCCAAAAGGAAAATGAATTTATGGTGGGTATTGACAATTCGATAGTGCCGATATGTTGCTATATAAATGTACATACATGTAAGTATGTTTTTGTTAACATCAAGAATTTGCTTCTCTTCTCGTTTGTTTGTTGTCTCTCTTCTTCTTCTATCAATGATGATGGTGGTAACAAGTATCATAACAACAAAAAACAAAAGCACATTGAAAAACGTCTTCGATTTTTATATATGTACCTAAATACATATAACAATATGAGGCAAATAAACTTATGTCTTTATATACATACCTATGTACATATATACATACATACATATGTACATATACATATGTATATAAAGAAATGCCGTTGCCAGCAGCAGCCCAGCCAAGTCTTTGCCTCTGTCTCTCTGACCACCCCCTGCCCACCCATGCCTCCCATTCTCTTTCTCTGTCTCTCTCTGCAACAACAAGAAACCTTTTGATAATCATATCACGCAGTTCCACTGATAATTCCCTCCGATTGTGTATGTAGGCGATCGCAGTGCTCTCTCTCTCTCTTTGCTTGAATGCGAGCGAGGGCTTTATCAGTCAGTCAGTCAGCAGGGCGCGAGCGCTTGCTGACTTCTCTCTTGCTGCCACTGCCACTGCCACTGAATCTGGCCTTACTATCTCTCTGAGCGCAGTATTTTTAATCGAGATTGGGAGAGAGAGAAAGAGAGACGGACATAAAGAGATATAGAGGCAACAACTAGCAAGAAGCGAAAAAAACTATACCTAAAATCGTATATTAAATTTAGAATACAATAAAATTTTCTTAAAATTGAACAAGTCAAGAATTTTTTACCGATCTCCAAAACCAATTTCTAATTCAATATCAAGCTCTCGCAACGATATTATTTGAACACCTTATTACCTTTATTAATTTAAAACACAATCGTAAGTATAGCTTACCTTTTAAATAGCATAAGAATGTTTTGATGTCAGACATTTTTCCATGAATTCTTTTCAATGATTTTGACCTTTGGTCTAAAAAATGCGTTGCAAATATCTGAAATTGCAAATTATTATATTAATATTAATTTATGCATGTCTTTAAATGAAAATTGTGTTATATTACGTGTTATTTAGTTTACTGAAAAAAATTTTAGTTTACTGTAGTCACGCCTAAGTCAACTTACATGTTCGCCTTATTTAGTTGTGACTTCCAACAAGATTTTACATTAAAAGAGTGACTAGGCAATAGCTCTGTTGGCAAGGGATCTTGGTAACTGTTATATTAAGCCCGAAGAAAACATTTAAGCTCTAGTTTGGTATTTAAATTGAATAAGCCGCTCTTTAAGGGCCATCAAGTGTTGATCCGTTGGTATATGTACATATGTATGTATGTATGCATCGTTATGGCACCTTGCTTCAATTGCTGTCAATTCTAAACATATGGTTATAGCAAAGATAATTGATGTACCTATGTACGTGTGTATGTATATATATTTATATGTGAGTAGATTTGGGTATCTATGTATGCATCCATATGCATGTATGTACATACATGTATGTATCAATTTATGTTGAAGTCCCACTTTGGTTGATTTGTGAAAACTATTGTGTAATTTACATTAACAAGCGGATGTCGCTGCCTTCTACTGACCACTGACTACGGACTACTACTAAAATATAATGAACCAATTACCCAGTTTGTGTCTCTTGCTTGATTCGATTACTCTGCACCATCATCATCATCGTTATCATCATCATCATCATCATCATCATCATCATCATAATCATCATTAGCACTGTTTTTTTGTTCTTCTTTCTGTTTTTGCAATTCACATTCTTCTGTCTGATCTCCTGTCCTCACATACCTTCCGCAAGCTTGTTCATTCCATTTTGATTCCAAACGACACCCACTTGAGTTTGATTCAGTGGCAAAGGCGAGTAAGGTTTAATTCTATATAGAAACATATATGTGTACATATGTAGATACATACTTCCGCCCTTACGTAGTCTACCCTCATACCGTTCCTTTCCAAACTTACCCAAAATTATAAATGTAATTCCCTTGTATTTATTTACTCAAACTCTTTTGATTTAGAATTTGTGCATTATGCAGAGCTACGATTGGCGTAGTATGAATCAAAATTTGTGTCTCTTGAATATTCGATTTATTTGTTCAATAAATGGTTAATCAGTAAAATTGTCGTGGAAAACATCTGCGGGATATTAAGTATGTTCCTAATTAACTAACTATATGCCTGACGGGTGACCCATTTTCGGTTAATTCATACATGTAAATAACCCTTAAATGGTGAAATACCTCCCTTCTCTCTCCTTAATTTATATATAGAAACACACGTATGTACATACATACATACATATGTACTTACTTTCTTCCTAAGATCTTTTCAGTTTCACGGCTTCGGTTTAAAGATTTGTGCATACATCTCAAATAAAAGAGAATATTGTTGTTTTATTTTTGTGTATTTGGTATTTTCTATTGTTTTAACCCAACCCCCACCCATTAACACCCTACATTACCCACCACACACCCCGTCTCGTATCTGGCAACAGTTCCAATTACAACATGTGGCAACTATAATTGTTTTTGCCGGTTATTTTCCAAGTTCCTTCCAGTTTTGTTGATTGATTTTTGAATATTCATGAAGCTGATCTTTTACACACACACACATAGGTGTAGGTATATGTAGGTACATACATACATACATGTGTCCATATGTGCACATAAGTTTACAATTTGTCTAATAACTCCTAACAAACGCCCTGGACTCAAGGAACGAGGAAATTGTCGATAAATTATGTTTTGAACAGTCGCCTGTTGTATCAATATACACAGCTATACATAAAGATATGAAATTAACAAAATTTCATTCCCAATGTCTACGATTGACCGATTTTGCAGATTTAGGTTCGGGATTTAAATGGCCCTTTCAATATATTTGTGTAGATATTCGGTCGATTTACAAAACATGTGGGTGTGCGTTAGTGAAAAGATATTTTTTTAATAATTATGATAATTTCCATTAGGGTTCTAAAAAGTTTCGATTTGAAGTTTATGTGTGTGAGCCGATTGTTTAACATTTTCCATCTGGCTAGTGCAATTTTCATAAATCTACGAGAATTTTTGTGTAATCATATTCAAAAACAAAAACAAACACGCAAAATGAATCCAAGAATAGAAGCCAAAATGAACACCAAAAAAATTACTTGGCAATAATAATAACAATATCAAATTGTGTTGTGTAGGGTAGTATAAACAACAAACAAACACTTGGGTTTACTGATTTCCTATTGGTCATTGGTATATACATTTGTATTTTAAAAACCGAAGACCATCTAATGAACCAGTGCCTATGAGTGAGTGATCGGTGTGAGAGCGATAGAAATTCGAAAATAGGTGTCCAGTCTATAAATTTTTCTCCAATAATTATTGTTACACATTCACCCAGATGCACTTTGAATCTCTTCATCCTGATGGTGTGTAAACAAAATAATAGTGTGTTGGTATGCAAGAAACTTGTTTCGTTTGAGTTGAGGTAGCAAGAGATGGACACAGCATTCTTGGTTTCTTGGCGTCATCAATATTACCTCATGATGACGTTCAACTCTGCAATGAAGCCTAAAGCTGTTGTGCCGGTTCGTTATTGCCAGCATAGTTGAGTTCCGTTCTACAGACGACCTTAAACAGGGTAGGTTAGGGAGGAGAAGTATGCTGGAGAGGGGGTGATCGTTACTATCATCTTCTTCATTTCGATGATGATGATCATCATCATCTTTATCTGTATCAGCCTTTAAAGTTGGGGGACTGGAGCAAACCACTTTTTGTTTTGTTTTCATATATTGTAGACCTGTTGCTGCCGCATAGTTTACTTCCCTTCCTCCCCCTTGCCAACAACATACACCATATACATACCTCCTCTTTGTACCCCTCGTTTCATATACACAGTTGCTTATTTTTCTTCTTTGCCCACAAGTTAGGTGTTTTTTTTTTCGTTTTTGTTTTTTACAACCGGTTCGCATTTTGTTGCTATTTTTGTTCTCTCTCTCTGGGCGTGAGTGCAGCAGACCCCAAAGGAAGAGAGAGACACAGCGAACAAGAGAGATAGAGACAGAGAGAGAGAGAGGAAGAAGGGAAAATGTGCGGGAGCAAGGAGAATGATGGAAATTAAAATGTCACTTAAATTTTTGAAAATAAATATCATACATTTATTTTCTTATTGAATATGGTCAAGTGCTATGTAATTTCCATTTAACACTAATTTCATTTCAACTAAAGTTCACTTACCGCTAGGTGGTAAAGAACTGGAGGCTATAGAAGGAGGCAGGGGGAGTGACAGCTGACTGACTTTTGATTACAGCTTGGTATGTCCGTGTTTGCCCGTTCCACATGTCCCACCGTCTTTCAGTCAGTCAGTCAGTCAGTCAGTTTGTCTGGTATCAGTGGTACGTAACGAAAAAGAAAAACTGTCGCCAGTGTGTATTTTTTTTTTTTATTTTTTATTGATAAGCAAAAAAGGTAACAACTCTATATATACATTCATTCGCACTCTCTCTTTCTTTCACCGATCCTCTTACTTTTACTCCCTCTCTCTCTCTCATCGTTTAGCTAAAATGCAAAAATACAGATTCGATCGAACTTCTAAACATTATGATTTCTAAAATACAGTATTTCCGACACCATTGAGTGTATTTTTTTATTTGATCGGCCTTATATACTAAGTGGTGTTGTAATATGAATCGAAATAATCATGAATCATAAGAAAGACCTTGGACTCGTGAGGTCCTTGCACTTGCTGAGATCAGTGAGAACGTTTTGCAACCTGTAGGGTTAAAAAAACAGTTTAAATCCAGAAATACTGTAATGTGCCTAGATAGAAATAGAAAATTCCATTGAAAGTTTATTCAACTCGTGCTTTTATTTATTGATCTTACCTGTTTGCTTAATTGTAACGATCAATGTTATATAATTTGAAGCACAGCACGTGTGGACAGCTATCAGCTGCTTGATTCAGTCACCATTTGGGATGACCAAAATTGTGGCTAAATTTATTCCCTTTTCCAAAAGAAAGAAATTATTGTTGAACAACTGTGTGTGAAAGACCTTATGGATAAATAATATTAAAAATAAAATGAGATATTTGTTAAATATCCATAACGGAAAAAAAATTAAGACAGATGAGTTTGCTTTGTGTCACCTCATCTCGAAGCGTGGGTAGTCTGTTAGGTAGGTAGGTCAGTATCTCAGGTGTGTGAGATAAAGCGCTTTGTATGCATGTGTGTGGGTGTGTATTAACAGCTGATCCATCCGTTCCACACGTTTTCTTTCACTTTACCGACGATTTGTTTTCCGCTTGACAACCATTTGAATTTGAAACTTTTCTTGTTTTGTTTTTGTTCTTGCGTGTTTGGTTCAATTTTTTTGTTAAACCAAACTTGTATATCGGAAACTTTTGACGAATGCAAGTAAGTTAAAATAAAATAAATAGATACATACATATGTATTATGTGTAGGTCTGTATATTGTATCTATCTGTAAACAAAATAGAAACTCAACCAATTAGCGCTTCAAAAATGACCAGACATAAAGTTATTGACGCCTCAGTCTTATTTTCATTCTTGAAAACGCTTGCAGACGTCAATTTATTGTGATCATTAGTTGATGAATCGGTAAACCAATACCGAAGTCGACAGTTGTGATACCTTAGGAAATAATTCAAAGGAAAACAGGATTGCTTATAGTTGATATCAGTGTCTGTGTCCAAAGTTCTCCTTAAAGTATATCAAACAATAATATACTTTGTTAACTTGTCTATGTAATTTGCAATTCCCATTGTCCTCTTTTTCTCTATGTTCATATACTTTGAATGCTTTGCTTGCTATAGGGTATGTGCGAAACAACATTAAACTTAAACTCAATGTCGTCGTCGTCTAACACCTTTACGCTTACTTTATGGTTTTGGCTCAATTTGTCAACTGCGGAGGCAAATAAACGTCGTCGTCGATGTTAGTAAGTAGTGTGTGTTATATGTGTGTGTGTGTGTGTGTGATGTGACTCGCATTTCGTTATTAAATGATTTCATTTGATTTGATTTGATTTGATTTGATTTGACTCGAGTTGTGCTTGGGTCGCGTGCCATGGATTGAAATTGAAATTGGAACATGACCTGCTAGCAAAAGACCAGACCACCCAATTGCGATCAGACCAAGTGTACATATGTGAGTATTCATAAAATATTCATTTGATTACCTCTGGTGCCAAAAAAAATTGTCAAACATAAAAGTGTCAAGGTTCTTACCTAAGCGAAACGACAAATGCGGAATATATCCAGACTTGACTGGCTTAATCTGAATAGAAATTTGCTTTGACTCTTTTTTGACACAAATATATTAACTAGAGTTGTGTGTTTTAAGTGCCGCAAATTAAGTGTTGAATAGTTCTATTAGGCGTGCTAATAAATAATCCTCGGTTTTAGTAGTTTTTTATTCCCACACGATTGATAAGGTAAGTTATTTGTTGCTAAAATTTAATACACCTTCCCAAAATGAGCTTTAGTCAAATGATATACAAATATATACCAAACTATTGATAAATACTTGATGCTGAAAGTCATTTCAAGGTGCGATACTCTTCCGGGAGACGCTATCAAAAAAACAAAGTTTTGCAAAAATTATAAACTTAAATTCAAAAGCCCGGACTAGAGAACGCCAAATAAAGCAGGACAGTCCAAACGTACCATCCTATAATAACAATGGCCCTGGCAATGACTGTCCACATTGCAACACATACAAACATGCTTGGTCAGAGTGGGAAGAGGACAAAATGCGGTTTGCCAACACAAAACGGTAACTCATTGCAACCCGGAAATGGCAAGTGAAAGCATCCAGGCTCCATTTGCTAGGGTTGCCCTTGGCAACGGGGCACCAAAACCGACATCCAAACAGGCCTCTAGCAAACAACCGAACCCGCAACCAAGTCCAAGGTTACTACAGCAATGACCCAAACTCAAACCTTTAACCAAATTAAAATAGAATTTCAGTGCACTGAAGATGGTTTATGAACTCATATTATTTGGCAACCAGCATTTTGCATACTTCATAAAAACCCTAAAGATATGAGAGAGAGAAAGCACATGCTTTACTGATATTACATGACTAATTTCTGCAAATTTTAATCAGAAGCAGATTAAACTAATAGTAAGGATTAAAAATTCAATCTGAAAATCTAAAATATTAAAAGTTCGGAGAGAACAAACCATTAACAAAAAAAAATTCATTTAGGACACTTTATATTTGGTCCTGAATTGCTTTTGGAGCCGACATTCAAAATGTTGCATTTGATAGTTTGTTTCATATGTAAATACCGGGAACTTGTAATGAACTGAAATGGGCAAATTTGAATCCACAATTAAAACACATTTTCGAGTAAATCGAAAGTAGAAAACTAAATGGCTTTAAACAGTTAATTTGACTGACTGACCAGTTGGCAGATGCATTTGTATTTCGACTTTTCAGTTTGCTGCTAATCATTCTATCACACACACGCACACACACGTATACGGACACTGTATTCTATTTTATACTCACTCTCTCTTTGTCTGTCCCTCTTTTTAGATATCTATATACCTACAAATTGCAACAATATACATACATAAATACATATGTATGTAGATATATGTATAAAGAGAGAGCGAGAGAGTGAGACACTGAGATATTCCTGGGCTCTAGTTTCAGTTTCAGTTGTTGTTGTCACAACAATTAACAATTAAAATTGATAACGATTTTTAATTACGACAATGCCTACATCGACGCTAAAAATCGAATGCCAAGAGTTTTTCAAATGGGCTTTGTTGTACAACAAACTTCTTGGTTGCGTTCATTTTTTTGTTTTTGTTTTTTATCTCTCAGTTAACATTGAAATAATGTTGGTCTACTTAATTACTTACTGGCATACATAAAGATAGAGGTAGACCCGCATACATACATATATGTACATATACATGTACACCTATGCATGTTTGTCCACACATACACATAAACACATATGTTTTAGTTGGTTTGTAGGTGTTACGAGTTGAATTACTCCCATGTTTATGTCATTAATTTTCCCGAACACTACCCCACCACCCACTATCCAGCCCACCATCATCTATACCTGGTAGCAGTTCGAGCCATATCTGTGGACTGCAATGATAAAGCGCCTAAACATATTGTTAACATGCTCATTTTGTTGTAACTGAAATTAAGTCAAATTAAATTTGAATTCCAATACTGTATTGATGGCAATCTATTTGATTTATTATTTTCACTTGCAGCTTACACTAACTACAAAGATAAGGAGCACGAAATTTCATTAAAGGTAAGATCGCAATATGTAATTTTCAATTGTTGTAAGTTTTTCTAGACTTGTTTGTAACCTCTTGGATAAAGCCTGTAGGCTTTGATTCAGTTGATTCTTTGGATATCGCATTATTATTGTAAATTTTAAACATTTTTAAAAAATGAAGAATACCATATCGGTTTTAAAGGAAGTATTTTAGTATTTGCATTTTTGGAACTTTGTATTTTTAAATGTGCATTTTATATCATTTAGCTTTACCATTTAAAGAAAACATGATATTTTATGATGGTCCTCTGATTAGAACGAAATATTTTCTTTAAGTTTAAGGGTAAATTTACATATTTTCGTCAATTGTTCAGTCATATATATTCAAGTGTGAAGAACTAAAATATATACATACATACATATGTGCACACATTTATATTTTATTAAATACAGTCTCTACGCTTTGTAATTATTCATATTTCTTTATCTAGTACGAGCCGATTCTGACTCTGGGTATCGTTCTCGGTGCGGGTGCGGGTCCGGGTCTGGGTCCGGGTCATCTCTCATTGTCAGGAGGCATTGCCAACGACATATTCAAAAGCTGTGTTAGGCGCCGCCGTTGATCAATGGGCGGACATATCAAGGCGCATTAGTGAGCCACTCCTCTAGGCTGACGCATTAGGGCAGATGTGTTGAGACCTGGTTGAGGGCGATAACAAAGTTTTACCGTTGATACATATGTGAATATTGTTTAATTATATAATAGTATGCAGATAGATATATCTATCAACGGTTGACTTGACTCTCCTGCACTGCATTAGCTGATTTTAATTAATTTCTTTGTTTTGCGTCCACAATTGGACAAGTGTGCGAATTGTTTTATCGACCAAACATCATCATTATATGTATGTTTGTGTACATCGAATTGTTTTCAAATGGCTAACCGACTGAATCAGAGATAATGTTATTTCAATTATTGGTTTACAAGTCGACCGAAATGTAATTTCGTGTTCCTTTGTTGTCATATTGGCCGAATAATGTTTGCATATGTTTTTACATACAATAGGCGATATCTCTGGGCAAGACATACAGTAGTGATGCTGGCAGTTGTATACTTAAAAACATCTAAATAGTCCTTATTTTATTGAATTCATGAAACATATTTTTCTTCTTAGATACTAAAATTACTTTGAATAACAGTTTAAATACAAGTAGCTCTAGTGTGATACCTTCTGGTGTAGATGCGAGGGCGGCATAACTGATTTGTAGGCTTTTTTAATTAGACATTGAATAGGAAGATGTGTGTGTTTCGCTGCATTTTCATTGTCATACATATAATTAAATCAGAAACCGTTTAGGAAAAAGTTAAGTCTTCATTATCATATGGGCTTCTATAATTGTTCTTTTTAAAATTCAACTAAAGTTTACCCTCTTAAAACTGTTTGCCACGCTGATTCAACGCGGCAATTTCTGCTGAATCTCGAAATTCAACCATCGAGATTCTTATTTACGTACACTGTTTGTCCCCCACTTGCATTTAGTTTGTGGTTGTTTATTATGATTAACCATTTGTCATTGGATTTCAGTAAAGTTGCAACGTCCCCTACGATACCACACCTCCCCACCCAACCACAATTTTTCCATCCCAGTGTGCATATGTTGTCTGTTGGTTGCATTGTTGTCAACTGGTTGAGTTGCTTTTTGTCCATTGACGTCACTGCCAAACAAGCGCAAAAGCAAAAAGTTGAAGGAGGGTGAGTTGCATGTTGCACGCACACATACAACACATCTCCCCGACCCATCACACCCAACGCCTCAAACGCCACTCCCAATCCCTCAATCAGCAACCCCCAAATCCCCAGCCATGGCAGCGGTAAATGCAGCGACAGCGGCAACCTCCTTGTTTTTTGTGCACCACTTAAGTAAGCAGGTCAGGCCGCAGTTCACTGAGTGCGACTAACAGCGAGCAATAGCTCTATGCTATGGTTCTTGCGGTTTACCCCACGTTCCTTACTTCCACTTCCCATTTTCTCCCCTTTCCCTCTGTCAACAATAACAATAACAGCAGCAACTCGGTCAGTTTGCGGTTTCCTTGAAGAATTGTGAATAGTCTCTAAAAAGCAGCAAGAGAGAGAGAGAGGCAGAAAAAGAGACGCCCATTGCACTGTGTTTTTTTCTTCATTTTCATTTTTCGTTAGCTGAAATTGAAATTGATTTTTTATGAGTGAGAATCCCAAGTCCGAGAATCAGCCAGCCAGCCAGCCAGACCAGTTTCAGTTTCAGTCTCCGTTGCGGTCCAGGTGAGAAAGGCTAAAGAAAAAAATCAATTTCAATTAACCAAATATGTATGCAAATAAATATGTATGAAGTTCCAGCCACAAGTCATAAATATGCACGAATTGCCGAGGATTTTTCTTAATAAATATACACGTATAAAATATTCCCTTCCTTTTTGTGTATTTTATTGATATTAAAAGGGCACAGCAAAATATTTGATTCTTTGTTTTTCTGTGAGAGTTGTTGTTGACTTGAGTTGGCTAATAATTGCTCCAAAATATAACAAACAAATTTACAAAATTGGCAGCAGCACCAACAATGAAACCAAGCAACAAAATCAAGTTGTCAGCTAGCGAAGAGTCAGTCCGACATTTATAGGGAAAGTCACGTTTTGCATTTTTGTTTTCCCCCTTTTCTTTTCCGAGAGTAAATCTATTTCTTTTTGTGTGTGTTTGTAAGAGGGTCTCTCTCGTATATGCTAGCAAAAGTCTACAAATTATTTGATTGATGTACTTTAAGTTATTAATAAACAAAGTCTTTTATCAGATTTTAGAGTGTAAAAGAAAAAGGAATTTCGTAAAGAGATTCCTTTTTAATATGAAGAATTGAATACAAAATTCCCATCAAAAATTGGCCACAAACAACGTTGCGTATGCGCTATATTCATGGTATATGCATGGTTCAATGTATCGCTGTGTGTGGTCTTACACTTCACTTTGCTCTACAGAAACTCAATTAGCTCAATGACAGTTTGTTAAACAAATATATACGATGAAACCAAATTTTTAATCAATAACGGACACCGAATTGTGTAGTAATTCATTTTAGTTCAGCACATAAGTAGGCAACAAAATTTTGCAAAGGCGATTTTAATCGTCAAACACTCAACCAACTACCATTAAACAATACAATAAACCGAAATTTTCTTAAAATTAAAATTATAGAGAGGTGATTTATCCTATTATGAGGATATACATATGTATATGCATAGATACGCGATTATCTGGTTATTTAACGAAATACAGTACTCACTGAATGCCATATATCTATAATCTTCTCTTTTAAAGCTTTCCCCTTCAATCAAAAAAAAGAGTCTGCTTGTTCTTTTAAACCTCAAGTTTAGTTTCAATGCTTTCTTTTTTGTTAAGTCGCATGTAAAGTTCCGTCATTTTTGAAAAATATGAAGTATTTTTATTTTGTTAAGGTATAAACCTATGTTTATATGTACATACATATATATTATTTATGCATACTTTTGTTTTGCATTAATTTTCATATTTTGTTAAGTTCAGTTTTTGGTTGTCGTTGCTTTTTATTTTTTTTCTCTTACCCTTTGTTTGGGCTTTGACATGGGTAAACGTTTACGAGTTAATTTTTTTTTTTTCGTAAGTCTAAAGTTTGTTGCATTGTACCAAGCATTAGGACAAAAAAATCCGAAGGCGAATTCACTCACGAAAATACACATACTGATACACACAGTCACACACACACATATACATACATAAAAGACAGACAAGTCCATTTTATTTGACTATCTCTGACCCATGCATAATATAGAGGAAAGCCTTGCCTTGTTTTTGTTTTTCTCCGACTTACTTTGCGGTTAGAGAGAGAGAGAGAGAGAGAGAGAGAGAAAGAGAGAGAGAAAGAGAGAGAGAGAGTGAGAGAGAGTGAGAGTGATAGTGAGAGAGAGGTAGAGAGAGAGACTGAGCGACAGAGAGAGAGAGAGATAGAAAGAGAAATGGCAAGGATACTAGCGAAAGAGAGAAAGATGTAGCACTATCATTACCATATTTAAATGCCTTATTTTACCTCGACAACAAACTAACCAACCAACTAACCTATCTCTTTGCCATCTTCTTCAACTAAACATTTACCTCAGGTATCTTGGTCCCTGCAACCGGTCGACAATGGAGACTCTACTCAATGTAATGCATTTTGAAATTTGCATGTGCTTCAAAAGCCCACAATAGTTTTAACCGTTAGTGTCTACATAGTTAGTGCAGTTAGTTAGTGCCACGTTGGGCTAATCATTATTATCATCATCTAAGCCAAGCAAGGTAAAAAAAGTCGTGACTTTTAAAACATTTCTAACAGATACACATTATAACAATATGCAGTAACCGATACAAATACATCGAGGAACACACTAAAAATCATCACATGTACCTAAATTAATATTTATCTGCACAGTTATCTATCAATTTTTGTATAAATAGACCATTTATAGACCATTACAATTTACCATCAATAGTTTTAACTTTTTTCGCATGGCTTTTGTTTTGTGGACCGCAAATGTGCATATGATTGGACGTTAGCGAAAGTTGACTTTTATGCATATTAAAAGCATTAACTTACCTTTGTCTATTCCGCACTGTCAAATGCAAAACATATACTGGTCGGATGTATGTAAGCTTGCAGCGATTACAATTGTAAAAGTCCAGGCGAACCAACAACCAAGAGTCTACAGCAAAAACATTGCACTTTGACTTTAATGCTATTGCATATTACTAGGTCAAAAGTAACGTCACACACTGTACGTGAGTGTTTGTGCGTGCATTTGTGGGGATGTGTGTGTGTGTCTGAAAGTCTTCGTGTGCAGTGTCAAACATAAATATGGCGTAAAGGTGAAACTATTGCTGGTTGCTCCCTGGCTCCTTGCTAACTGCCTGGCATAAATCGGTGTCTTTGGAGCAGGTGTGTGTGTGCTTTCTGCGTGTGTGTGTGTGAACGGGTGTGCTTCTGTGTGTATGTTGTGTGAAATTTTGCGCCCTACACGCAAAAAACCCACACATCAAGCTGGATGTGGAAAATGGCAACCAGAGAGCTAACTATTTCTAATTGGAGGTCGTTGTCGTTACTGATTGCAACTAATTTTCGGTAGACTTTATCTTGCTAGTCTCTTTCGTTCTTCTATATAATTTCGGTTTAAATATTATATACAAAATATAGCGCAAGTCACTTTTATTAAAATATTCATTTATGACTAAATGATATTGAATTTATCACTTTTCAAATTATTTCGAAATTGCAATAACGAATTCAAATCAACATAAATTATTGCGATTCGTATTCTCAGCAGCAAAATATAATCAAATGGAAATGTCATTGTTTTCGGTTAGTTGGCTAACGACTTCACCTTACTTCTTGGAGACTTTATGCACAAAACTTTATTGGGATAGTAAGGATTAAGAGCAAGTGGGCTTTGCAAACGTTTAATATTTTTGCTGCTGCAGAAATTTGGTATTTATTTGGGATTTTATCTAGCAAGAAATGCAAAGACTACACTCGAAAACTAGTCGAAATGTTGCTTTTTGGGAACTGTTATGCACTCGAACAGAACAGAACACTCGAACATTTCACTCTTTACGCTAGGTTCATTATTTTTGTCTTTTCTCTGAGTGTATATGCATAGGTATATTCAGTTTGCAGTAGAACACAGTGTGAGATTTCTATTGTTTTAGTTTACTCGGGGTCTGGATTGCTTGAGAGTGCATGGTCTCATTCATACTAATACAGTTCCAACTTTTAATCAGCCATCGTCGCCAACACAGCCATCATCATCCGATTAAGTGCTCTGTTGCCAACACTTCGAGGCCGCTCAGTCGCTTGTCCACTGTCCATTTCTGGCTTAGGCACGTGCGGTTGCACTGTCGCTAGATCCGGACGGAGAGCGTTAGTGGTATTTTGTCGATGGATTGACTAACCATGGCATTGGACATTTACTTTATTCATTGTTAGTAGTAGCTACGGCCTCGGCTTGCCATTCAATTATTGCAAAACTTAGTTGTGTTGTTTTTGTCCTTGGTGTTTATCTTCTCTTTGCTGATTTCTCAGATTTCCTGTTGCTGGATGGTTTTCGCTTTTGTTGTTGCTACTGTTGTATTGGCTTGTGTTGTACTGTTGCTGCTGTATTCTCGGCAGGCTACGCCATTTAATTAAATCGAAAATGCACTCATGTAAAATTCAATATTTTCCGCCCACTAACTTAATTAAGCCGCCATTAAAATTACAGGACCAACAGCGCAGTATTGCAATAGCCGCAGATACCGCAGCAACATCACCAGCAACCAAAACAACAGCAGCAGCAACAGAAACAGCCACAAAAACAACAACAACAATAGCAGCAGCAGGAGACAACGACGAAGGTTCCTATTTAAACAACACAATATATATTGACTAATTGTGTCTCCTCTCCCAATGTCACCAATGCGACCTGACCGGTAAAATCTGTCACTCGCATACAAAGATGAAAGATATATGTCTACCTTACCCACCTTTCTGCCTTTGGCTATCTTTGATTTTTCTCTTTTCCTTATCTTTAATCACTACCAAGAATAACAGTTTAATTTTAAATTTGCGTGATCGGAGGTTAAAATGTTTGGAATTCAATGGATTTAATTATGGATTTTTTTTATTATTTTATGGATTCTAATTCTAACATAAAATTCCAGTTCCATTCAACGTTTTCTTTGGCTAATTTATAAGTGCATAATTCGTCTAACATCTGTTTACCTACAAATGTATGTATGTAACTACAATTTTTGTTGACATAGGACCAAAGAGTTAAGAGTTGAATCGACCTAATGCTGGGATGATGATGGTGGAAACAGGAAGCTGAGGCTAGAGCTGAAACTGTGGTTGATGCCGAGTTGCCTTCATATGTCACCAGACATTTGTCATATCAAAGTGTTATGCTGTGCGTGTATGACTGTGTGTGGGTGCGTTCTAAAGTAGACATGATAAAATGGCCGCTTAGGCACTGTCAACAGCAGAAGCAGTAGTAGCACAAATGCAAATACCACACACACAGAAACATACCCACCTACATGCATTCAGATACATATATAATATACATATATCCATATGTGTATATCCATATGTATGTATATGTATCGCACACATTCTTGCCCGACTCTGAACTGGGCCGCATTTCATGTGGGTGTTTGACTGACAAATGAGACACTGACGAGCAACAATGTTGTCATGTAAATGTGTTCATTTTTTCAGCTTTACATCGGCATATGATGGTGGTAGGGGATTGTCGGGATGATGGATTAGGGTGTGATGAGGAATTAGGAGAACTGCGGGTTAGTGTGAGTTATAATACTCTGAACTTCTGTGCAATAAATAGAATGGTATTCAAGTCAATTCTGATCATCTAATATGTTCCGTCAGTACCATTTGTTAATCCGCCTCACTGTCGTTTGACCACATGATTTCATCTTTATTATTTCAAGACAAGTAAAAAGTAAATGTTTATATATCCAAGGAGGGTTGTTTGGAGTTTTCTTTCGTGAGCAAGATTGTGCTTACTAAGTCTAGGTTAGTTGAACACTTGCTTAGAAACACATAGAGTAATTTTATTTTTAGGAAGTGGTGTGAATGAACAATCTTTAAATAAAACTATTTGAGAGTATCCAATAGTCGACTCACCATACGCGTTGAAAAGAATTCCTTTCTTTTTCCCACTTGCACTTCATCGAACATGATTTGTACATAGTATAGATATATCGCTGACTATCAATCATATGCAAATAAACGATTTGAGATAGCATGGCTAATTGAAAATAACGATGTTAGTGGAATAGAGACACAGAGTGAGTGAAAGAGAGGGAGAGAGAGTCACAGCAAGAGGAGTCAGGAAGATGATTGCAAGTTACTTTTACATATTAAACGATTTGTGTTTTAATGAACATCACTCCAATTGACTTGTTAATTGAGCTATATCACATTGTTGCTGTCATTGTCAAATTGATTGATTTTCAAGCATTCAATTTGTTTAGAGCTACTGCACAATTGTTAATATTAACATTATGGATTGAAGATTGAACATAATATAATATATATCGAAGCTTACATAGTATTAGAGAACACTGAAATTTATTGATTTTGTTTATTGCACAACACTGAAATTATGGTTTTTGCAATATTTTTGCTCCTATAATGAATTAATTGATTATTATTTGGACTACTTGCAATTTGATTGATTATATAGTTTTATACACTTACATACCATACATATACATACACACATTTTTATATAGATAGTAATTGACTTTGATTTGATTGATTTATGGCATAGGTTTTACAGCGTTTACTTAGATGATAAGAACATTTTTTGCACTTATGACAGGTATGAGATTTGATTGCACGCCAAGAGGCGTTTGGAGGGAGGGAGAAATGTGTGGCAGGGGTTGGGAAGGAGGGCAGGTGATATTTTGCGATAAGCTGACAAGCAAACTGACTAACTGACTGACTTACTGGCAAACTGAGTCACTATCTGACTGACACTTTTTCTGATTATGTAGTCAACAGGTCCGGATTATACTTTGAATTGGGAACCTTTTCAATAGGACGAATCATAGGATTTTATTATTTTTAATAATAATACACGAATGCTAGCAATATTAATGTATTGCAGGATAAATTTAGACTTTAATATTTTTCGCTTTGATTGCTTCCTATGTTTTATTTTACACTTTAAAATAATTAAATTTAAAAAAACGAACGGGGTCCTACCAACATTTACTTTTGATCCGGCCTTGCTTTTCGAATCAAAATCCTTTCTGGGTGGCAATTGTCTTTTTAAAGATTATATTTGTTGGCTACCGTAGTACTAATATTTTGAGTACTTGTGATAATAAATAATGCAAAGGCGGCAGTAACGGACCTATAATGTCTGTGATTTAGCTGTTTGACAATTTATTGATAGCTCCGCTCCGCTTGCTCAACCCATATGTAATGTCTGATTAGTGTTGTGAATAATTGCTCAAAATAAATTGCCTGAAATGAGAGATACACACTAACGGGAATGATTTCTGAATTTGGTGGACTGCAAATAAAAGAAATATCTCCACTTGAGTTGATGCTCCAGTCTAAATGCAGAAGTAGACAAAAGATGCTGCAGCATATTCAAGTTAAATAAAGTTATTATTGCAACGCATAGAAGGAAGCATCTTCTACCATATAAAGTATATATATTCTTGATCAGCACAACGAGACGAGTTCATATAGCCATGTCCGTCCGTCTGTGCGAAATTTGATCAAGGTCATGTGACTATATCATGTAGCTCTCTTAGGAACGATCGATCGAAAACGGCGACTTTTATCAATAATTACGTTACTTTTCACGCAATCGCCATACAAATTAATATTTATCAGTTTACTATATGTATCTGTTAATGACTGTGCCAAATTTGGTCAAGATCGAGTGACTATATCATATAGCTCCCATAAGAACAATCGACGGTAAACAGTGACTTTGATCAATAACAAGGGTATGCAAACTTTGATGCGGTCGACGTTAACACCGACATACTGGTTCACATTTCATTGAGTCCATCAAAGAAACAGTGTGAGATATTTGGCAGAGATAAACAAAGCTTGCGATCCTCCGCAAAAATAAACATATAAACCCCAGTTCCGCCCGCAATACTCCAACCACCAGTACACCAATACACCCACACACACAGAATGGGAAGAGTTTTTTTAAGTTTTGAATCCCTTCTTCGTTTTACTGCCATGCCAATGAATACTAAGACAACAGAAGGAAAAAAAGGTTCCCATAATCCATACCAAATGCTTCAAGATTTGTAACTAGACCGCGTCATTTTTCACGACACTCGCTAACTTTCACTTATCACTTTTCATTTTTCACTTTTCATTTTTCATTACTCTTACCCTGATTTTGTTCACATAGTTGACACTTTTAGATTTTATGTTTTTATACCCTTGCAAAAAGGGTATATTCATTTTGGTCAAAAGTGTGCAACGCATAGAAGGAAGCATCTCCGACCACATAAAGTATATATATTCTTGATCAGTACAACGAGACGAGTTCAAATAGTCATGGCCGTCCGTATCACCGTCAGCCTGGATCAGCGAAAACTTGTCCTAATTCGTAAGAGCTACAAAGCTGAAATTTTGCATGTAGGCTTGTACAAACAGTGACTTTTCTCAATAACTTCGTTATTTTCTGAGCTATTGTTTTTAATATTCGTGAGTCTTTTACACCTATAAACGACTGTGCCGAAATTTATCAAGATCGAGTGACTATATCATATAGTTTCCATAGGAACCATCGGTGGAAAACAGTGACTTTGACCAATACTTTCGTTAGTTGCTATGCTAAAACTGAAGGCCATTTTTCGCAAACACTAGTCTTTTTAAATAAACATTTTTTCCACTTTGATAGCTATGGGTAAGGAAATAGTTACCAAAAAAGTTGCAAGGGTATACAAACTTTGACGCTGTCGAAGTTAGTCCCGGCCCTCTGGTTTTTATTTTTAAGTTGGTGATAGAGGAGGAGAGAAAAGATTGTTGTTTGTTTCTCGCCCCTTAGGCCAAATGCCAGTTGACATTTTTGTTTGCCCTTTTTATACCATAGACCCATAGGGTGAAATGGTATATTAAAGTCGCCAAATGTATGTAACAGGCAGAAGGAAGCTTTTCCGACCCCATAAAAGTATATATATTGTTGATCAGGATCAACAGCCGTTTGTCCGTATGAATACGTAGGTCTCATAGACTATAAGAGTTAGAGTCACCAAATTTGGTACGTAGACTTGTGTATTACCTACGGTAATAAAGTTTATTTAAAATTTTTCCCACGCTTTTACCATAAGGCCGGAGCTGGCCGTTAGCTGGTGGGGGCGCTAGTGTGCTCATATGCTTGGGTGAGCGAGATACTGAGGTGTGCTTAAAAAAAGCATGTGAACTGAATTTTTTAAAAATACCTAAATGCATTTGTTATTATAAATTTTAAATATTTATTTTACTACTGACTGCTGTATGGTGTACCTAAGTCGGCGGGATGACTTACTTTATTCGCATTGGCCCAGCTAACGTTTTCTTCCACCCACTTCAACCTACCATTCACAACGCCCATGTTGCTTTCCATTCCACAATTCACGCCTGTGATTTGCCTTTTTGTCACATTAAATCTTGTTTATGATGCTTAAGAACTTTATTTCCGCTCGATTAAATTGCCATAATGACTGGGCTGGGATTTCTTTGCGCGTCTTTTTCTTTTTGTTTGTATTACCTTTTGGAGAATCTTGAGACACGGAGATGTAGAGAGCGATAAAAAGAGATAGAGATAGAGAGAGAGAGAGAGAGAGAGAGAGAGAGAGACGGAGGATGGAAAAACAGAGAAGAAAAAACCATCTGTTTGTTGCATTAATTTCAATTGACTGTAATGAGCATCAAGTGGGCGGTCACAACGGGGTCATCGTCATCAGCATCGTCACACACCACCTTCTGATAGTCGTTGTTGTTCTTGCCCCATTCATGATCCAGGCGATTTGGTAACTGCTTCTGACAAGCGGCGGTGGAACCATCGTCGACGACGACTTTACATTGCTTCATTTGGTGCAATTCGTTCATGAAATTTAAGTGTTCATTGTTGTAGCTGGAATATGTTAGAAGAAGGGACTTTTACACATTTTTCGGCATTTAACTGGGCCGACGCAACTCATAATCCTTGCTTTTACTCTTTGTCTCTCAAATTCTCAGTGATCCTAGCTTCGACTCACATCATCATCATCAAACATTGGCATCATCCACCTCATCGTTCAATGGCTACGAAAGTGTATTGGCATGTTTTAATTAAACGAAATTGCTTGTTTCCCATTTGATGGCTTAATACGGGTCGCATGTACAGTCGAATGCCTATCAATATAGCCTTACCTCCTTCTGCCCTCCCTTCTTTGAAGCTGTATGGGTAATGGTATGGGTATGTGTGTGTATGGTCCACACCTAAATGAACAAAATGAGCACCAAGGAGATGGCCAATTAATTGCTTGACAATGGTAAAACCAACAACCACTCAGCACTAAAAACACCAATTGACAGTATAGAAATCAATATTAAAATATATAAATATTTGATATACGATTTTCTTTTCTTTGATGATAAGTAATCCTAAAATCCACGGAGATTGGCAAAAAGACCTCATTTCTACAAAGTCCAACGACCATAAATTATAACGGTTAATGTTTAACAGGGCTTATGTAAAATTATGGAAATTAAAAGCGGGATATGAAAAAGTAATTTATGCCGAAACTAGGCAACATATTGCATCCTTAGTCATAAGGTCAAAATTATTAAATATTAAAAAACTTTCCAAATTAAATTAAATTCCATTTAAATAAATGAACATAGATAAACGAAACGGTAAATTATGACACGAGCAAATGTTGGGTATATAAGTAGTGCAAGTTAGTTTTGAAATGAGCTTTTATCATTTCATTTCATAAAAAAAAATTTCTATCCATTGGGCAAACAATGGGTAAGATGATGGGAAAAGGTAGGGAATGAGAGAAAAGAATAGGCACACTAAGCCCAACTAAACTAATTTAAAGGCACAAAAGCATAAAATAAAAACAACAAACTAATCATAATGTATGCACACACACCGACTTAGCCAAGTTTCCTGGCTTCGTTGGCTGTGTCTGTGTTGATAAGATAAACTTTACCTCAGAAGCATCTCCTTCACTGCTCCCGTTTCCTGTTTGCTCTTTGTTGTTGTTCTATTCTGTGTATTGTATTGTAATATATATAAATTTGTGTGTGTGTATGTGTGCTACCGCCTCTCGCATTGTTGTAATACCATAACAATCAACTGAAATTACGCTAAATGACACGCTCATTACGGGCCTGTTTTTTTTCTTGTGGGGTGAGAGTTACAGAGCAGCTAAAAATCATTGCCTACTTATAAGGGCTTCCAAAATTTGTCGTCAGAGGGTGCCAAAGAGCAAAGTGGTTGACGGCAGTATCCGAATCCCCATTTATTATTTAAATAAAAGAGCTTGAATGAAACGCTTTATAACACTTTTCCACATACACAGACACACACACGCACACTTACTGGCCCAGACACAATCAGATTATTTGCATAAATAAAAATTTTCATTATTTGTTGTCAAATGAACGAGCACAATAAACAGAAAATAACAATCGAAAAACAACAAAAATGGAGTCAAAACGAAAATCAAAAAAGAAACTTCATCTATTCACCGGTCATGGATGCTAACAGGGTTTAAACGTTTTATTGGCTTTTTACAGAATTTATTATACATCTTTACTCCAATACTGCACATATATTTATATATAAATACCCAGCAAGCATATGGCCCATGTACAGTGCCAACATAAAAACATCACACAAAAAGAAGAATTCGTTTTAGTTCAACTTTTTTATGCATAAGACAAGTAACAATATAACAACGAATTGCAAAACAATGAATAGAAACAAATAAAAATTGATCTTAAAGGACTAAATAAATTGTTAAATTTTATTAAAAGAAATAAACAGCAAAGGTATCTTTCAGTGCTATTCCCATCATTTATTTTTTTATCGGCTTAGCAGGCGCAAAAAACACATCCATTTAAATTTTTAAGACATTGATATTATAAGTGAATTCTTTTAATATTATACACTCATAGGGTGGAATGGTATATTAAAGTTGTCAAATGTATGTAACATGCAAAAGGAAGCTTTTCCGACCCCACAAAGTATATACATTGTTAATCAGTATCAACAGCCGAGTCGTTCTAGCCATGTGCGTCTGTCCGCCCGTCTGTCTGACCGCCCGTCCGTCTGTCCGTCCGCCCGCACGGAAACAGATCTCAAAGACTATGAAAGCTACATCCACAAAATTTTGTATGTAGTCTCGTATAGTATGTACAGTGATCGAGTTTATCTTACATTTTCAGCGCGCCCATTTGCGTGACTGCAATTTAAAAGAAATGTTTTTCTTAAAGACTATTCTAGCTAGAGACACCATATTTGGTATGTATATTTTTTCTACCTAGTGCAATCAAATTTGGCACACTTAAATTTATTTGATCAAAATCGGTATACCTAAGTCGGCGAGACGTTACTTACTTCATATGTGATGTGTTTGTGACTTGGGCTTAAAGCCGATCAATCGAGCGAAACAAAACCCAAGTTGACAATGATTATCGTGATGTGATGAGAGTTGGAAAGAGTATCCTTCCGTTTGTCAACAAATGTTTTGTTAAGGCCACAGTTATGGACTAATCAGTTATAGTTAAGCGCGTATATTGACTTTTACTCAATTTGGCTTAACTTCCTGCAACTTATGTTTGCCTTGGGTACATAATTGTAAAGTGATTGATCAGGTATATGACGATTTGAAAATATTGCATTACAAGTAGAAATACAGATTAGGTATAAAAGAGTAAATAGAGATTTTTAATTCACAATTACACAAGTTGTAGAGACATGAAGTGCTTATTGGGCTCGATTTATTTATTTATTATATACTGACTTTGCAACGTATATATATAACTTTCGCATTTATGGTTATATGGAACGTAGAGAGCTACAGGACCAACGGGGTTAAGCGAAGCAGGGACAGTAAGTGAAAATTTATACAGAAGCTTTTGAACTGAGAAAGTAAAATTGTAATTAGGTTTATTTGCTGCCGTTGCTGTTGCTGCTTTTTGGCTCGGTTAGCTTACGAATGAAATGACAGCTAGTCACCCACCCGTCCAGTAAGCCGGGAAAAAAAGAACATTGTCGAGAAATAGAAGGCCCAGACAACGAGTAAACTGACAAATGAATCAGAATCCAAATCAGAAATATATACGACAAAGGCGAAACTTAGTAACAAGCAAAACGACGAATGCCATAGAATTAAATTTGCATTGAATTCATATCTCTCATAAATAGCTGATTTAAGTGTTTTAGCGCCCAACGCGCGTACCCCTTGATATCATTAAAGGGCGTTTTAGTGCCCAAACCGAAAACAAAGGCAAAATGCCGCAACGGCAGTCAGTCGACTTGCGAGTCAGTCAGATAGTCAATACCAGTTAATAAGTATTTTATATGCCAAAATAATTTGATTTGTATGAAAAACTCTAACGGAAAATGCCAAAGACTAAGCGGAAGAGGACAAACATTTAGGGTGAAGTGGTGCCAAAATGCAATTAACGCCTCAAGCCTAAAAATTTATGAGACAATCACAATTTTCTTTTACGCTTATTACGTTTATTTACTCTTAATTCAGCTTAACTTCACTTGGAGTAGGTATGTATGTCGCTTATGCTAGACTATATAAACTTTTACTTTATATCCTACAATGTATGTATCTACATACATATAAGTTTTATAATCATTGCTTGATTAAAGATACTAAGAACATTCTCCGTACTTTAATGCAGAGTCAGAATATTTTCCAACCGAATTTTGACATAAAAGACACTCTTTATATATACGACTTCGATAGGAATATAAGAAGATTGCTCTTTTTACTTAGTTTACAGAATCGTGAGTATTGCCACTATATGAGTCCTTTCTTTTCGATAAGGTTAGGAGTAGTTAAACTAGTTTGTTCTGTCTGCCAAAAGTAAGACTAATAAAAGATACAAGTTTTGACTCAATTAAAACAGAATGTCGCATACACAAGTGTTGTAAAACAGTAAAAACAAAAATGTAATGAAAAGTCACATCAAAAGTGCTATCTCTCTTCCAATCTTGTGTGTGTACATAAGTATAAGTATATCTTTTTTTACCAAAGCAGTTGAAAGGAAAAGAAAAGGAAATCTAAACGCCCCCTGCTTGTCATCATCATCATCTACATAGCGAAACTGACCTATTCGCTTGACTGACTATCTGACCAACTGGATGACTGACTGCCCCACTCATTGAGTGACTAAATGTTGTAGTTAAGGCAATGACACGCATTAGCATAAAGCTGCGGCTATCATTTCTAAGTGCGATGGTGAATAAGGCGCCCTTCATCATCATCATGGCCAACAGTAGTAGCAGAATCAGAAACAGCAGCAGGAGCATTGATGTTGCTGTTGTGTCTAGTGTTTCAGTCTTTCTCTTCGTTTGAATTGTGTGCTGTGGGGAATAAGGTAAATATCAGTGTCAGTAGGCACGACAACCAAAACGAAGACGAGTTCTCGGTCTCGTCCTCGTCCTCGTTCTTGTTGCTGTCCTTGCTTAAATTACAGGTGTGTGCGGCAGTGGCACACTAAACGAACATAACGTGTCAAGCATAAGCATGACGATTTCCCCGAATTCCCTTCGACTGAAATGCCGATTCATCGTCCTAATGGTTTGTTTTCTATGGCGCATCCTCAGAGAGCACTACAAAAGCTTTCTTGTTCACTCTTTGTGAATGTGGCTATTTTTCGCTCCTTCTTGTGATGATTTTAGGCCAGCTACCAATGCTCTGCCTTAAAAGCTAAGGCATGGTAAGCTCTTTCAAAGCTCTCTCTCTCTCTCTCTCTCTCTCTCTCTCTCTGTCTGACTCCTCGTTTCCTTCTTTGTTTCATTCGTCTTATAGTTATTGTTATACACGAAGCCTTTTGCCAATTTTGAAATGTTTTTCGTTTGTCCAGTCAGTTGTTGCTTCACTTCAGTACAGTTAGTTGGTGTTGAGGGAACAATTTAAAAAATTTGCGAAATTATTAATCGAATAACCTACAAATACAAAACAACTAATTTAATTGTGTGCTTGAGAGTTTTTGTGGACGGACGTAGGTCCTAACAATTTCGAGTAATTATAGTTTTGCAAAAAATTACTACATACAAATAATTTATGGAATATTAATTAGAATGGTTAATCTCTTTTTGTATTTTTTTTTTTTTAAACTTAAATTCAATTGTTTGAAAAACAAAAAAACTGTTATACGGCACGATACCAAAAACCAATTCTCGCTCAGCTGTCCTTTACAAGTTGCCGGTTTCAAATTTCCGTTTCTCACTGTCTCTCCCGCTCTCTCTCTCTCTTTCTCTCTCTCTCTTTATATTTCTATCTCTTTTACTCTCTCCCTTAATATGTAGTGCCTACAAAAAGACCAACAAAAAATATGAAAAACGTTAAAATTTTTTTTTAAATTCAGGGATAGTGAGCTTTTGTTTAAGCAGTTTTTGTAGAACAGTTTTTTTTTGAAGTTCCAAACAAAACTTTCATTTACTTTAAATATACAAGATACAAGATAGTATGAAAAGGACACATAAGCAGAAAAAGAGAGCGAGAGAGTAAGAGCAGAGATGAAGAGTAGACTTTTTCACCATTTTGAATTTCGGTTCACTTCGGCTACTATTTCGGCTACGTTTCGGTTTCGTAGATTTTGTTTTTGTTGTTTGCAATTCGTTTTTTGGGGTATGCAAAGTCATTTTAGCTTTTGAACTCATTCAGTTCAAATTTACCAGCAGATTTGTGCGGATTACAAAACTATTCCTATACGCCACATACTATACATACAGAAAAGAAGGATTTTGCCAAGTCCAGTCAATTCGCTCGCTCAACCAACTAACTAACAAACCAACCAACTAAGATTATACCAAATAACAAAAACTCAACAACACACTCCTAAATTTAGTGGTGGCATCTTAAACTAAAAAATAACACGAATAATTAATTGAAAGATTTGTAATCGAAATATATTTGCAACTTATAACAACAACAAATAAAACCAAACAAAGAAATATTGAAAATCAACTAAGCAGAAGTAAATTATTGAAAAAAGAAATGCTTATAGAAATGCTTCACTTAAGTGTTTGTTAATTATTCATCATATATGTATAGATACATATATATAATTTTTTTGGCAATTATTTTTTAGTGTGAGTTTAGTGTGTGTGTGTCGTGTGTGTATGTTGTGTAGTATTTTAGTTATCCAAAACAATAAACGGCTAACCAACCAACTAAACCAAAGAGCTAAGTCTATCCAAGGCAAGCGTAGACCAAAGGCAACAGCTAATCATTGCAGCAACAGAAGCAACAGCAGCAGCAACAAAAAGGCAAGTGTTTCGAGGAGGCTTTGTCTAAGCTACATATGCACCATATACTATGTATATACAATTTACAAACATACATACATACATGATGTTTCATTCAGGTTTCCTATAACCCATTTTTCTACCCTGCCTCCCCTTTTTCACCATATTATATGGCATTGTTTTTCTAAGGGCAAAGAAAACAGATAAGCTACAACTGCAATGGAAACAGCAGCATCATTCAAATAAAAATACCAATAGGGCTCACAAGACATTGTCAAGTGTTGTCTCGTTTTCTGTTGCATACTTACAGGTTAATGTACCTGAGGGTGTACATAGGACGATTTAAGGTATTAAAAATGGTCTCTAATGACCTCCAAGAGGTTCCTTTCACTTTCATTGAAGATTAAATAAGCAGTATGCATATACATATGTATATAAATTGCATTTAAGTCAATTTTCTAGTAAATATATTGAGGAAGAACTACTTAATATTGTTAGGTGGAAGTCGAATAGGTTAATTGTCTTTGACTTTGAATAATTATTTGCAACTGTCTGAAATATTATCTGTTATCTAAATCTTGGAAATACTTTAAAAGTCATTCATTGATTGATTATTGATACTCGGACCGAAACTAATTTTCTTATATTGATATCTATGAATGCAAATGCACTTATCTTACATTGAGTACATGTTTTAAATGCCAGAAAAATGTTTCCAAACTTCATAAAAATAAAATATTTCTTCTAAAATTTGTGAACAGTGAAAGGAAAATTAAAATTCCATTATATGTTCTTATCACAATCAATTTTTTTATAATTGTATTAAATAGTGAAACCGTTATGTTTAGTTGTCTATATATGTATGAACTAAAGATTTATAGACTAAATTAAACATACATCTCTTCTAGACAAAAGACGAATGATGAAAACGGTTTTTAATTTCATTTATATTTGTCTGTATCTATCCCATTCACCTTCTCTCGTTTTTTCTGCCTCCCTCCCTGTCTATCTTTATTCTGTTTGTCTGGTTGTGACAGGCGAACAAATGACTTGTTATGCTAATTTTTTCTCTTTTACCGGTCACCTTATCCAATCTTTAATTATAAAAATCGACCATATTAACACACAATATTAATATATAAAAGTTTCAGATTTGCATATGTATAAGCGCCGTAGATGGGGAAGTGGTGGTGAAAAAGTATGCAATTCTTTTGGGGACATGAAAAGCAATAATTACGGCAAGCTACTCCTGCCAATGCATCGTTATACCTTTTACGTCATCGTTTGCTGCATTATTCGCGTTTTTTGAAAAACATACAAGTATGCAAAAGAATGCAAAGTTGATATTAAGTATTCATAGTTTAACGTAAGTGTGTGAGTATTATTTAAGCTCGCTATTTCTGAATAAAAATAGATATAATCAAAATACTTTTGTATCTGTGTGAGTTTAGTATTATTATTATTATTATTTTTTTTGGTGTCATCTCTGTATGACGCTGGTTGTCGAAAGCAATGAGTCGGTGACGGATAAAGGACTCAAAAACGAACAATGAAAGCCACGGACTAAGGTCCGTTGCTTGGCCACGTAATGACGAGAGAAAGCACCATATCCCTTCGTTTCTCATTCCACTCTATCAAGAACCACAACACACCCCACACCGGCCCACAATTTTCTCTTGACTTGTGTAAAACGACAAGCCTTTGACAGGCATGTCATTTAATGTGCGCCTAAGTGTAGGCTATACATTTTTTATATGCATTTTAACGCATTTCAAGTTATGATTTTGTGCGCTTGGTTCCTTGTGCGACGTTTCACACATATAAACCGACACAACGATACTACACTCTTACACATATGCATAAAAATTTCATTTGTGTAATGAAAATAGAAATGCATATGGCTAGTGGAAGGGGTTGTGGGGCGTTGTGGCATATGAGGAGAAGTAGATGAACTACGTGGACAAAGTGGAAAAGGCCCCATAGTAGAAGGCACCTATGGCCATCCGTGCAACCCCCCTCCCCGTCCATATTTTTACTTTCTTCTTACCCAACTTTCATGCTCCATTTAGTTTGCGGTTTACTTTTAGGTTTTGCCTTGTGGCCTAACATAGTTTTCAACGCTGTGTATGTGTCTTGCACTGTCTCTAAAACTTAATATTTTATTTACCAAAATAAAAGCAAAACAAAGACACCACTACCTAATGTTCCAAAGGGGCAATGCAAAAAACTAACTGCAAATTGACGCTTTATTGATGTTAATTTTAAATTAGTTCCTGAAATGGTAACACAGTAGGAGGAATCCCGTTCCCGCGATTGTTCAGTGTAAAATGTGTATGTTTGGCCTAAGGAGTAAAATGCAAGGCATCCTTTTTTATTGGCCATATTAATATTTTACTTATTAAATCATAGGCTTAGTCATTTTCCAAGTATTGAATTAGGGTACCAAATAATATTTAAGAAGGCCACCATACATTAACAACACTTATCCCCTCCTCACTTCAGGGTAAAATGGACATAACATTTTTGTACACATTTTCAACACCTTGAACCCTTGCATGCATATACATTTTACTACCCATACATTTTTATGCATAATTATTAAAATTAACGATGGGGATGACTATTGCTGTAGTATGAAACTCCATTCTTACCACCGTTTAATTAACTCTTTTTTAACTATTGGTATTACTTGCGGTGATTTTAAAATATTAAGTGCCAAACATCCAAAAGCGAAACACAAACGAATTAAACTAAACTAAACAACTTTCCAGGGCATTCGTTAATAGTTTTGTTGTTGTCAGTTCACCCTTTGAAGTAGTTAAGGTTTTTGAAATTTGTTATTTCATTTGGCACCTGTAAAACCATTCTGAACAAAAAATTAAGGCCCAAAAAAAGACAAAAGCCAGCTGCCAATCAAAATTTTGCACGTGTTTGTTACTTTGTCCTTGCTATTACTGCGGGGAAGAGAGGGATGCAAAGCGTTTAGATGAGATGAATCAAGCAGACAACTTAACAACTATATAAACTAAATATACAAGTAGCGTTAGCACTAGTTACTGACAGTTGGGCGTCTTCATCATCATCATTGCTTTTTCTCAAATAGAGGAGCGAGGGGGTATAGTTGTGGTTCGGGAAGGTGCAGCAGCATTGTCATAAAAGTTTCATCTTTGTTGCCGTCTTCGCAGCCTGTCAAGCATGAATTTCTGTCATGTTAAATATACTTATACATTTCAACATATGTATGTATGTATAATTATTTGTATTGGAATTATAATGCATTATTATAGCGGCAATAAACATCCAATGAAGCAAAGAGATTTACTTTTATTTTTTTTTTTTTTTAAACAGGGCTTTTAAACATTGTTAAATAGTAGACCACTAAATGTGGCTTATTGCAGAAACAAGATGTTGAAGCACTATGTTGTATACCCGCTTAACATGTTAGGCTAATCTGTTTTTAGTAGTAAATTTATGAAACTCTATTTGTCTTGCAGTCAAAGTTGGGTATTGAAAAAGACTCGAAGTTTATCTATATAGCCACCAGAGTTGCAATGATCTTCCCTCAAGGATAAAGCCTGTTTTAGAATTACACAAAGCGAGAAAAAGGAGGCAAAGTTACGTCATGTAACAAGTTATATAAACAATAAATAAAATTTTTCCTGCCATTATATTTTAATTATGATGCCACTGAGCATATGAAGGCATACATATATGGAATAACATATATAAATAACGATAATGAAAATAAAATAAGAGGATCACTTATCCTACTCCCGCTTTGCATCGATATTGGCATTTGTTAGATGTGAAGCAGTTGGCCAAGTTGACTAGAAAGGCCCGCTAAAGATTTAATACATTCGGATTAAACAAAACAAAGCAACCACAAAAAAAAAAGAATTAAGAAGGGGAAACATGCAAATTTTGTTACGCTTACACACCACGTTTTCAGTGTGTGTGTGTGTATGCTTACATTAATTTCTTGATAAATTGCGCACAGCAAGGAAAATAAGAGGAAGAGGAGGCATAGAAGAAGAGAAATATAGGAAAATAGGTTAAAGGCTCTTAACCAAAAATAAAAAGCAAGCAGCAGTTTGCAGTTTCATGAGGTTTTTTTTTTCAAGTTGCCTAGAGAATACGCTTCCCTTCATTCAAGTACGAAAATTTTTATTACATGTAATTATTTTTTTTTTTAACAAAACTAATGAAATTTTGTTATATGTATGTAGGTGTATCTATTCTTTGTCTTTTGGAAGGCTTCAAGTAAATGAATTGAAATTAGTGTGCTTTGTTTGGGCCCTATTTATTTTTGTATGTGTGTGTTTTCCTTTCATGGCATAGTCGGTGTGTGTGTGTTTGTTGGTTTTTTATAATGCGCTCGAAATTAGCAAAATAATAAAAATGGCGCAAAACAAGGTCGCGCATAAATAATGAGGAAAAAGTTACACATACACACAAACTAAGAGCAAGTTGCCCGCTTGGTTGAGCTCCGGCGAGATGGGAGCCGGCAGAAGGGGTGTAAAAGAGTTTTGCATTGTTTAGTCATATGTGTGTCAATTGTAGATTAGGCGCTTGGGTTTTCATTCTCTTTCTTTCTCCTTGAATACCCTGTAGACAGTCCCAATGAGAAGAAGTATACCAAGCAGACAAAATCAGCTATCTTGTGTTATAGAGTGTACCTGGCAAGTACCTAATACAGAGTCAAAGATACATATGTGTGTACATACATATGTACATTAAAAAGTTTAATAAAAGATAGGATGCTTTGCTTTAAAGGGTATTTAAGGTAGTCATTGAATTGTTTGACATATGTGGGAGAATTTTCGTGTTTGTATTTGGAGCTTGTTTGTTTGTTTGGTGTTGTTGTTCTGCGGTTGCAAAGGGGCCAAGTTACGCGCCAATTAACTGCCATTTGAAATCCCTGGGATGTCAAAAAAAAAAAGGAAAAACACATACCCACACAAAACAAATATAAATATGGCATAAAGAAGCTAAAAAGACGCGAACGGAGCTCAGAAGAAAAGCCAAAAGAAATCCCATTGTTCAATTTCTCATTCTGGGCCTTGTGTACAAACAAAATAGAAATTAATGTCGCTTCATTGCATTAAATGTAAGGAATGGGAGCAAAGCGCATCAAAAGAGAATATGAGGAAAACTCTAATTGTTTTCACTGGGCCCCTACTCTACATCCATAGATTCATACAACCACCAACACATGTACATATGTATATATGAACTTAAATTACATAAATATAGAATATTTATTTTTTAATAATTCACGTATGGATTTTCTTTAGCTTTTTAACCCAATAACCTTGCAAAAAGGGTAAGAAGTGTCCAACGCATATGTAGAAGGAAGCATTTCCGGCCGTATAAAATATGTATATTCTTGATCAACACGACAAAGCGAGTTCATATAGCCACGTCCGTCGGTCCGTCTGTCCGTTCGTCTGGACCAACGCAAACTCCTCCTAGACCGTAAAAGCTGCAGAGTTGAAATTGTGCATGTAGGCTTGTACAAACAGTGACTTTTCTCAATAACTTCGTCATTTTCTGAGCTATTGTTTTTATACCATACACCCATATTAAAGTTGCCAAAATGTATGTAACAGGCAGAAGGAAGTTATCCGACCCCATAAGGTATATATATTCTTGATCAGTATCAACAGCCGAGACGATCTAGCCATGTCCGTCTGTCCGTCCGTATGAACGCGTAGATTTCGGAGACTATAAGAGATAGAGACACCAAATTCGGTGTATATATTTGTTAATTAAATGCGCACATTTTGTGTGTGTAAAGATTTTGACACGCCCCTTTTAGCCCCCGTAATTTGAAAAAAACTCGATTATCTCACGAAATTTCTACCTTGTGTAATCACATTTGGCACACTTAAATTTGATACTAATATCCAGCAAAATACCAAATTTGATCAAAAATCGGCCAGAGATGGCCGTTGGTTGGTCCCTAGGGTGCTCGTATGCATGTGGACAGAATTTGTAAAAAATCAATTTGATCAGGATCTGGTGACTATATGTCGAAAACAGTCACTTTTGCCAATAACTTTGTAACTTCGTTGTCTTTGTCTTGTGTTTGTTGTCTGTAAACTTTAATTAACATTGAGTGAACATTCTCTTTAATGCTGAAAACCTTTTAATATCATAATGGCAATCTACGAATAAACAAAACACTGAGGTCGGATAAAGCAAATGGGTGACGATGTGTTGTACCACAGCTAGGGTGCAGTTGGTCTATCGCCATTTTCACTCACCCATATAGCCATTTTTTCTTTGCCCTACAAAGTATGCAACAATTTTGTAGAGAAATGGCCCAGCATTTATGCTATAGCTGTATACAAATGAATGTGTTAATCTAGATCTAGGAAACATTTTCATATTTCCTTTTCTTGAACACTCCCCAAACTGATAGCTATACAAAACACAGAGCAAAAACTCAATGTGTCGCAGGTGTAAAGTACAGGAGATGTAAAAGGAAGCAGAGAGCTCCTTATTTAAAATGTCATTAGCTGTGAATGGCAGCCATGTTGCAGTTTAGCCATTTTGTAAATACCAGTAATGTCGAAGACGGCTGAAGGTAGTATGCAGAGTAAGAGGTTTGGTAATACGCAGTGGTCGTCAACGTCATGCAAATGGTGAAACCTAACCGCATTTGCATTTGCATTTGCCGGCTGTCAGCGTTGGCATTAGTGGTTGGTAGTGTGTGGGCGTGGCACATACATACATACAAACACGCTTACATTGGATACTTCACCCATTAGTCGGTGTCTTGTGCTGTTGGTATTGTTTATGTTAAGATAAAGAAAGGTTCTACACAAGAAAAAGCACGAATTCAATCCAAAAAATGAGACATTGGCTGAGTTGGTTGGTTAACGAACATACACACACACATGCAAATACATATAGAAGCCCAGATATATATACATACATATCATATATGGAAATTGTTAGTGCATTTTTCTTTTTTTCATTGCTCTTCACCTCTTTCAATCTTTTTTCATCTCTCTGGTTCTTTCTCTGGTGCTGGGGCTGCAACTGATTTCTTATGCACAACTGCATCAAGAAGTACATTAAATTCGCATGAAATACCAGAGACCTGCCGCCGCCTTCACGCATAATGGCATTGATAGCAACAGCAACAGAATCTTTTGCCAAGAACTGGCTAAATTATTAAATATCTTGCCTTGGGCCAGAGGCATAAGCACAAGTAAACCCAAATGTACATATTAAACTTAGCATGCACTCAATATATATACATACAAATATACATATGTTTGTACATGTATCTCAAGTTTCTCCCAACTGGCAGGCCACAGGCCGATTATTCTGCTTTGGGAGACAAGGCTATAATTAGTTGATAGAATTTATTTATGGGATGCATCGATAAATTTCTAATTGCATGTATATCAATCCCTTATAATTATTTGTATCGAAAGTGAACTCAAATTTAACTTTTCTGTCTATACTTTCAGATGAGAGGAGCTGTCATTACTGTTTTTCGATTTAAGTAAAGTCGTCAGTCGTAAGTATCGAAATTTGTCTGGGAGCTTTATTTGATTTCTCATCACATTCAAAATCGTGATTACTATTGAAAAGCCTCCTTATGCAGTCAGTTTCTAGGATAATTTCGTCTGATTATTAGAAATAACTATTCATACAAAGGCAAGGAAAAGGTTAATTTGCACTTTTAAGCCAATCACTTCGGTTCTCTATCCGTATATAATCTCTATACATAATTCCCACCCACTTAGGAAATCGATTAGAATACCCTTTTCTTATATAACTAACTAACTATCAAGTCAGATATATATATACATATTCAATTAGCTTTATTTATATATATGTATATTTATATATTAGTGTCTAAAAACTTCGCCTAACTGTTTACTAACCTGGCAATTAACACGCAAACACATACATGTGTAGCTAGGGGTCTAATTAAGCTGGTCCATGGATTTTTGTGCGTTTTTGATCCTTGTTTGCTTAAAGCCCATTCTGGGTACTTGGGTTGTCTGTGGTCCATGTACATCTCTACTGTTTGTTAGATTGAAACGCATTATTTGTCGCTTCATTTTGGTAAATAACATTTTTAATTGCCAACACAAGTAAATTCTTATAGATGGCATTTTCCCAATCTGTTTTCGTCCATTTTAAATTGCATTATGCTCAATTAGCTTTCAACAAAGAATAAAACCAAAAATATATATACAATAAATATATTGTGTGCATACATGTATACATATTTATGTAGACACATATATTTATGAATCTATCGATATGTGCCATAAAATACTTATTCATTGGCTTTTATATATGCAAATAATTGCATTTGTTCATTTTCGTTTCCCAATTTGTTGGCGTAAATGAAATTAACATTATGGTAAATAGAGACAGAGAGAGAGAGAGGGAGTGAGAGAGATGACATTAAAAATACCCTTCAAAAAGCTATGGAAAATTAGTCTTATTTCATTATAGATTTTATTAGTTAGTTAGTTTAAAAAAAAGTTATATATGTAAATGATCATATTTATAGCGATCTATTACACAAAATCTTGCACTCATATATGTATGCGCCATGTAATTGGTAATCTTTTAGTCCTTGTAATTACAGAGCATTTCGAATAATTGTATTTTATTCGAGCTAGCAGTGTATATGCTTTGTGGATTTTTAATTGAATTTGTCCAACCAACGAACCAACGAACCAACTAACCAATATACCACCAAGGCAACTAGGAAAATCCTTTTTGCAGTTGCTTTTTGCCTTTTGTCCTGCGCTTTGAATGTAGGTTCGGCGGGGGTCGAGGTCGGTTTTCTACATTTAAGCCGCAATGCAAATTGACTTGCTTCCGTTGTTAGCTTTTCTCTGACTTTACTTATTCTCCTCTTACTTGATGTATTATGTATTATGCATGTAGAGACACTGTTCATTTCTCTCTCTTTATCTCTCTTTCTCTACCACTCGTTGTATCTTTCGATTGTAAGTTTGGATTCGAGTTCTGCAATTTCGAGCTAATTCCATTCAACCCATTTAAAGATTTATATAGAAAGGGCGCAACCTTGGCGCAATCGCACAGGCAATGCAACAAAACAAAGATTTATAATTAACCTATGTATCTCTTCCCTTGCTTTTCTCTGATCTCCTCTTTCCGCTCTCTCGCGCTACTACCATTCTAATTACAATATAGCCGCTTGGCTTCCCTTTAGGTCAAACACTTGGTTCTCCTGGTAAATTCAATTTAAATGGGTTTTTAATGGTCCAACCTTTGTGGCTCTTTTATTCCATACGCCTTCCACACCAAGAAAATTGGAAAAATGTTTGCAAATTGCATTGGGGTCAACTACCTTTTCTTACGCTCCCTCTCCTTGATTTGGTTTTACAACCATATAAACATATAAACAAGTTTGCAAAAAAAAGATAATCAAGTTAGCTAGGATTTAGAACGTCTAGAATTGTAGTTAACAACGTGGGTTTCGTGTAGTCAATTATTCAGTTATTGTAATTTATTCGAGAAATATGTACATTTAAAACACGAATCAATACTTCAAGTAATTTTTCATACTCTTTTACATTTCTCAGCAAATTGCATAAACATACAATAACTAAATCAATACAAAGGTCATCATTATTCACGGCATCCAATAAAAAATTTTGTTTAAAGTGAAGGCAACGTTTCAGACAACCAAAAAACAAAAAAAGAAATCATCTCGAAAAAGGACAAAACCAGAATAGCAAAATAAGGAAGAAAAAAGATAGCAAAAAACTTTGATCGGCACTGTCCTTTTTGTGTTTGTTTTTTTTTGTTTTTTCTTTGTTTTTTCGAGTTGATACTAAAAATAAGTAAGATTAATTAATTGTTAAATAACAAGCATGATTAGACAGAAGTCGCAGTTCAAATCAAGAATTCCATTACCTGACACCAGTCCAAATGCTAGACGACGAGCCAAAGCGAGTGCGAAGACAGAGAGAGATGAATTGAATATGATCAAGGGATTAGCAGCAGAATCGAAACCAGGACTGGGTTCGCAAATACCCCGGCTAGTTACGATTCCATATAATCAGCATATACAACACAAGCTACAGCAGCAGCGGCAGCCGCAGCAGTCACAGCAACAGAAGCAGAAGCACCAGCAGCATCTTCCTTTGGCAGGTCAAAAGAAAGCAATTACGGCGAAAGTGGAAGCAATACTAAATCCATGGCGTCACACAGTTTCTCATATACCAGTCAGTCAAACGATACAAATGCAGTGCACCCAGAATACCCATCAGCGTTTGCATCAGCGGCAAAAGAATTTGCAACGCAAACGCCAGCAAATAATCGAGGAGAGGGACTCATTCTTTGAGAATTCCTTTTACTCATATTCCTCTGGCTCATCCTCGTCTTCGAGCTCCCGCTCCAGCTCCAGCTCCAGCTCAAGCATGTCATTAAGTGTATCCGTATTTCTGCCGTTTCCATATTTAAATGGCCATCTAATGAATGCATTTGGTGATTCCAAAACCAAACCAGTCAAATCAACGATAGTCAAACAGAAACAAGCATCATCGATTCCACTGCAATTTCATCGATTTAATTGCAGCGACAGCCGTGAAGTAAATATACCATGTCAATTGATGAACCGCTATTCCCTGTTTATGCGTCGGCATCGTAAACCCATCCAGTTATCGGCTATCCGGTCGTGCACAGTGCTGCGTCTTCTCCAATGGATGCAGCGACATCGTCACGATAATATTCAAGAGCTGGCCCATTCCCTACCCCGTCCGAGCAATCCAAGCCCAACGTGGGATGAAAGTTTCCTGGCTGAGGGCGGTCTAAGCCAATTGGTCGAATTGATATTGGCCTGCAACTATTTGGGTGTCGATCCGCTTCTGACTCATGCCACACATTACTTTGATCAGCTGATGGCCCAACGCTGCCAGGCCGAACAATTGCTTTTGTCTGGCATCAGTCAAATTCTAACCGAGGTGCATGACAGCAAGATTATTAATCGGCAGGCAGCAGCGCCATCCTTATCCCCATCGATAGTGCCGATGGAAACGATTTTAGTTCCCAAACAGACCACTTTTCGGCATCATCAATGTTATTACAAATAGGGTCTAAAATACAAAAACAACAAAATACAATAAAGTGTTAAATGATAGGCTACAGAAAGCAAAAATGTGTTTTTCAATATCTATCCGCGATGTAATAGCACTGTGTGACAGCATATTTTTAGTTTGGTTCTTTATTAGTCCATTTTTGATGGCAGTCAAATTAAGAGAAACTAAATTCGATTTTTCTAGTAAGTCAGTGTCTGTGTAGTCTACTTTTACTCATATCTCCCCTTTTATAATTCAAGCCCAGCGTTTATAAACTATTATGAAACTGTTATTAGTGAACGAAGTTACCTCGAATTCGGAATAAAAGCAACATTTGAAATTATTTAAATGTGTAGTATGTTAATTTGTCTTGTAAAATTTATGGATTTGTCATCATTAGAGTAATTAGAAAATGTTTCCAGGCGAACAACATAGCAAATACAATTTGATGGGACAAAAGATTTAGAGCTGTACAATTTTAACATTTATCTACCTTTGACTTCAATTAATTGCTCACTAGTATAAAGCAGGGGAAGGCAAAAGAGTGAAGAAAAGGGAAGAATCAAATAACATATTTTTCTCCTTCCTTTGCGCTGAGGACTAACAACAGGTTACGAATAAGACGTCAGGTTGAGGAAGACGACAGACAACAATACTTTTAATGCCCTCCGAAAAAACGGAGAATTGTACCATTGAGTGTAATGGCTGTTTATTTGGTTAAATTTCCAAAGTCCCTCGCTCTCACATACAAAATGTGAGACAGTTAAGCAATAAAATATGCAACAAGCCAATTATGCGCACACTAAATGGCCAATATTACATTGGATTAAAACAGGTATTAGTATTGCTTTTAAATCCCAAAACTCAGATATAGCGATAAATAGACGGTAGAGTATGAAGTTTTGTATGGTTTGGCTTCGCAGCGAAATTTAAGCATGTTTTTTGGGGTTGGTCCATGCCACCCCCTCGCAATATAGTGCGACTGTCGGCAAAAGTTTGTCATAAGTTTGCTTGCCTTGGCCAAACGGCCATGCCGCAATAATTATAAATGTCGTTGTCGCCAATTTTTCAAGTTTTTAAAGCAGTGTAGTAAGGCCGTCTAGCGCAAAATAGGTAAAGGAAGGACACAAAACGAATGTGAATGTAGGGTAGCGGCAGACAGAGCTAATTAGTAAACAGAAAAAGAACGAAGAGACAGAAGTTCTTAAAGCAACGATAATACGATCCATCTTAGAAATTTACTGCACTACAAATGTAGTGAGATTTCATTTTTTCGTTCTGAAGTTCAGAAACCTACGTGTTACTAAAAATACGAAACCCATCCTAGTAAGTAGCTAGGGTGCTCCCTCCTGCTCCCACTCACCTCATTTAGACATGTATGTATAGCAACCATTTTTATTTTTATAACACGCATACGCCCTGTGCCACGTGCACAATGGAGTGGGGTGAACGAGGGTGGCCCAAGTCGAGCCTTACCGTATATCATAAGTCTGTGTCGTATTTTATTATTGCGTGAGTGAAACTTAAATGCTATAAATTTATTTGACCAACATCGTTTGAGCAATGTTACAAAGGAATGAATTTCGATTGCCTTCAACTGGCAACAGGTATGAGTCAATCTCTCCTACCAAATCATCTCTACCGAAGCAAACCCTTCATTCCCACCGCTTTTGCCAACTGTCTGTGGCATTTTATTTCGTTTTTACTCAATTGCCGAGGCTAATGAAAATCTACACGAAACCTTGTAACTAGACAACTTTGTTTTTGTTTTTCCTTCTTTTTATGATTTTCGCTCACTTTTGTATTATGTTTTTGGCGTTCTTTGTCTTCTTCCTTCTCTTTTAGTTGCAATTTAATAGCAGTTTGGCATTTTGTTGTTAGCAATAATATATAACTTTTACTTATTCCCACTTGTTTCTCTCCATCCCACTGCTTCTACTACCAATTCCATTCAGTGAGCCAGACGCAATAAAATACAGCAGAAACTTTTGTCCAAAAAACCACACAAATACAAAGTTATATTCATCGTTCATTGAACTGGTATTCTTTTTGTGGGCTTGGTCGAGGTCTTTAGTAAGTAAACCTTATTCTCGCTCTCGCTTTTTTCTTTCTCCTCGTATTCTTTTCTTAGTAATAGACCCTTTTTGACATTTGCGTTTAAACTTTTGTTTAGCTATAAGAATTTATTTTATTAGTTTATTAGTTTATTAGTTACTCATTACTACATTATTACATTACTCATTAGCAAGCTTGATATTCTAGTAATCGGTTCGAATTTCGGTGATGGTTATGATATGAAAAATATATATTATATATGTATATATATGCATATATTAAAAAAAGGTACGAAAAAATCACTACAATCGAATTATTGATTCTAGTGATAATGGTTTGAAAATATTTATATATTAGCATTACACCGTATAACAGATAATGATTAAATGATTTCCGATAAGCAAAAAAAACTTGTATTTCGTTGAGTGCTCGATAAACTGAGTTAACACTCGCAGACACACACACACAACAACAAGAACATGAAGTTACACCTACTTGAGACGTAGATATATAGGGGCAGATCGCACATGAAATATAAGCATAGTCATCATTCCAGTGGCAAGAACATCTTGCAACTGCCTGATGCCTGCTGTTGCCTGGACAACATAATTAAGTTTAATTGACAACCGCTGACTGTTTGATTGGCTTCATTTTATGGTGTGGGTGGGTGGTTGTATTGGAGCACTGCGATGAGAGGAATAAAGCAGAGAGCAGGAAGAGGGAGAGAGAGGCCTGTAGACTGTCGCTTGTTGCTTTCATTTGTGCCACTTGGTTGCGTCTTCCTACTCAGTCTCTTACCCCTCCTTTTCCTCACCATTCTCCTTCTCTTTATTGTGTTTATGTGTTACCCTCATTAAATTTACATTTATTCAACAATATGCAATTGTTGTCGGTGTTGTTGTTTTTGTGGTCACAGAGAGTTAACATGGTAGACTTGGTTGAAAATGTTCAGATCCAACAATGTATTAAAGATGTCATGGCAGATATTTAATACTGTTTTGGAGGGAAGAGAGTCAGCGAAAATAAATAAATAAATTTCTCAATCTCCTTTGTTCGCCAGCTTAATTGATATATTTATAGTTTATTTACTCATCGATTTTTCTACGCACCTTCACCCCGGTCATTGCTGTAATTGTGTTCATAAATTAATTTATGCCTTATGTCTGTGGTGGTCCTTACGAATACACTTTTAGCTGTAATTGTTTTTCACCGATTTCCAAACAACTAACAACAACAACATAAAGTAACTGGTGGTAACTTTTTAATTGAAAATTGCCTATTTGTGAGACATGAAAAAAATTGTATCTGGCTTAAGGAAATGTATCGTTTTCCCCTATCTAAACTTACATACATTTGCCCTGACCATGATGATAAAAACAGAAGAGTGAAATACAATAATGCCAAGAAGATCAAACGAAAACGTTTCGAGCCAATTGGCCAAGTGGCAGGTGCCGCGACGTCTGGAGCAGGTTATCATGCTGATGATAATTATTACGTTGATGCTCTGCATAATTGCTAGTAGCAACATGAAAATCATCATCCCTAACCCTATCCTAGCCCTTTTCAGGTGCCTTCAATTGATTGGTTTTGGACTTAACGAGCAGATGCTCCAACATAAAGTGAAAACAATAAAGATCAATGATCACGATAACGACACCCTGTTCTGCTGGTTTTTGACCGATTAGATTATTCACGACTTTTTTAACCAGCATTCTAGGATACTAATAATTGGCATCGACATCCATTTGCTTGGCTGAACTATCATCAAATTGTTGGCAACGTTTTTGGCATTGCCTCACTTTTAATTTCAATTCCACATTCCCGGTTATTAGTTTTGCTCTGGCTTCGAGAGCTTGTAATAATATTTTGTCTCTGTTTTAGCCCTATTTCCTGTTGTTGACAAACAATTTTGGATTCACAGCTACCCATTTCCGAATTATATTTAGAAAGATACTTAAAACCTGTTAAATAAAATGAAAATCGCTTAAACAAATTTAATTTACTAAATCAGAGACAACTAACTACATAAAATACACAAACATACTTGTTAGACACGATGAAAATTTTAGCTAGAGCAAATTATATTCTAATAAAATGAAATTCCCACTCAGTCTCATTCTCTCTCTTTCTAGCTTGCTCAATGTCATTCAAGTATGAATCATTATAGCATATCCTGGCCCGCAGGCTGGGGCTAAGTGTCAACCTAGTTAAATGTTCCGCCTTCACTTTAGCTCTTTGCCTGCCTCCCCCTATCGTTTTTCTTTCTTCCTGACTGACTGTTTGCCTGCTTATCCTCTTCGGCTTTGCATTTTCCTCTGGCTTTTGTTTGCGCGATTTTAGCCGCAGGCGAGGAGCAGGGACCAGGCAGCTTTCCTTGAATTAGCCGCCATGAAAAATTGACGTTTATTGTTTTTAGAATTTTTATGAGCTTCGCCTGCAACAGCATCAACAACACCGAGTCCTGCCATCCCAGACACGTTCATCATCATCATTGCCATCAACATTATTAACGTTATCGTTATCAGTATAAGTATCATTATCGCTTCGGGCCAAGTGATTGTCAGTACATGACTGTAAAAAATCACGCATACGCCACGTATTCATGACATACAAGTTGGTATAATTTTTCTTACTTTTATTTCTTCTCTTTGCCTATGTTAATAACTGTTCTGCCAACGACATATGTATGTATGTATCTTCCTAATACTCTTTCTAGTATATACGTCCCCAAGCCACTCACTCTGCAATGAAGTGAAGTTTATTTAAGTAATAAATTATGAAAGATCAGTGTTTTGGATCTTACAATCGACAGGATGACTCTTTTATAGATGTCCATACACATTTTACTCCTGGATTTTAGTGCAAAACCGTAACATAGATTTCAAGAATAGGATAAAAAATAAATTGCGATAAATAATGTTAATATTTATGTGTTCTTTAAAAATTGTATGGCTTGAGTTCATTTGAATTCGTCTAAATACTAATTGGTTCAGTCATTCCCACACAGTCCAGATTCTGGCCAATCCGATGATGGATGTCTGGTGCATTTGTATCTGTGTCAACGACAGAGACCCATGAGGAGGATAGGCAAATTTCATAGTCGAGTTAGTCACAAGACTCCTGAAGCGTTCGTAAAAAGAGGCTTTGATTTGGCATTTCGACAAATATACATAAGCCAAAAAAAAAAAACCCATAAGCGACCCTCAAAGCCAACACCAAATATCCTCCACACTGCACCGTCACATATGTGGGAGGATTTTGAAGCTGAAATTATATTTTATTTTTATTTGCAAACGTTTTGAGCCTCATCGTTTTTCCTTTGCTGTGTTTTGTTTGCTTTACTTTTTTTTTGCCTTCTGGTATGTGTTTTCTTTTTGCTATTTAAGAACCCTTTTTTTTTTTTTTTTTGTATTTCGTATTTTTATGATTGTCTTGAGGATTTTCGTTTTACATTTGTATGAATTTTTAATATGACAAAGAAATAAAATAAAAATAAAAACAAGAGAACAAGAACAACGAACAATAAGAATAAATAAAACAAAAAAAAAAAAAAAAAAAAAAAAAAAATTATATATAATATACATACATATGTATGTACGTATATGGAAAAACAGCCACAAGGCGAAAAGGACTCGAAATCGGAATCAGAGACCGACTTAGATGGCTGAAGAAGAATGAGAAGAAAGAGAAGTAGTCAACCCTCAACAAAAAAATGTACTAGATATATATAAAGATAAAAAGGAATATCAAGCCAAATAAACCTTAAGGACATTGTAATATTAATTCAAACGGACATATACAAAAGTCAAAATAAAATTGAGAAGAAAAACATGTTTGTGTGTGTATGTGTGGTTTTGGCTGGGCCAACTTGAATCGTTTTCAAGGCTTTTATACTTTGCCCTCATCTTTTCGATGCGGCTTATAAATGCAAAAGCCGCTGCCGCTGCTGCTTTTGATTGAGGCACACTGTATGTAAGTGTCTGTATGCGTGTGTGTGTGTGTGTGTGGCTTGGCAATCCTGTCAAATTATATTATAAATCTATAAATAAAAGTAATATTTCCTCCTTAGACAATACATTTTTTTTTGGAAATTTACAACCGACTCAATGATGCGTATTGGTAAAAGTGGAAGATGTAAAGACTCTTCAAAATCTTTAATTTTTCTCTATTAAAAAAAATGCACAGCAATTTTTCAAAATACAATTTTCCTTCGGCTTAACTTGATAGTGGATTTTATCTACTACACGTTATAATATTTTGTTCATTGTTTTGGATATTCTTTTATTTGGGTTACCTTTTTAGAATTTGGATTATTGTTGAAAATAAGAGACCCGCTTAAAGACCAAAGTGGATTTTTACGTGGTTAAAGATTCAGAAGTATTGTAGACGAATGTGTGTGCGTGTGTGTGTTTGGTTATACTGAAATTCTACGCTTGGTCACCCTACTTCTCTTTAACGTTGCTTGGGCACATATATGCGTGAGTAATAAGGATATCCATTTCCCATGGTGCTAAAACTGACCTTTCTCAAGTGCCGCACATTGAGCCATCTACATTCACGAATACAAACTCATTCACATACACACAAGCTTTACTATGCTTCATACCTTCAAGCCGGAACTGGGGACTGTGAGCTGCAACTGTGAGGAACACCGGGGACCTGGTATGAGGCCACATGAATTTAAAACCAAACAGTTTTCTTCTTGAGTCTATTTTGCACTTTTTTGTTTTATACTCTTGCCGAGAAAAGGTATATTCATTCAAGCATCTCTAAATATTTTCATAAGAAGAGAGAAATTCAACAACCCTTCGCCTATTACATTAACACAAAAAAAAATTATATCTAAAATAAAATTAGCATTGGAACAAACAGTTGAGAATTGGAATATTTGTTGCTGATATAGGTTCAACATAATGGTTAGAAATCAATTAACGATTTAATTAAAATAGCCAACTCGAAGAAATTCAGTTACTTGTAGAGTCAAAATGAGATTAAGCAAAGAGAAATACAAATTCGGCATGATTCTCTGGCTTTTGTTTTCATTTTATTGCCAGCTCAATTTAACGGCAAGAGAAAACGAAAAAAAGAAAAATAGGGACACAAAGAGAGGAGAAAAACAGCTATAAAAGAGGAGACCGACGTTAGAGATGACTTAACAGGGAGAAGAGGGGAAGAGTAACCTGGTATATATAGTTGGTTATTCAACCAATGCAAGTCCAGCAAATTAACTTTGGTGAATTTCTCTTTTTAGTTTTTTCTTTCGTTTTGTGTTCCTGCTTTTGAAAATGAATAATAAATTAACTAAAAACGGAAAACGAGAACTGCCAAACAAACATGTAGAATAGAGACGAGCAAAAGCAAAGATAGAAGTAAATGAACTGTTTCAAGAGTAATTGTTAAGCAGATGAAGAACAATTACTTAGTTTGAATTAACCCGCTGCTTGGCATATTATGCCTTTCATTTTGTGGTTCATTTCAGTCCAAATGGGTAACGTCTTCTATCGAAGCAAGATGTTTAACTTTATCCATCTCTATCTTTCTATGAGTGAGTATGACTCTTTATAAAAGTTGGCAAGTGCTACTATCAAGTACTTTAATTTGATACATGTTTGTATCCAAGAAATCGTAATTGAAACTGTAAATCAAGATTTAAATTTCCGACAAAAACATTTGCGTATTTTTTACCAATAGAATGAAGTTAGAACGGAAAAAGTCCCCATCGACTGCCATAGGATAACAATAATTACACATAACTAACGAATCATTTCACGTAACTTCATAATAATTTTGTATCTTTAAGTCAGTTGTATCCAATAGAAAGCAACTACATCTGTGACGTGGAGAAACGTATTTACAAAAAAGAGGAAAGATCATATAACTGTTCAAAGTTGACTTTCGGTTATAACTTTTAACTATTCTGACTTTTAGCTTTGGTCATTTTGGTTGCCCATATACATACATGCATGTTATATTTTACATAGCTGCATGTACCATACACACACCACCTGGGCTGCTGCTGTGTTTTTGCTTCTGTGAACGAATTGATTTTCCATGTAAGCGCATTAAGAGCCTTGCACAATTTGGCATACATAAGAACGATGGAGTTGGCGATGAGGATGGCAATGATGATGACGAGATGGGGATGGAAATGTTTGGTGGCGATGGTGATTGGTGAAAGATTTCCCTCTCTCTCCGTTACTCTCTCTCTCTCTTTTCTACTGCTACTACTTGTTCTTTTTGTCAGTTCAGTTCAGTCAGTCGGCCAGTCAGTCAGTCACTCAATCAAGCAGTTTAATTCAGGTTCAGTACAGTTCACTTCAGGTCGCATCGAGGGCAATGGTGTAGGGTGACGGCGTGTGTCTCGAATAAACATACATAAAAACTTGTACTACGCACATCAGGGGCAACAATATCATTACCCAACTACATGAAAAATCGTTTTACTTTAATATCTGTGTGTCAGTTTCAATGTGAATGTGCATGTGTCCCTTAAGCTTCTTATCAAGTTAAATGGATGTTTTGGTGTACTTCTTGAAAAAGATTAAAACTATATGTATACATACATATATAGATTATATTCTGAAAATAATATTCAAAAGTAAAGTGAAAACAATCATATATAACATAATTGAGTTGCGCAACTTTTAATAGCAACCTGCCACGCCTACCTACCTGCTAACCTTGTGTTTGACACTGGTTTTTGTTTTTTCTTTTCATTCTTATCTGCTTTGTGTGTTTTTTCCCGTTTGGTTTGTCGCTTTTTATACCATACACCTATAGGGTGAAATGGTATATTAAAGTCGCCAAAATGTATGTAACAGGCAGAAGGAAGCTTTTCCGACCCCATAAAGTATATATATTCTTGATCAGTATCAACAGCCGAGTCGATCTAGCCATGTCCGTCTGTCCGTCCGTCTGTCCGTCTGTCCGTATGAACACCTAGATCTCGGAGACTATAAAAGCTAGAGCCACCAAATTTGGAATGTAGGCTCGTGTAGTATGTAGAGTGATCAAGTTTGTTTCAAATTTTTGCCACGCCCCTTTCCGCCCCCGCAATTCAAAAAAGACGTTTATCTCAAAAACTATTGCAGCTAGAGACACCAAATTTGGTATGTATATTTGCATAGTAAATGCGCACATTTTGTATATATAAAGTTTTTGCCACGCCCCTTTCCGCCCCCGAAATTTGAAAAACTCGATTATCTCCCGTAATTTTTTGTCTTGTGCAATCACACTTAAATTTGATACTAATACCGAGCAAAATACCAAATTTGATCAAAATCGGACAAAAAATAGCTGAGTTATGCATATAAACGTTTTTGCATAAGGCCGGAGATGGCCGTTGGCGGGTGGGGGCGCTAGGGTGCTTATATGCATAAGTGCGCGAGATACTGAGATATGCTTGTAAAAAGCATGTGAACAGAATTCTGAAAAATAGGCAAATGCATTTGTTATTACAAATTTGAAATATTTGTTTTACTGGTGTATGGTATACCCAAGTCGGCGAGACGACTTACTTACTTCATTCTTACTTTTTTTTTTTTAGCAACAATGTCCCTGCAGGATATTGTGCGTTAAAATCTGTCAACAGAAATTCAATTACATTTTTGTGCTCCTCATCTCCATTCGCCATCATCTCCAACATCATCTACACATCGTCCTCGTCCTCGTTCTCGTCGTCCTCATCGTTATAAGCTTACAACTGTTACAACATGGCGCATTGTCTTGACATTTTGCCTTTTTATGGCTGCAACTGCTGCCAGCACTCTCGGCCTTCCCATAGACCTTTACCTCCCTACCACACAGACACCAACGTCTAGTCCCGCCACTGCTTTATTATGAGGCGCAAGATGAAGCAGACGGGACCATCGCTTAGTGTTTTTAACTGCTTTTTGTTTAACCATCGCCACAGCCGTCAACCAAGATTGAGTCATAGATTTGCTGCATTGTGTGAGCACGTCGCAAATGTTTTTCTTTTTTGCCCATTTGTCCTTTTTTGTTGTCGTTGTCTTCGGTGCGTGCCCGAGGAACATTGCAATCGCTTCAACCAAAGACCACCGAAATGAATCATACAAAAAGCCATAGCAGATACAGCGTTTATTTTATAGCAAAGCCAGCAAAAAGAGAGACACTAAGAGAGCGCCAATGGCACATTGCATTTGACAAAGATTTGGGGATGTGAATTATTAAAAACTCCTTTACCTGTTTTTATACCATACACCCATAGGGTGAAAAGTATATTAAAGTCGCCAAAATGTATCTAACAGTCAGAAGCAAGCTTTTCCGACCCCATAAAGTATGTATATATTCTTGATCAGTATCAACAGCCGACAAGATCTAGCCATGTCCGTCCGTCCGTATAAACCAGTAGATCGCGGAGACTATAAGAGCTAGAGCCACCAAAGTTGGTATGTAGTCTTGTGTAGTATGTACACTTATCGAGTTTGTTTCAAATTTTTGCCACGCCCCCTACCGCCCCCGCAAATTAAATAAAACCGATTTCCTCAAACACGTAGGTATATTTGCTGAGAAAGTGCGCACATTTTGTACATGTAAAGGGCCACGCCCCTCTCCGCCCCCGTAATTTAATAAAACTCGATTATGTCCCGTAGTTTACTACCTTGTGCAATCAAATTTGACACACTTAAACTTGATGCTCATATCCACCAAAATACCAAATTTGATCAAAATCGGACTAAAAATAGCCAGTTATGCCTATAAACGTTTTTCCATAAGAGCGGAGATGGTGGTGTCGTATGCTTGAGTGAGCGAGATCCTAAGATATGCTTGTAAAAAGCATGTGAACAGAATTTTCTAAAAGTAAGTAAGTTCATTTGTTATTACAAATTTGAAATATTAGTTTTACTGGTGTATGGTATACCTAAGTCGACGAGACGACTTACTTACTTCATTTCTATAGTACTTAATTTTATGGTGGACCCGATCCTAATTTTCATACTTTATTTTACAAAGGTAATTAAAAGCTTAAGTACGAAATTTCATCCCAATTGCTTTCTAATCGAGGCCGATTACCAAAGATACTTACAGCAGCAGTCATTAAACTAGTTTTTGTCTAACCAGCAAAAAAGTAGGCAACACTTTTTGATTCATCCGTAACTCGGGCGGGTATTTCTGCTTAAGGTGACCTTCGGGTGGCCTTCCCAACTGCTGCTGCACTGTGATTATTTCCGCTAATAGCATACAATGCAATTTGGCTTTGGTTTGTTTTTTCTTAGCAGAGATCCGGTTTGAGATTTAGCGATATGAAAGTTGCGGCTATGCTGTGATAGCGTACAATGGTGGCGAGGAGGATTTAGGAGTTGGAAAGGCAGAAATGCAGGAAGTGTCTGCAAGATGAAGACGAAGATGATGATGCTATGTCTGATAGAGATGATGGGATGATGGACTAAGGCTTGGTCATATACAATTTGCTGTTTTAAATTGAATCGATATAAGTATGGTGGTGTTAGCAGTGATTTTCTTGCAGCATAATGAAATATTCATAGCCTATTTGATATCTCAAAAAACAATTTTATTACTTTACAGCAGCAAAATTCCTGCAAGCAGTAAATCGGATTTTAGTTTGCTCTTTGTCCTACCCCTGTTAAGCCACATTTTTTTGAACCGACTGTGCAACAGGATTTTAATAAGTTTAAGCAAGTAGCCTGAATAACTTGGGGGAAAGCAAGACGACAAAGTGAAAATATTTCCTCTCTATTTATTAAATTTCACTTTGCTTCTATTTATTTGAAATTGCCTGACAATGCCATTAGAAATCTACTTACTCAATAACTAATAAAGAGCAGAGTAAAAGGAAATCAATGGATCAAACTCAATGACTGAAAATATTTAACTTCATGATTGAATTTAATTTTTGTTTGACCTACAGCTGCAGCGGGGATAGATGCCGATGACGAAGTTTGTCACGATGGTGATAAAGCTGAAAGGGATTGGTGTTCACACTTTAACTTTAGGGCTTAGTCTGCCCGCCCCTATGTGTGTCTAACAAAAAGGGGAAATGTGGCTAATTGTGTGGCAAAGTTTTTAATCATTTATGCAAATTTGTTTTCACTGCACTTGAAATTTTTGGCCTGAAAGAACTAAAGCGTTTTAATTGCTTTTCTATTTTATGAATTGTAAAAATATGTCTATATATGTAAATGAATAAAAATAAGTATGTATGCATATGTGTATGCATATTATAAATAAATGCTGGTGTGCACAAGATATTGTACATGCATATATGTATGTACATATGGACGCGTAAAACTTGCTCCATGTGAACGTTATATTGGTTGGTCGACATGTTTATATTGATTTTCGTGTTTGTGTTTTTTGATTTTAGATATTTAAAATTTAAGTACATACGCATCTAGTCAAAAAATGAAGTAAGTAAGTCGTCTCGCCGACTTAGGTATACCAAACACCAGTAAAACAAATATTTCAAATTTATTAAACCAATGCATTTTCACATGCTTTTTATTACAAGCATATGTATCTTATAATCTCCCTCACACCCTAGCGCCCCCACCAGCCAACGGCCAACTACGGCCTTATGGAAAAACGTTTATATGCATAACTTGGTTGTTTTTTGTCCGATTTTGATCAGATTTGGTGTTTTGCTGGGTATTAGTATCAAGTGTGCCAAAATTGATTACAAAAGGTTGAAAATTACGTGAGATAATCGAGTTTTCCCAAATAACGGGGCCGGAAAGGGGCGTGGCAAAATCGTTGCATATACAATATATGCGCATTTATTAAACAAATACACATACAAAATTTGGTGTCTCTAGCTATTATAGTCTTTAAGAAAATCAAATTTGTTTAAATTTCGTGGGCGGAGGGGGGCGTGGCAAAAATTTGAAATAAACTTGACCACCGTAGGTAATACACGATTCTACGTACCAAATTTGGTGACTCTAGCTCTTATAGTCTCTGAGATCTACGGACAGACGGACGGACGGACGGACGGACGGACATGTCTATATCGACTCGGCTGTTAATACTGATCAAGAATATATATACTTTATGGGGTCGGAAAAGCTTCCTTCTGCCTGTTACATACATTTTGGCGACTTTTCATTTCACCCTATGGGTGTATGGTATAATAAGAAGCCCCGAAACCCCTAAAGGTAAATCATATTTGTCTTTAAATGTCATGTTTATGTATAATATGTACTTCGTACATTCGTCCATACATATCATTTGTCAGATACATTTTCTTCAAAATTTTTCCTTCCATGTGACAGTGGTTAACAGCTCTATCTTGATGCAATTGCCTTTTTATACCCTTGCAAAAAGGGTATAATAATATTGGTCGAATTGTGCAACGCATAGAAGGAAGCATCTCATATAAAGTCTTCTATATATTGTATATCGCAGACCACAAACGGTGACTTTTTTCAATTGCTTCATTTTTTCTAAACTATTATCATAAGATCATATTTTTATTTATTAATATATCTGGTTCTGGTTTTTATACCAAACACCCATAAGGTGAAATGGTATATTTAAGTCTCCCAAATGTATGTAAGAACAACCTTAAGATTAACATTTTGTCATTTTGTTTTTCTGTTGTGGTTATTTTTGTTGTTTTTTGTTTAATATTTTTAATTATTTTGCACCACTGTTCATTTTTTACGAGAAAACATTTAACATTTAAAAACACTTAACTAACAATAGTCGTGTCTGAAAAGAAAAGAGAGATGCGGGGTTGCGAACATATGGAATTAATTAAAATTGAGCATTATTTTTTACGTTAGTTATTGTGCCTTATAACCATAATTGAGAAATCAGAAATGGCCTGATTAAATTTTAATGTCTTATTTTCAATTTGTATTTGATTCGAAAAGATTATTTCAGTTTCTAATTGAGTGTATGTGCATATGTTTGTATATGGCTAAATGGGTATAACATATCCTTCTTCAATGCGGGCAACTGTGAACTGCATCTGGCAACTGCAACTTGCTGCTGTCACTTGTTTTCTGGTTGCCTGACAAGGATATGTGGTAGGCTGTAGGACACACGCAAACACATACAAACGCACCTATTCATATCATGCTATTAATTTAAATGCAACAAAGACAACAGCAGCAAAGGCAAGGACATAGAGGAGTGAGGGGAAGAAGGACAGTTAGCGTCGCTTAGTTGTGAGTTCTGCTCCGTGAATAGGATATGGCAGGTTACAAAGGCGGGTGTTAGTGGTCACCAGGACAGCAGGTAAACAGCTGCAATAACTCAACAGCATTTCATTAAACCATTAACTGTCATTTGCACATATGTGTAGGTCCCGTGAGTGAGTGACCGTCCGTCCCACTGTTTACTCGTTTTGTTCTGTTATTCCACAAATTACACAAGAAAAGTAAATTTCAAATATCAAATCTCTACTTCTTTTTAATTAAAGCACACCAGTATTCATTTTTCAAATAAGTATAGCGTTTTCTCTTTTCTTTGGAAATGTCAATCAGCAGTACCAACTAGATAGAAACTTGTTTTAACAATAGCCTACCCATCCTATTTCACGTTATTCGATCAGTAAATTTCAACAACAAACCGCATCTTTCGGCTAAAACACATATTGGAGCCGAGTATAAAATGAAGCATGTAAGTCGCCTCGCCGACTTAGGTATACCATATACCAGAATAACAAATATTTTAAATTTATAATAACACATGCATTTACGTGTTTTTAAAAAATTCTGTTCACATGCTTTTTACAAGCATGTCTTAGTATCTCGCTCATTCAAGCATTCGAGCACCCTAGCGCCCCCACCAGCCAACGGACAACGCCGGCCTTATGGAAAAACGTTTTTATGCATAACTTGGCTAATTTTAGTCCGATTTTGATCAAATTTGGTATTTTGCTGTCTCAATTTTATATGTGCCAACTTTGATTACACAAGGTAGAAAATTACGGAAGATAATCGAGTTTTTCCCCCGTAGGAAAGGGGCGTGGCCAAATCTTTACACATAAAAAATGTGCGCGTTTACTGAGCAAATACACATACCAAATTTGGTGTCTCTAGCTAGAATAGTTTTTGAGATACACGTTTTTTTAAAATTGCGGGGGCGGAAAGGGCGTGGCAAAAATTTAAAAAATAAAATTGATCACTCTTCATACTACATGAGCCTACATACCAAATTTGGTGGCTCTATCTCTAATAGTCTCCAAAATCTACGCGTTCATACGGACGGACAGACGGACATGACTAGATCGACTCGACTGTTACATACCTTTTTGGCGACTTTAATATACCTTTTCACCCTATGGGTGTATGGTATAATGATAGGGTTACCCATAAAATTAAACTACACTTACTAAAAAGATCATTGAAATGTATGACAATGATAATGAAAAATATTCTATATGCTACATAAAAATGTTCTTTTATTTCTTTAAGCTGCATTAGCCCCTAGAAAACGTATACATGAAAATTGAATCTTTCATGGCGCTTAACAATAATTTAAGTTGTCTCTACCGGAGGAAGGCGACTTGGAGACGGAAGAGCAACACACAATTTGTGTACATTTGCATGTGTGTGTGGTTGTAACAATGTTGTAACTGGTAACTGTCAAATTGGCTGACAGAGCAACCAGACGCAAAGTCAGCCGTTTGTACATTGAACAAGGCGAGGGACCCGAAGCGAAGGAGAGAAAGATTGAGAGGATGTAGGAAGGATGGTGAGGCCAACAGTCAACCAATTCGCCCACTCACAAACACATACACACACCCACACACACAGACACACATACACAGACTCGCAGCATGGCCAACAAATAGTTTGCGTTTTGTTGACTTGGTTTGCTTTTGGACGTAGCAGAAGTTGCTTGCAATGCATGCAATGTGTTTGTGTGTGTTTCTTTTGATTAGGCTGCCTGTTTGCTTGGCGGTTACAATGTCCTGTCCGACAGTCGTCCTTGGCAAATATATTTTTCGGACTTGCCGCATACCTCCCACACACACACACACACACACACACACACACACACACACACACATATATATATATACAGCCTCTGCGCCATCTTCTATCTACTTTCGAAACAGCCTACAAAAATCGTTTGACTGGCAATTTTTCTTTTTCCTTTCCTTTTTGCATCTTTACTTTCTGGCAAAAGGTTCCGGGTTGTGTGTATGTATGTGAATGCTGGTGCTTGACAAATATTGTCTTTATTTCCTGGCAGCTCGATTTCGTTTAGTGCCTTGACTGTTATTTTTATTCCTATTTCTAGTTTTTATTTTTACTTTTTTTTGGTTCCCTGCTCCTCTGCTTGTGGACATTTCATTTGACTCGCATCATCATTTGTTTTGGCCGTTGACACGATGGGTGGATGTGTGTGGGGGTGTTTATGTGAGTGTGTGTGTATGTGCCTTGATTATTGTTATTTGCACACGTGTGTACGCCCATCCTCAACTTACCTGTCATCCCAGACTATCTGTCATTCTACTTTCTTTTTTCTCTCTGTCCCTCTGTGGGTTTCCTTCGTCTCGTTTTGATTAATTTAGCTTTTATTTAATTGAAAGTTTAGCTGAAGATTTACTTAAATTATTAAAGATAAAAAATTCTATTCATATTGCTGGCCAAGTCTTTTGTGCCGAAAGGTTAAATAGATGAATTTGCTTTACTAATTGCAACATGGTCGAAAATGTTTCTGCTGCTGTTTGTTAATTAGCCTTCTTCAGGAGTAAAGCTCATTATGTTCCGTGCGCAGCAACCAATTTCACTACTATTTGGCATTCTAACCCCAGACTCATACGCACACCTACACTAAAACCCACCTACAAGCACCTACATCCACACATTTCCCCCATTGGTCGGTGTTGTTGTTTTTACATAAACTTATTTATAGAATCGCCCAGAACTTTTGCTGTCGGCTTAATATCAATTTTCCCACTCAAACTGAAAACTGAAGAAATTGTCAGATAAAAAACTAAAAGACGAGAGAAAATGCTACAGTCGTATGCTGGACAAATGCAATTTGCATATGCAAAGCTACCAACAAAATTTACAGAATTCATCGACAAGAGAAAATGAAGTAAGTAAGTCGTCTCGCCGACTTGGGTATACCATACACCAGTAAAACAAATATTTTAAATTTGTAATATCTGAGTATCTCGCGCACTTATGCATATAAGCACCCTAGCGCCCCCCACCCGCCAACGGCCATCTCCGGCCTTATGCAAAAACGTTTATGCATAACTCAGCTATTTTTTGTCCGATTTTGATCAAATTTAAGTGTGCCAAATTTGATTGCACAATGTAAAAAATTACGGGAGATAATCGAGTTTTTCAAATTTCGGGGGCGGAAAGGGGCGTGTCAAAATCTTTATACATACAAAATGCATTTACTCTGCAAATATACATACCAAATATGGTGACTCTAGCTGCAATAGTTTTTGAGATAAACGTTTTTTTTGAATTGCGGGGGCGTAACGGGGCATGGCAAAAATTTGAAATAAACTTGATCACTTTACATATTACACGAGCCTACATTCCATTGGTGGCTCTATCTCTTATAGTCTCTGAGATCTAGGCGTTCATACGGACGGACAGACGGACATGGCGAGATCGACTCAGCTGTTGATACTGATCAAGGATATATATACTTTATGGGGTCGGAAAAGCTTCCTTCTGCCTGTTACATACATTTTGGCGACTTTAATATACCATTTCACCCTATGGGTGTATGGTATAACAACGACACACACAAGTGTGGATTGAGCGTGACGAGTGTCTGGTTAGTGGGTAGGAAGTATATGGAGGGTAGTACAAAAAAGAAATACTTTTGATTTATCACCATAATCAGCGTATAAGAAGAATCCTTTTGGGTAACATTATTTACAACTAGCCCGGGAGACATGATGGATGATGCCCCCTGCAAAAAAAACTAGCATTCAAGGAGTGTGTCACACTCTTTCTTAGTCTGTGACTGCGCGAGGCACAAAGGCTCATTTCAACCAAATACGTACACATCTTCGCACACCCGCACGCTGTCTGCTTCCTGTTTTTTTTTTTTTTTTTGTTGAATGAAACCATCCACACACTACGAAAATTTTATTTTCAACAGAATTTTTAGCATCTACCTTCTGCTGAGAAAGCAAAATCGAGTTGGGAAATCGGTTTAAAAGCTTAGAATGGAATTAGCGGTGAAATGTGATTTTCGATAAGCATTCTCTAACCAAATGTGATCTGGCAATGCCAATGCGTCAATATTAATCAGCTAGTTAACAAATACAGTCCTGGGTTATTCCCGTTTTAAATTTTTTTTCCGGTTTATTTTAAATCAAGCAACCAGACCAGCAGAGCCAGCTTTCCATTATTGCCACGAAATAGAAATTAAAAGCAGACACACACATGAACAGAGCAAAAGCGGAAAATCTGAAAATCACTCGCTTAAGTAAGTTCTTGGCTGCGTGTCCATGTCCTTTCGTATGCCCATGCTTATATCCCTGTGTTTATTTTGGTACGGTTCGTTGGCTTGGCTTTCCTCAGACCCCATAACCACCTCTCTCTCTCTCTCTCTCCCTCTTTCTCTGGCTCTCAGTGAATGTCTCTTGCTTGTGTTTGCGTTTAGTTTGATTGAACGCCTGTGTATATACTATTCTTTTGTATGTGTGCCCATGTCCGTGCGTGTCTTACTTTGCGTGGGAGTGGGTGCGTATGTATCGTAAAATCAAAGGATCAGACAATGCGTCTGCTGTTTGGCGTAACAAACTGATTCCATTTAACTCCTCATCTTCCTTTATCACAAAAAAAAGAAATCGAGGAATTCAAAAAGGTTAAATGGTGAAAAAAGCTCAACATATCTTGCTTTTAGTTTGAGGCCAAAAAAGTGTTTATAAATTTCTCTCCTTTGTCTGTCGTTGCGTCAAAATTAGAATAATTTGATTGTTTGCTGTTCATTATTTAGGGGCCTGTTAGGTGATTTCCGTTGCTTCAAATAGAAAATTTTACGTGAGCCAAACCAAGCCAAATCATGTTAAGAGTAAACGCATGTGACTACCCTTCTTCGACACCCTCCTGCTCTGGCATATTTCTATTTAAAGCGAATGCACTTAACAAAAATAAAGAAGAAAATTGTAAAGGGGAAGAGAGACATGCAAAAAGCAGATCAGTTGTGAGGCAAGGGCTTCCGGTCGGTGGGTGGCGGCTGAGAGAAGGGCCGTCGTAAGTAAAAACAAGAGCAAATAAAACGTTGCCAGCCGCACGCCATTTTCATGTTGCATCCTGCCATCACTGCTGCATACACACAGAGAGAGAGACCCAAACACACACACACACTCGGTGGTATTGGTCTGTTGGTCCCCACGTTGGCCGCATGCAAAAACTGCTCGTTTATTCAACAACATAAACATTGTTGTGCACATAAATTTATACAAAGTTCTAGTTTACATACCAAGTGAACGAAGCGTAACGATTCACAAGCATACAAGAAAAAAGAGAGGAAGAAAAACAGAGAGAGGGAAAGAGAGAGAAAGAGAGAGAAAGAGAGAGAGAGAGAGAGAGCGAAAGAGCATGGGAAGGGTGTCAAGGAGTGGTGTGTACAGCAGGCTCTGTTTGGCTCTCATGTGGCACAGTTAACGTGAAAGTGGCTAAGCTGAATCGATATTCATATCAACCGCAAAATGTGTGTCGCTGTTTGCCATCAAGTCTGAAACTAGGCTGCACATTTTGATGATGCATTTAAGGCACCCGCCTCCTGTCCCCAACTGAACCAATCCAAACCAGACAACACTCAACACAGAGGCAGAGCCAGACCCACTCCCAAGCCCAGCCGTAGAAGAGAGATGAAATTGTGCGTTGCAATGCTATTTGACGTGGCCTTATGTTGGCAATTATTTTTTTTTTTTTTTTACTTATATGTATTTGCAAGTTTAAAACTCTCTAAAGCTCCGCAGTTCCTATTGCTTACTCTGTTAGGTTGCTGTATCTTGGCTATATTGGCATCTAATAAGGTGGATTTGAATTTTAAAAAGATTATTATTAATTATTTTTTAATTATTATATAGCTTTCACCTCTAAGGAAAGGTGTAAAAACTATTGTCAATCATTTCATCCAGCTGGAACACGATACATATATTCTTTCCACTAAAAACTTATTTATATATTTCTCAGGCCTACAATCTTCGGCTGCATCAATGCAGCTGTACTATTTCAATATAACTTTATGTGACCGCTATAGAAAATATTTATCCGATTTTGATCAAATTTGGCACAGTCATTACAGAATCATTCAGTCATTTAGAGCAAACATGTAAAAATAACAAAGTCATTGATAAAAGTCACTGTTTTAGACTAATCTTTCCCACAGGAGCTATATGATATAGTCATCCGATTTTGATCAAATTACAGTTATTCAGTCATTTTTAGGTATACGAAACTAACAAATATTAGTTTTTGTGCCAATAGGTCAGAAAATAAGGAAGTTATTAAGAAAATTAACTGTAAGAACTCGTCTAGTCGTGTTTATAGGGTCGTAGATGCACACTTCTTACCTAAATTAAAATACCCTCTATGCAAGGGTATAAAAATACCATTCGAACAATGATTATATAAAAATGGACCTAATTTACAGGTGGTGTGAATTTTAGAGGTAAACCTCGCTAAAAAAATTACTTTCAGTCATTATATTAAATATTTGTTTTGCCTGCTACCACTGCTTTTGCCATTGCCGTTGCTTCTTTTCACTTTTATGTTCTTGGCTAAGGTCAAGCAGAAGCAGCTTATTAAAAACATTTCATTTCGCGGTAAATAAATAAAATGAAAAATAAAAATGAGCAACAACAAGAACAATAAAAAGCTGCAAAAACAACAACATGGCACCCGAATTGCTAGCCGCCATTCAACAGATGGCCCTGTACAAAGGTTTTTTTGGTTGGTTTAGAGGATGATTGGGTTGTAGAGAGAGGTTTTCAGGTGCGGGTGCGGGTGCGAGTGCGGGTGCAGGTGCGGATCTGTGTAGTGGTGGCGGGTGCTTCGAGTTTTTAACAGTTTGGGGATTTTGTGGCTTCAGGTTTTTCCATGGATGTGTTTTTTTGTTTTTTTTTTTTTTTTGAGGACAAGGCTTTGCCGCACGGCGAGTTTTTGTGTTTGCGTTTGCATTTTGTCGGAGGCTCATGACAGGCGGCGGCAATTTTGCCACCTGCGGCTCCATATTGACACTTTCACTTTCGCTGCCATTTCATATACCTCTCCCTCTCGCCACGCACTTTTTAACTACTCTACCCCCTGCCGTCATCCTACGAGTGTATGCGTGTTTGTTTTTGGGCTTTAATGAATTTGCCCATAATTAAATGTAACAAGCAAACAGCAAAACAAAACACAAAATATTGCTCAGCATTTTTATATATTTTTTTCTTTTACTTGTATCTTTTGAATGTCCCTTTTTGTCCCTTTTTGTTGTTTGACTAGAAGAGGAAAACGAAAGAGAAAAAGTTTTTCATTTGGTCGTGTCAAAAATTGCCGGCATACCGAAGACGCACGTTAACTGGACTCAAAGAAGACACGGAAATGGAGGAAACGTGCAGAATTTTCGAGGAGAAATTCCTACCAAAATAAAATAAAAATAAATAAACAAAAGAAAAAGAAAACCAGAGGGCCGGGGCTAACTTCGACCGCGCTAAAGTTTGTATACCCTTGTAATCTTTTCTTACCTATAATATAATATAATGTTTGCTAAAGAGTGGCCTACAATCTTAGCATAGTAAATAACGAAGATATTGATCAACATCACTTTTTACCATGGGTTGTATGGGAGCTAATGATATAGTCACCCGATCTTTATCAAATTTGGCACAGTCATTAACAGATAGATTAAATTAGCAAATGTTAAATTTGAAAGCAATCGCATATAAAGTACTCGTCTCGTCATGCTGATCAAGAATATATATACTTTATATGGTCGGAAATGCTTCCTTCTATGCGTTGTACACTTCTGACCAAAATTAATATACGCTTTTTGCAAGAGTATAAAAATCCCAATGAAAGTGCAAAAATCTGAAAGAAGCCAAAAAACCCTAACAAGAATTAAGAATTTATGAAAGTGAGACTCTGGCCGAAGCAATTTCGAATTGGATGAATGTGAAGTAAAGTGAACAAATTCCATATGTTAAATTGGGGATCCGATTACAAGATACCCTTCAGTAGTTTAAAATTTTGCCATGTCAATATCCGTCTAATGAAGGAGACCCTACTTGGTTTCGCTGTAGTCTTAAAGTAGGCAGTTAAGTTCACCTCTACGTAATTACAGGGTGTTCAATGTTTTTACATTGATTGGTTTGGAGAATGGGTACAGATTCAATTAAATTTAATTCTCATTGAAACTCAATGAATAAATGTTGAGCCGACCAGATAGAAGCTTTTCGGTGAACATTGATTTTACCCACCCTCGCAGAGGGTGTTTGATTATCAAAGAAAACGACAAGACTGACATCCACTAGTCGCCTTGGCTGAAACAAAAGGATGATCCCGTCGGATGTTGCTTGCTGTTGCCATGTGGAATCCTTTTGTCTCTGGTTCACATTGAAGAGGAAGACAGGCACAGATGGACTGATGGACTGCCTCACTGTTTGACTGACTGACAGAGTTGGCAATGCACTTAATGGGAAACTCGAGAGATGGATGGAAAAGGCAAGGGAAGGAAAGAAAAGGGAAGAAGAGGCATGGCAACTGTTTGACATTTGCTGTCATTATCAACGTTGGTCAAAGTCGTCGACAATTCGTGCTGTTGCTGCTGCAGTAACTGTCTGCGTTGCTTTGTGCAATTGCCTGTTGTTTACCCATGGCTTTTATCACTAGGGCCCCCGCTCCCAACCTACCACCCATCGAGCACGCCTTTGTCTCTGCGGTTCAGGCAACATCGTCGCTTATTGGGATTGTCCAGTGGCCACAGGCCAGTGGCCAGAGTTTGCTTTACCTTCACTCTCATCTGCACCATTACCTTACCCTTCGCTGCACATTCCAATCGATTGTCACAACACTCGCTCAGAACAAACGAGAAAGAACTAAAGAAGAAAGTAGTAAAAATATTTCATAAAATATTTACATTGTGTGTATTTTCTATTTATCCATGTGTTTATTTGTTGATACTGTGCAGCAATTCTTTCTATCTTCGCCTCAATGTCGTATCTTCCTCGTTATCTTTACGTTTGTTTATGTGTGCAAAGTTTTTGTGATTGATTTACCGACATTTTGTCGTCGTATTGTGTTGTCCTGACGTTGTAAATTATATAACCAAATGGTGAGTGTGTTTGGTCGCGTGGGAAGGCGAACAGGAAAAACGAAGAGAAATGTTTAAAAAATCTCGAAAATGGCAAATGAGCTAAATCTGTTCAAATGTCAACTGAGAATTGCGTGAATGATTGACAAGAAAGAATGTCATGTCCTTAAGGGGAAAATGGATAACAAGAAGAAGAAACGGATTGCATCATCTTAAAAGACTCTCGACCTTGGCTAAATCAAAACTTTTAATGAAATAGAACATTTTCCAGATAAATGAATTAAGAAACACATTTCCCTACTTCAGCAGCTGAATGCCTGTTGCTGCTGCTGATCAGGTAAAAAGGACTCATTCTTCTATCAGGTTTTAAACAAGTTCTCCTCCAAATTTCAGTACAAAAATAGTCATTTTGCTGTTATAGTTTTTAAAAAAATTAGTTTTGCTTAAATTCCAGAGGCTTAAGGGGGCATGGGAAAAATTTTAATTAACTCTATATATACAAATATACATCCATACTAGACGAGTCTACATACCAAATTGGAGCTCTCTCCGAGATCTAGATGTTCATACAGATGGACGGAGGGTCGTACGGCCGGACAGGCAGACGGGTAAGGCTTGATCGACTCGGCTGTTAATCAAGAATATATATACTAATGGCCTTCCTTTTGCCTGTTGCATACAATTTGATAACTTTAAAATGCCATTTTACACCATGGTTGCATGGCATAATAAACTTAATTAGTGTACATAATACACGAGTTTACAAAACAAAGCCGATTTTAAATAATTCCAACAAAAAAATAATAAAAAAGTTCGAGTTGAATAAGTAAAATTTTTGCCATTGACTTGAAGTACTTAGATAAGTGGGATATTCTCGAATCGAGTTCACTATTTAAAGAGAAAAATTATTTTTTAAAAACCCCTTTGCCTAACTTCATAAATGTTTATTTATGTAATTTTTGTATTATTATTTCTGTTCATTTCAGAGAGATTTGCACCCGTCGGACAAGGCGACGGCATTACAATTGTTACAGTAAGCGGAAACGGAAGTGACGCCGGTGTCATCTATAACCAAAAGCAACTTCAACTTGCATGTGTGTGTGTGTGTGCTTGGGTCTGCGTTTGTCGATTGAGTAGGACAGAGAAGAAGTGGCAGGCTATGTCGGTGGGAATGTAACAGACGAAGCAGACAAACAGTTGAATAATGCAAATTAAAATACAATAAAATGTAAAACACAGACGACAACAGGAGCAGCAACAGCAGCAGCAACAAGCTGAAGCTAGAGAGTATCCGTTTGAAATATGCCAAAAAAAAGAGAACGCAACTTTTCCACTAAATTGACTTGAGCGAACGGGGCGCCAGGAGGAGTTACGGAAAGCGATATAGCACGAAAGAGCCGACGGTGAAATTTGCATAACTTTCTGCTTGCCTATATCTCTGGTCTGCGCTGCTCTGCTTGGCTTATTCTGGTCATCGGTAAAGGGGAGGCATGCGGGGCATAAACATCAAAAACAAATTGCAAGTAAGAAAAGAAAAGGTCATAAAAAGGCGCCAGCCTCGTAAAAATTCAAAACAGCAACAACAAAAAGAAAGCAAGAAATAAAGCAAAATCAAAAAAAAGAAAAAATATAACTACAACAAAACGAGCAACGTACATGTAGCTTTCCTGGTCTTGGCCACATTTACTCTCTCGCTCTTGCGCTTACTCCCTTGATAGTACCTTCACGCTCGCTCTCTATGTCCCTGTTTCTCCATAGCATTTGAACATTTGAATTAATTTATGCAACGGCAGCGAAAGAATATCAAATAATCATTACAATTACAAACAGCAGTAGCAGCAACAATAACAAGAGCAGGAGACCGGTTAGCGAGGGTTGCTTATAAATGTACCAGGACAGCGGCTGCAGCAGCAGTAGCAGTCGACGTGGCAGCAGTGCAGCAACAACATCAGCGGCAACAGCAGCAACAGCAACAACAACAACCAGCAGTAACGAAGAGGAAACACTTGAGACTCTTACAATTATAACTACAACAACAATAACTGAAACGGAAATCAATGCAGCAGCCACCACAACAACAGTTATAGCGGCAACAACAACAACGACAGCAGCAGCAACTACCATAGCAGCAGCGGAAGTGCGTACAAGCGATGCTGAGGCTGAAGCTGGCCAATGTAAGTGTAAACTAAATATGTTTTCGAATGGTTATTTTCGCCATAGAATATAATCTGATCCAATATGCGATCATATTGTTTGTAATTTTGTAATTAATAAATTTATTATGATTTATAATCTTGAACAAGCACATTTGTACACCATCATTAATCATTTATTTCATTATTCCTTCTGTTCCTATTTATACTTTAAATGCAGCTTCAGCTCCTACACTGGCACTTGTGGCCAAGCCGATTTCCGCACCAATTCCTTTATACTCGGCGCCGCAGAGACAACAATACAATAACGCTCCGAGCTATTTACCGCCAGTTTCTGTGCCAGTAGTTGCCGCTGCTTCCGCTGCGTTAAGCGCTGATGTGCGATTATTGCGTAAAATTGGCTATATAGCGTCATGTGTACGTCGATTGGCCAAATTCTATGGTGACTTCCGTTTAAAAAATCCATATAGTGCCCGTCGTCAGCGCCGGCAATTGCAAGAGATTATATTAAAGCATTCAATATTCGATCCGGGTAAAGAACGTGAAAGAGCCTTGCTCCTGGCTGCAGCAGCTGTTGCCGTTGGTGCAGCTCTACCAACATCAACAACAGTTGCAGCTGTAAGTATTACTGGTAGCATCGATAGTGCTAGCGGTAGCAATCGCTCACTTAGCATTGAGCGCGAAGAAGAGGAAGAAGTCGAACCCGAAGAAGAAGACGACTTTGACGAAGCGAATTCAATAGTAACTGGAGTAGTAGGAGCAGACGATATAATACATCGGGTGGATCAGGTAGAAGTGGCCATAGCAACGACGACAACAGCAACAACGACAGCAACAGCAACAACTGTGCTCCGCAAATCGTCGACTAGCTCGACAGCAGCCAGTGGTACACCAACAGCGTCTGGTTCTGTTTCATTTTCGGCCTCCGCATCAATTAATACGAGTTCATCAATTGGCCTGCTCGAAGAATTACTCATACAATTCTACGAAGATCAATTTCAAGCAGAACATCAGCACCGCAGTAACTTGACAGTCATACGTCACCAGCATCAACATCAGCAACAACAACAACATCATTTTGCCACCTCCGATTCACGAAACAATAACAATCATAATAACAACAATAACGGCTTTGCCCGAACCATGTCCACATCCTTGTCGAATATGACAGCTGACGAGAGCCAACAGCAACAACAACAGCAACAACAGTTGCCCACGAGCAGCAGTAGCAGCACTGTTGTCGGTGCTTTCCTACAGCCCATTTCATTGTCCGATGCTGCTACGGGCAATGATAATCCACGTCGTCGTCGTGCCAGCGACTGTTCGGCTGCTCTCTCCAATCAGCTGCACTGCATCACACTAAAGAATAACAATTGTGCCACAACAACAGCAACAACCAGCGGCAGTAACAACACAGTTACCACAACTGGCAAGCTACCGTTCCATCGCGGTAGCTGTGGAGCTGCTGGTGAACATTTACTGGCCGCCAATTCGATTGCCAATCGAGCCACCATCATTTTAAGTAAATCCTGCAACAATGTTGATAACGATTCAAATGCAATGGGCATCGGTATCGGTGGCATCGGCATTGGTGGCATGAGCCATATTGGGGTTACCACAGCGAATAAGCTGCGCGCCAGCTCAACGGACATCGAATCGAATGCTCTAAACGGTGCTAGAGATGCCATGGCAACAATTGCCGCTGCAGCGGCTGCATCCAACAATGGGAATGGTAACAATGAATATAGCATATTGCAACTGAACAACACGATCATTCAATGTCATTTCAACGATGATGATTTTCGCGCTCTGGTCAAAGATCTAAAGCGGAAGGTTGAGTACACGGAGCGCATGAACTGGTTATGTAAGTACATTCACTAATTTAAGAATTTACAAAACATTAACTTGTCAACTGAATTTAACTTATTCACGCATTAAAGTTTAAGTTCAAGACCAACTTTTATAATAAGTGTTTATACAGAAATTCAGAAAAAGCAGGAACAATTTTTACAAATTTTACAACTAAGTGGCGAAAGTAAAGGCTGACGAGCATCCGATTTCGTTCCAAACTTTTGATAATATTTGCATTCTGTGTTTGATCAAGTCAAGTGTTACTACTTCTCCATTATTTGCGGTAATCGTCTCAAATGAGGTGTTAACGAAAGCGAAAAAAGCAGAAAATCGAAAATGCAAAAGCCAAATGGTTGGACAATTTAATGCAGCAACAATGGCAAATGCAATAGAATTACACTTTCACACAATTGCCGAGTGAGCCCTTTCCGTTCAGTTCACTGCGTCGACTTATCCACAAGTAATATATGTATGTACTTAGAGTCCATATTATAGACATGAAGAAATTCATCTACGTACGATGTACTGACGCATCATTTTAATTAACTGCCTTGCTGTCAGGCCACGTGCAATTTAGTGCTACTTGAGCTTATCGAAAGTCTCCTCCTGCAATTTCTTTAAGGTATACGTCTTTTAGGTATGTTGTGTGCCAAGGACATCGGCGACGGCGACGACCAAGCACAGTGTTATATGTCATTAAAAAAAAAGACAAAAAAAAAAGTTAAAACCAACAAACAACAATAAAGTTGTCTTTGTACCGACGCAAGTCATCCAGCGCTTCGTTTACGTTCTCTCTCTGCAGTCCAATAAGTGACTGACTGTTTGTCCAGTTATTTTTGTCCTTGCACTCTGCTTAGCATATTCGATACGCTATCCGTCCGTCCCTTTGTATGTGTCCTGACATTTTTCCACATTGTCGTATTTTGAACATTTCAATTAAATTGCTTCCTTTCCCCTAATTTTGGTTTATTGGTGGGGGCGGAAACAAAAATGTATTGCCTACTTTGAGCAACGCTTGTTAACTTTCCGTTAACTTAATTCAGCCGATCTTTCTTTTTCAAAAATCATGTTTCTCCCCTCTCTCGCTCTTTTTTCCTAGTTTTAAATCTTTTTGATTATTGCGCAGCATATTTTTATACCCTTGCAAAAAGGGTATATTAATTTTGGTCAGAGGTGTGCAACGCATAGAAGGAGGCATCTCCGACTATATAAAGTATATATATTCTTGATCAGCGTGACGAGACGAGTTCAAATAGCCATGTCCTTACGTCTGTCCGTCCGTTTGTCCTACCGTCCATCCATCTGGATCAGCGCAAACTCCTCCTAGACCGTAAGAGCTACAGAGCTGGAATTTCGCATGAAGGCTTGTATACAGGTTGTATATCTCGGGTTAAGCCGGATCGGAGAACTATCATATACAAACGGCAAAGTCACGAACAGTGACTTTTCTCAATAACTTTGTTATTTTCTGAACTATTGTCGTGAAATTTAATATTGGTGAGTTTATTACACCTAAATAAACAAATATGGCAAATTTAATCAAGATCGGGTGACTATATCATATAGCTCCCATAGAACGATTGGTCGAAAACAGTGACTTTTGTCAATAACTTCGTTATTTCCTATGTTAAGATTGTGGGCCGTTCTTTCGCAAACATTACTCCTGTTCGATAAAACGTTTTTCCACTTTGTCGGCTATAAGTAAGGAAAGAGTAACAAACAACTTGCAAGGGTATACAAACTTCGACGCGGTCGAAGTTAGCCCCGGCCCTCTGGTTCATAATGCTTTTTGGTTAATTGATTTTGGGGCCAATTGAAATCATAAATTATACATGAAACAAGGTTTATATTGTATATATATAGGTATATGAAATATATATGTCAAAGGCCAAAAACTCATAAATTGCCCAGCCACAAAACGCAAAATGGCCATAAATTGCCTCAAAAGAATAAAAAAAAGCCAACAACAATTTTCAACACATGACAACAAAAGAAAAGAAAGCTAAACAAAGGAACGAAAGGAAAACGAGAGAGAAAGTAAGTGAAAGAGAGCTTGTGTGGGGGTAGGCCTAATACAAAATGACAAATAAACAGAAAAGCAAAGAAGAAATCTACTCGAGACAGCCGCCAAAATGCCATATCACCAAGCGTCAGAGCCAGGACCAGAGCCAAGAGTTCTCCCTCTCAGCCAAATCGTTAGGCACTTAAGATCCGGATAACATATAGAGAACAGCAAAAGATAGAATGATATACACAGAGAGAATCAGACGTAAGAGAGGGAAGTGTAAGTGTATATGTGGGTTCTCTTAAGGGCAAAAGGCAAAAATCTAATAATAATAAAATACTTTATTGTTCAGTTAACAATCCAATTGTTTCACTTAACAAGTGTTGGCCAAGAGCAAATCAAAGAGAGAAAAGTGAAAACGAACGAAGATGGTAAAGAAGAAAGCGTCGTGGATGACGATATGCAGGATGAGAAATAAAAAATAAATTGCCACATAATAGCATTAAGTGATAAAGTGTTGACCAAATCAAAACGAATGATTCTCACTCCCCCTCTCACACGCTTTCATACTATACTACTAAGTCTACATAAATGTGTTTGTTAGTATGTTTGTGTTGTTCTTGCGGATTGAATTAAAGTGTACAAATGAAAATGGCTAACAGATTTTTCCTTTTTGCTTTATGTTTGAGCCTATCCATGTTGTTGTTGGTTTTTTCATTTTGTGTTTTTCTGACGGCTTTCCTCTATAATTGATACCCTATATTTGATACTTAAAACAACTATTTTTGTTTGAAATTATTGAAATTCCGGAAACTTATTGACATTTTTTAAACTTTCTAGACTTAGATTGCTAGATTGCTTAAAGGGCAGAAGACAGAGTGCATACAAAGGTTATGTTTGCCTTTAGCTTGTTGTAGATAACATCTTTATGAAATACAGTAAGTTGACAATTAAAACGTGAATGATGATCGAGAAGATGGCATATTGTATATTTTGTGTTTGCATTATAACTTTTTGCCATAATTGGAATGTAAAATTGGAATATGAGAAATATTGCGGTTGCGTTTCTCAATGTCACTGTCATTAACAGACCCATTTCATATAGGAACTAAGTGGATTACGGGCATTAAAATAGATGGGCATTGCGGCTACATATATTTGTTTATATAGACATATGTACATAGGAGGCAGGAAAGGTTCATAGCGGATATAAAATAAAACAGCTTTGGCAATTAATGCAAAATGGTGCAATACAAAACCACTAGGAAAGATATAGAAAGAGAGAGAACTAGAACGAGTGAAAGATCCCAGAAAGCGATTATTCTTGATACCAGTGGGCATTTGGGCCTTCGTTGTTAAACTGCTCTTCTTCGCTCCTCATCCTCTTCGTTTTGTTGTCTGTGATTATTTTTATTTTTCAGAGTGCGGGAGGATGGTACAATTTGTAAGCCAGTTCTAGTTTCAGTCCCAACCCCATGTCCATTTCCTGGTCCTGCTCACATCTGTGAAATGGCTGCGACAGCTCAGGTGGGAGGAACAAAACTTGACACGCAACCTGCTGCCAGTGAGACCTAGAGAATGTTGAGGGAGACCACCCGCTTTTTTGAGAATTTACCCAGCGCTTTTAATTAATATACTAAAACGATTTTATTGGCTGCCAAGGCAAAAGCAAAGACAGCACACGATACAACAACCAATAGGACAGAACAGGACAGGGCAGTACGGGACAGTGTCTGGATAGGACAGGACGCCACAAAACGGAACGAAATGAAACGATTGAAGTGGCTGTGGCAGTTCGAGTGGTAGCCAGATTGGCAGGAAGGTGTCAAACTCTCTGCTCATGCTGCCACAACGTAAAAATTTAAATTCAAAACCATTCACGAATCCGCAGCAGCTCACCTGAAGCGAGACCGCAAACAATTCGCCCCTCGTTGCCGGTAGCAGCAAGTGTCAACCGATGGCACGATGCCGCAGGGATTTTAGGATGAGAATGTTGTGTACTAGATGACGGTACACTGAAGGTAGGAAAAAACTAAAAACGATAAACGAAAAGGAAAACGAATTGGCAATTGCGAACTTTTACCCAGCAACACAAACAGTAAAACCACCATTACTCCGCCTTGCTTTTACTTACCGCTTCCCTTGCCCTCAACCATCAAATCTCAGGTTCTCCGATAATAAACTCTGCTGATCAACTTGACTAAAATTGTCAGATATAACCCAACCATCCCAACCATGCCAACCAATCTTTGCCATAATATGAGTCAAAGAGCTGTGTATGTATAAGCATATTAAAAAAATGAAAACGAAAATTAAAAAGATGACATGAACATTTCATTTTTAATTATTCACATTTACCTAGGCAACAGAATGACAGACTAACCGGCGGACGGACGGACAAACAGTTATGACAAACCCAATGCTACAGCAGCAACAACTTTTCAACTTTTTATGCTGCTCTGGTACGAGAGTTTTATGGCTGGTGCTGCTGCTGCTTTTTTAACTCTGGATTTTCCTTTAATGGTTTTCCAGCATTTCATTTTGAACCACAACAACTACTCGAAAAGCGGCGAAGGGGAAGGCAAATGGAAAAAGAGATGATTTTGTATAAGCCAGAAATTAGCCAGAAATTTGTTTTCCCATCTCTCTTTACGATATACACATTAATTTATATTTATATCGAATTCCAATAATTAATAATGGTGTTTGGATATTTGTATACTATACCTAAATGCAAATAACTCAAGTCAAAACGAATTAAAAAATGTGTTTATAAGTATCACCTTCAAGCACTTCTTCATTACATAAAAATTACCAAAGTTCTTTGTTTAAATCTACAAATTAAATAGTCTACAACAAGAGTCATCAAATTTCATTTTAATGAAATAAAGCGTTTGATATCTACGATATGACCACTTCAATTTATTTTTCGATGTTTGTTAATCTTTTCGACAGTTGTATCGGCAGTTTTAACGGTCTTTAAATATTTCTATATACATACATATGGTTTATTGGTGAATAAACCTGTTTCCTTTCACGTATGTATAAAACAATTTCCTCTCTGACTTCATTCTAATTCAAATCGGTATCAATTATGGCTTAGTGAGAGAAACTTAGCTTTAGAAATTTTTCTTCATTAACGTTGTAATTATAATGAATTGTTTGTAGTTTTGGTTTGTCTTACCTAACCAACAAATTGGATACATTTCGAATGGTTTAAAATATGAAATATTCTTGAACTTAAATGATGGCAAAAAAAAAAAAAATGAATTTACATATATAAGTTTATTGATAATAGTCAATGAGAGAAGATCGTTTTACAAACATTTCTCTAACTGCTGCTTACCCTACATGAAGTAGATGTCAAAATGCCCGTTAGCGAGTTGTATACTTATATACATGTACGTCCGCACTCTATGTATCTTATATCTGTCCTACATATGTATGTATATTTGAATGTATATTTATATATATACATATATACTCACATACATAGGTATGGAAAGAGACGAGTGTGAGTATGATAATGTATGTAAGTATGTATTTCATCTGCTTACATATCATATCCAACTAATGGACGTGACTGCATGTCAAAATACAAAAACACCAAAAACAACAAAAGCAGTAGTTGCAACAACTACAATAACAACATTCTGTTGTACAGGTCATATACACACACACATATAAAAGGAGACAATGAGACAGAGAAAGAGAGCGGGAGAGGGAGAGAGAGAGAAATAGACATATACAGGCATGGAGTAGTTCCCATTAAATTGGTATAAAATAAACAACACGTATAAATTACGACAACAGGAAAAATAATATATGCTCTTTCTCTAGCGAGAAGCATATACATACTACATGGATTGGTTTTTATATGTATGTGTGTGTGTGTGTCGGTGGTGTGTATGTATGTGTGTATGTTATGAATAAAATAAATAACCAAAAGAAATAGCAGCAACAACACATGTGAGAAATATGCCAGGTGAAAGCGATGAAAAGGACAACAGAACTTGCATAAAATTCGATAAAAGACATAGAGTTAGAGGGGAAAAATGAAATGAAATGAGATGAAATCATGTGCGTGTGAATGTGTGACAATTGATTGACATTTTGGTTTCAGGTTTCTTTTACTGAAAATTCCAGCAACTTTCATTAAAACTAAATAATTATTTTTACTAAATAAAATGGCCGGCAGCTCAACTAAATAATCAAGAATTTTGTTTTAATTAAACAAAGGTAAAATACTTAAATCAAAAGAAATATGCATCGGCTATTTAAGTGGGGACAAAAGTTTACTTTGCGTTCGTATGTTTGTATGTATGTATTATTAATATAAATAGAGCAATATGCAAGGCCAAGCACATAGAATACAAATGATATGGATGGGCCTTTGGGGTATGTAGGTGAGGTCAGTTGGACTAGTGTCCAAAGAAAAAGTTTTTGTTTTCTACTATTGCTGGGGCGCAACTTTAGAACTCGTAATTATGTTTATGTTCTAGCTGTGTTTTTGCCGTTTGCTTTCCAATTCTCGTTCATTTGTCTTTCACTTTGTGCGTATGTGTGTGCGGGTGTTTTGTTGTTGGATCTTGTTTTATTATGCCAGCCGTGGAAATTCCCACGTAAAAGCTTTTGCTCTCTTAAGTATGCAACTTTTTGTAGAGGTTTTAAAATGAAATTAAAATATATTTTAAAAAAACTTTCACAGACGCATACAATGAAAAATGTTTAAGTCCATGTTTAATGTGCTTCGTTTTTGCTATTTTGTTTGCTTTTTCGAACGGAACATTTGCTGGAGAATCCTTTCATTTCGCATTATGCCATCATTAGTGGCAACCATTTCTTAACCTTTATACATTATGTGCATTTTAAACTCTGAAGCCAACTCTTTATTACACATACTTGCATACATAAATATGTATGTATATACATATTTACGTATACATGTGTATGGCGGTATGCAAAAGCTCGAGTTCAGGTTAAAAACAAAACAAGCCAACCTTTAATTTTTTTGCGTTGCGTTTCGTTACGTTCGGTTTGATTTTTCTTTTGCTTTGTTTTTTTTTTTTTTTTTTTGTTTCACGCCGAGCCCCAAACAACAACGCAAGAGGAGCAACAATGAAAAATCAAATTTGGATTTACCCCTCTGGCTGTATATACACAAACCACACACACATACCCACACGCAGATAAAGCAGTGTAAAGGTGGATGAGCGTGTGTATGTGAATATTGGTGTTTTTCAATATGCCCTGCGTTTTTAATTTACTGCTCGCTGCTGTCACGCCCTCACAGCAAAGTCAATACGTTGCCAATCATCACACATACATAAACACATGGATACCTCACATCCAAACACCCACGCCCAAACACACGTTGTTGTTAAAATATATGCAAATGACTTCTATAATACATTAAATTTATCCAGCAACCATTCATTCAAATCAGGCATCCATTGAATAATCAAGAACTATATCAATTAGGATGCCAAATTTGAAAAATCGTATCTTATGAAAATATGGATATTGATGTAACTAAGAAATAATCACTTACACCTATTTGCTGTAAAGGTGGTCCTAAAAAGTATGCTGGACATATCACTTTTTATTTGGTTTTTGCATTTGCATCTGCATCGACATTTAACTTACCTTAGTTTAAGCCAAAGCTTAAAACCTATAATTTAAATTGTTAAAAATACATTGTGTGTTTGTCTAAATATATAGTAGTTCATACCTATACAGACATTGAAGAGGGCACAAAATATGAGAAAGGTTCTCACGGCTTTTGTTTTAAATATGCTGTTAAGCTACTGTCAGATAGTTAGCTGACAGGTAGTTGCTGAAGTTGGCTTTCATTAACTTTGGGTTTTGCTGATGTCGAAGGATTTGGCAATCAGTCTGGCCGCACATTAACATACTTACACGCAAATACACACAAAAATTACCACAAATTTCAGCATATTCTCTGTGTCTATGTCTATGACTATTTATGTATGTGTGTGTGTGGGTGTGTGGGTGTGGATGTGTGTGTGTGTGTGTGAGAGAGAGAGAGACGATTGAAGCTGATGATGCCTAGAGCCGGAAAATATTGCGATAAAAATCCATTTAGATGCGCAAATAAGCAAAAATCAACAAGGAAATTGACTTTGATGAGGAGAAATGAGAAGAGTCTAGATGATAAAGGCCGCAAAAGGATAAAGAGAACGATGATGATGACGATGGCATTGACAACCAGACACAATGGAGCAACTCTCCTCGTCCCACCCCTTTTGTGCTCACTCTTTCTCATTCTCTCTTACAGTCTATGTTACATATGCGCTAATGTTTTTTGACATGCTGCGTTGTCTACCATAATCATTCATAATCATCATCCGCATATAATAGACACCAGCATTGAGTCCACTAAGGATACCAAAACAATTGTTTCCGTTTTGCACATTTTTCCAAAAAAGAGAGAAAAAATAGAAAAAACAGAAAAGGAAAGAAGCCAAATATACAACAAATTTGACAGCTGTCAAAACTTGACTGCAGATCTCCCAACGGCCTTTACGCGCACATAATACATTTATTGACAGTTAAAGCAATTAAATTTCTCTCTCCCCATCACTCTCCACTCTGTCGTCTTTTTCTCGCGTTTAGCTGCTCCAATTTCATTGATTTACATAAATTTGGGAATCTGGGGATGCGAGTAGAATGTGATAAATAAAATAAAATAAGCAGACCACAGAGAAAGAAGTTTTAAGCAGGACTTTAAATCCCAGTTTTAGATCCAGACCCCGCACCAAACTCAAGACCAAACCTTGTTAATTGCATTTCGGTTTACGTTTCATGTGCCCGACCTGAAAATGGCGTTTAAAATAATAATCAAAGATTTTTCTCTGGGTTGTTAAATATGGGAAGCAAGAAGCAAACACTACCTCATAATATAATATTATATTATGGAATTTTTTTAATAACTACATAACTGATAATCATTGTGTGCTGCAGTTTTTTTTATTAAATTGATTTTTTTTATTAAATTGAGTTGAAACGAATTTGAGTCCGTAGAAAAGCCTGAAACCAACCAAAACAATTAGTTTTTTCCAAGGTACCATATGTGATAGTTTTCCGATCTAATCCAATTTTCCTATTATATGATTATAAAAGGAAATAAAAGTCCATGGCGTGAATACTTAGCGTTATCACAGTATCTCCTATATTGAGGGCTAAGATTGTTTTAAACATACGAACCTATAAGATCGGAAGAAGACAAAATCTCTGTATCACAAATTCTGATCAATTTTAGAATACCCTCTGCAAGGGTTTAAAAACAGCATGGACTCACATGAAAGTTCGTTTGGGTTAAGCTATTAATTTGCAACAGGAACGCGAACGAAAAACCCTGAAAATGTCAACCGCGCATTTGTTTGTGTGTGTGGGTATATGTGCTTTTTTTGTGTGTATGTGTATGTATATGTATATGTGCATGTGTGTTTGACTCAGATTTAAGTCTGCGCCATGGGCACAATGAAAAGTTGGACGGCTGCAAGTTCTCTAAACTCATTTAATCAGCACAAAGCGTTTAATCTCACAAAATGTATTACCCACACACAGCCACACAACAGCCCCCTTTCCCCATATATGTATGTTTATGTTTCTTTGTATATACGTATGTATAAGTATATAACAAACGGCAAACGGGAAGAAGAATGTTTGCCAGAGTAAAAATTTAATCAGTTATAATGCACTTCATCATGAACTTGACGGACGCTCTTTGGGTTAGAGGTCGAGCCTCATTGTTGCTTCTTTTTTTCTGTTTTTTTTTTCTTTTTTAATATTGTTGTTGATGCTCTCTGATCCTCATTTTCTTCATATGCTGCTCTGCTTCATGGCTATGTAAGTTAAATAATGACAGAACATATAAAATGGATTAAACTGGAAAGCAGCAACAATTTGTTGAATCGAATCAATATAAAATTAATGCTGAAACCCAAACAGAAATCGGGCAATTTGTCCAATAAAGTTTCAATTAAAACTCACTCTCTAGCACCAGTCCTAAACATATCACGCATACGACGTGTTGTTCAAACGATTCGTAAGTGTCTTTTTCTCTCCTTTCATAGCTTCGTCCTGGTATATTTCCACGTTCTGACTAACTGAGAAGTGTGTAACGAGTGTAATATGTAAAATAAAAGGTATAGCTACATAACGCACACATACTGAAACAGCTAAAAATATATATGAATACGGCTGAGCGTGTGCCAGGGAGGGATGGACAAATACAAATACAACTACATAATTGGGTTATTAATAGTCAATGCCGACGTCGCCGTTGTTGTTGAGTGTCGATTTGTATTTGTAAGGACAGTGTCACAACACCAACACCAACACCAAAACCATCGAACATCGTGGGAGGAAAATATTAATTACAAGTCAACGACAGTCAATTAAAAATCTGTTATGGGTTAAATGTTTGCCCTTTCGATAACAGCAACAACAATAATACATGAAAACAAAAAATTAATCAGTGATCAAAAAAATACAACAACAATGCAAAAAAAAATTTTCAAGGCAGGTTTGGTTTGAAGTTTTTAGAATTGGAAGGGCAGAAAGTACATTTATTATTATATTTTTCTCCTAGCTCTTGATCTTTGGAAGACTCTCTTTGCATTCTAATCTACTATCATCTAGCATGAATGTAGATAATTATGATGATTTTGCAAGACGACAGCTTTTTATATTAATTACAACTTCATTAAAGTTGAATTTAGATTTCTTGCTGTTCCATGTCGCCACAAAAAAGAAGAATGTGTGCTTTAATTAAATATAAAGGAGTAAGAAAAGTGGTTATGACTAAATTGGCTTGCAGATAACTTGTTCAAAGATAGTATAACGCCTTTGACATAAAATAAACTTGTCTTGACTACAATGCCCACATACCGCACTCTTGCAATACCCAACACAGCCGACTAGCTAAGTGTTGAAATTTGATTAAAACCGCTGCTTTTGATGTACTACAAAGAAGAAAAATAAATTGCAAAGAGCCCACGAGCAGAAAACAGAAATCAGAAAAAAAGCTCAAACTAAACTGAACTTAACCAAAATCCAGAGCATTGCCATCCCAGGTGAGCACCACTTGGGGACCACCCATCCACCCACATGTGAGCGTGCCTTGTCGGCAGCTGCAAGCCAAACACTTTGTGGGTCATGGTTATAATTAATTTACTGCCACTTACAATTTTTAATTAAGCCGCCATGGTGTGTAATGTGTGAGTGTGTGTGTGCAAGCACAGCATAGTGACTGCGGGACTAAGTGGCGAGTGGGTGAAAAAGAGCCACAGCAGCAGCCACATCAGCAAATGAAATGGAAAGTGGTTTGGGTTTGGCTTCGCTTTTCCCTTTGAATTGGTTTTCTTAATAAGTTACAGATTGATTTGTCCAAGGCGAAACTCCAACCTCAACCTCAGCCTTTGAATTTGTCTTTCACTTCCACTTTTACACAAATAGAGATTTTTGCATGGGCTTCTACCGCTTTTGGTTTACTTTTAGATGATTGCGATGACGCAAACTATTAATATCTAAGAATTCGATATTATTTTTATTCGATATGTTATGTGACATCTTAAGGAATACTTAGTCCTATTAGACTTACAACTAGTTCTAAGTGATCTACTTTTTTGTTCTGTTCTGTTCTGTTGTTCTTTTGTTCGTATTGCAAGGAGGAATGATTCTTGACACTGGTTTTGTTTGTTTATCAAAAAACCAAAGTCTTCCAACACTCCATTTGTTATGCGTTTCTTCTTAGTTTCCATAAGAAATGAAATGCTTTTAGATTTTGGTTTTCTCACAAAAAAACATTTTCTCGATGTACCTAGACTTTAAAGGTAAGTCTTGTGTTCTTTAATAACAACAAACCCAACATCAATATATATGTATGTATGTATTGCCTATTTGCTATCTGCCAAATGCTATGTTCTACTTTTCCATCAAGAAAAGTTCATCACTTTGTTTGCGTTAACATAAAATTGAATTACACATCTACACCGCCGCAGCCTTTTTACACACGCCCACAAAAACGCACCCATACATATATAAAAGGACAGAGGGAAACAGTACTCCATTACGCTGACAATTTGATCGATGAATTCTGCAAACAAAAACTCATACCCCTGGCCCAGTTGCAATGCGCTTCCTTTCAGCCCACCGTCTTCCATCTACAACGCATTGCAATGCAACGCAGAAAAAAAAACATGAAAAACAAAATTTGAGAAACTGTCATTGCGTTTCAAAAGCATTTTCTTTCCTCTTCTTGTTCCATTCACCAGCCCCAGCTGGAAAATAGGAAATATTAACTGTCAATTATGTTACGCTTGCATCTTGCAGTCACACACAAAAACACGCACATACACTTTCGTTTCTGATTTCTTCTAGTTGATTAGCAATCAAAGTAATTGTGGCATATAAAAAGCAAATAAAATGTAGATATCAAAAGAGTCAAACGGCAACTTTTGGGTAGTTTTAATTGGCAATTTGTGTATACACATAGATATTCCCGAACACGAAGAGAGAGGAGCAACAAGGGACAGGAATACCGTCTAGCGATAAATGAACCGCAATATTTTGCAGAGAGATACAGAGAAACGTAGTAAAATCGAGAAATAAAATTTGCTGTCAAATATTGCAATTGCATTAAAACAGTGTGTGCGTGTTTTTGAGTGGGTGAGACTGGGTGAGACACTTTTTATTAGGCCGAACAAGTTTTATTTGCTGTTAAATGCAGTTTAATGAAGTAACGAAACCATCTCATTGCCATTGTTTTTGCAAATAGCCCATCCCCTGCAACATCTTTACGCACCTTTTTTTTACCCTTTTTAAATGAAACCAGAAACAAAAAAAAAAAAAAAACACCCATTGCCTTTATGGTCAGCCTTCAAGCTTTTTTAGATTTCAACAAAACGAGAAACTAAGCGTTGAAAGAAAGGGAAAGAGTAGTTAGAGTTAGACGAGAAATGAAAATAAACACAGAATAAGTGCTGCAGAAGGAGAGGACAATGGAACAAACGAAGATAAAATAAGACTACTTTAAATTGTTGGCAATTATCTAAATGATTCTGATTTCTTCTCCAAGTAAACCCAAAAGCAAAAAGCTATTAATCAATGCACAAGGTAGCAGCTCATTTAGCATCGGCCTATCCGCCCCGTTAGAGCTTTAGAACAATAATTTTTCCTCCATTCTCATGCTCTTCTATTCTACCCTTTCTTTTTCTATTTCATTCTATATTATTTTTTTGCTATCCTTTTTACTCGTTGCTTTTGTGTTTGGGACAAATACCATTAATTATGCAAGTGTAATGGTGACGTGCGTTATGGGCGTAAAAGGGACGTCGAAGTAGTTGGCTATAGCGCGTACAAGCTCATAACTTCACGCCTAACAATATGCAATAAAATATGAGTGTTGCGCCTCCAATGAAAAAAAGGAAAACAAAAACCAGAGAAAAATAGAAATAAAAGCAAAGACAAAAAAGTAAAACCATCATTCTGTGGGTAAGCGACTTTCGAATACCCTGCACAAAATAAATCCAAGCTGGCTTGACTCAATTAAGAGCTAAATTATTTTTCCTAATTAAAGGTAACGCGTTTTACCCCACTGGCAGGAAAAATCTCACTTAGAGCAAAACTATCGGCCAAAATAAGAAATCAGTGAGTCGGATCTAAGAGAATTTGATGGATGTTAATCGAGGGTATCGAAAAAACCAACGAAAAAAGCTGACCAGGTTGATTATGGCCACATTATGTATAAAAGTTGTTGTTGTTCTACTTTGGTCCCCTTTTTCCCGTTTTCGGTTTGTTTTGGGTTTGTGTTTTTATACCATGCACTTTTAGGGTGAAATGGTATATTAAAGTCGTAAAATAAACATTTTTGTCCCCTTCCGCTAAACACTAGTTTAAAAAAATACTTATTTAAAAATAGCCAAGTTCTACAAATAAACGTTTTTCACTAGGTAATCCATAAAAGCGGAGTTGCCAGTGCCCCTGTACTTGCATAAGTGAGCTGGATGTACTATGCTGTCTATGTAGCATGTAAACAAAGTTTTGTATACATTTGGTTTTTATAAATTTGAAACAGTTGTTTTACTTAATACATGGTATATTAAAGTCGGCGACGACTTGCTCACTTACATTTTTTTTATGTGTTTTGCTTCGTGTTTGCGCTGTGTTTAACCTAATGACCCCCGTCGGTTGTTCTGTTGTCTAATTAATTAATGGATTGTAATTAATTATTTAACACAATGTTCAGCCATTCTCATACCCTAGGCTGGAGCTGCCACTTCTGCCTTTCGATAGAAAAAGCACATTCAATATGCAACAAATGACAAATCCAGCTGCTATACAATTGGTGGAAAAGGAAAATGAAGATGTTGTTATTTTTGTTGCTGTTTGTTATGTTGCTTGTAAATTAACCCACAATGAAAATGATTATTGAGTAATTCGACAGTGAAGATATTTCTGAATGCAGGGAAACAACATAATTATCATTGGGTTTATCCGATCTTTCTGAGCCTGGCTTGTAATCGTGGCTAAGACAGCTTATCAGAGATTATCAGATACAACACATACATAGATGCCGCAATGTCCAGATGCCACTTTACGTTTTAGAAAAAAGAGAAAGAAAGAATATTAACTAATTTGAATCACACCAGTGTGTGTATATGTGGGTAAGAGTTCCTGCGCATTTGTCTTTGTGCATTGTTTGTTTTTCTTATACCTTTTTCCTGTTTGTTTTTTCATTTGATGCTGCTGCGTGTGCTGCCTCAATTTCAATTTCATTCATCGAAGCGTGCGGCCGATTGAAAATTTAATTTCCCGCCTATGGCAAAAAAAAATCGAAAAACGGAAAGCACATCGAATGTTGATGACGTGAATGGTGTGGTAACCGAGGGGGGTGGTATATCCTTCTACCTGCTGCTGTCCGAGTGGCCATCTCTGAATCCCAATCTAAATCAGAGTCTGGGCCAGAGTATATTTCCGACATTTCGTTATGGACTTTGATTTGGTTGCGGTGACACTGCTATCATTCCACTCCTCACTTAGGGCAGGGGCCAATTCATCTTGCAATAATCCAAATTGCTATGACTACACCCTCTACTCCTCCTCTCTTTCCATCTCCTTTTTCTCCTCTATGGTCCCAACCATACCGATACCGAGTTCCAACTTTCAAGCTTTATTTCCTGTTTCAATTTGTTGATTTATTTATTGCCGATAGTCCATGATTATGTTAATTGCAATGATGATGATGCTGATGATTATGATAATAATGATGTCTGTCAACAAATTTCCGCTTGACTGAAGTTTAATACCACATTTGCCTAAAATTTTGATCACCTTCACCTTTTTTCTAATTTTGTTGATGTATTCGATTTGGTGCTCTTGTTGTATTTGCAGGCCTCTCCAAGCGCCCATTGGGGCCACCGCATCGTAAAAGCAGTCTACCAAAGCATCAGGAAGTAAAGCGTCGCTTTCTGGAAATTTGTGATACCAATTTCTCCGACGAAGTGAAGGCAGCATTGCGTCTGCCAGCTTTCGATTCATATGAATGGAGCGATGCGGACGTTATTCATCTAATGCAGACTATGTTCATCGAATTGGGTTTTATTGAGAAGTTTAGCATACCGGTTGATACGCTACGCGAATGGCTCTATGAGGTATACAAACACTATAATGAGGTGCCATTTCATAATTTTCGGCATTGTTTTTGCGTAGCCCAAATGGTAAGTGTCGCTCGGAGATATTTTAAATAAATGTATTATTATATTTTGAGTCTAAAAAGAAATTTAAAGATAAAATTATTCCTATTAAAAACTGAATTCATATATAGATTTAAAAATATTTAAATAAAAAATATTTTAAAGACTTATCTCAATACTGAAACATACATATGTATCTACAAATAGATTAAATCTGAAATATAGTCGGTTACGAAACTAATCGAAGCCCGAATTTTGTGTGAAATATATATTTTGGAAAATTTTAAATTGAAAGAAAATTATATCGATTGGAAGGTCGATACAATGAGAAATGAATACTATATACTAAAATTTCTATGCATTCATATAAACTACAAAAAGTTATATAAATATATACAGTGGTGGTCACGAATTTAGGACGTTTTTTTTTTTTTGAATTTAGTTCTAATTTTTTCGGCTCCTAAATAATTTAATGCAATAATTTTTTCTGTAATTTGTTGGTTATTGTATTCAGATGATGAGCCGCATAAAAAGAAAGAGATGGAGAATATAAGGGCAATTTTGCATAAAATGTCCCATATTAATAGGCGACAAAATAAATCTAATTTTTATCCGATTTTAATGAAAAACATATCATTCGACGGGAAATTCAATTTACTTTCTTTCCTCGTTCATGGAAAAAAGTACTTTAGTGCAAACTAGTGTCGCAAAATGTCTTCGCCCAAAGGACAAAAATTTCCATACAAAATTCATATTTTCAATTGGCTCCAAAACGAAAGTTGGGGGCTAAATTAAAATTTGTGGTATGCAGTTTATCTTATTTTTGTTAGATCTACAACTTCTTCAAAGAGTTCATACTTCTATCTTTAATATTTAAGACTTTGGAAAAACGTCCTAAATATATGTCCACCCAAAAACGGGCTTTTCATTGCACCTGTGAAAAAAACGGATTAAACTATGAAGACCATTTTTACAGTTCATCATCTGAATACAATAACCAACAAATTACAGAAAAAATTATTGTATTAAATTATTTAGGAGCCGAAAAAATTAGAACTAAAGTCAAAAAAAAAAAAACGTCCCAAATTCGTGACCACCATTGTACATACATATATAAAATATGGAGGTGAATTCATACATATATCATTGTGTATAAAGCGACCGATGAGACAATGTTGAACAATGAGAGTCGCCTAGTTGTATGCAACACAAAAATAAACTGAAAGCGCCAAAGGGCAAACCAGCACAAATAAAAGTGGACACGGACATGCCCGCCATGCACAAACACACACTCACATATGACTAAGGGGTAATGGTTGTCTAAGGGCTGATGGATTGGTGGAGTGGTTGTAAGGCAGTGGGCAAGGCCTATTTTTACTGCCAAGATACAAAAGAAAGACAAACAAGACAAAAAATTCTTTTTTCCGTTGCTGTTTTTTAAATAGCAACACTTCTGGCTTACAACTTACACTTCTGGATAACAAAAAAAAAAAAAATAATAATAATAAGAGGGTTGGGGCTTGTATAAACTTGTGTAGTTACTCTTTCCTTATTTACAGGCGTAAAAGCGGAAAATCGTTTTATCGAAAAAGTGAAATTTCCGTGACATATGCAAATATTAATTTTTATGACAAAAACTTAAAGAATAACGTAGTTTTTAAGAAAAATCGGTTTTTGACTTTTCCGTTTCTGTGGAAGCTTTATGATAGAGTGGTCCGACACGGCTGAGGCCGAGGCCCTTGCAGCTTAAAGAATGCAACGAGCAATACATTTACTATATATTGCTTTATATTTACACTTCTGACAAAAGTTAATATACCTGTTTTTTTTGCAAGAGCATAAAAAAGGCGGAGAAATGGTGACGCGAATGGAAAATAAAAAAGTGATAATGTCAGAAAGAGATAGATAGGACTGGTCACTCATCACACACACACACACTGCAAGAAAATAGTCCTGACTGTCAGTGGGTCAGTTCACGTTTCCCCTCACGCCCCTCCCATTTGCGAAAATAAAAAATGTTTAGACCTTGCCTTTTTTTTTTACCCCACCTCCTGCAGCCTGTGGCTCAACTCGGCTCATCGACCCACTTGGCTGCTCAAGTGCCAAGGAAACACATATTTCTCTTTTTTCTCTCTCTCTTTCTCTTTTCTCTTTCTATTTCTTTTCATTTCATTTTGCTTTCTTGGCCAACTTTTTAACCTACATTTGGGTTTTATTCAGCTTTCTTGTTACTGCTTATTGTTATTATTATTATATACATACTTATACAATAAGCACTTAACATTTTTTTAAATGAAATATACATTTTTGGCCACATTAAGCCAAAAGACTGCATTTGAAGCAGTGAATTGAAGGAAGCTGCTAGGCTAGGAAAAATAAAAAGAAAGTTCGCATTTCAGAGAGCATAAAAGTAGAGGGAAAAACTTTAATAAATTATATTTCACACACACATACACTGGCAAGGCCAAGCGTAAAATGTGCAACAATGGTAAATAATAGAATGAGAAGATGAGAAGAAAGAAAGTAAGAAGGTCTGAGAAGGAAGTCATGAATTTCTATCCTTTGCTACAAGCAATTGTTAGGCATTACGCATACGCATTGCGGTCCGTCTGAGGTTTCACCATCAGACAACAAGCGGCAAAAGGATTAACAATTGCATTATGATTATTATTGTTATTATCATTATGTTATTATTATAACTACAACTGTTATTGTTGCGTATGCCATTGTTATTGTTTTTGTTTTGGCACTAAATCTGTTGGCCTTGAAACGCATTATGCTCGAGACAATAGGCGGTTTTGATTCCTGTTAACCATCGCAGATCGGCCTTAGCAACAACCAAGGATATTTATGAATTTGGCATTTCAGTGCATTGATATTAAATATCTTCCCATTAGTATTACCTAATTTTAATGCAACCTTTTTCCATAGAATCAAAATAGAATCAGTCCCCTGCAAAGTTTGTATACTCTTGCAATTTGCTTGATTTATTTAAAAAATATTATAAAAATAAGCTTTCCTTAAAAATCATTTTAGTGACATATTCAGTCCAATATTCATAATGTTTTTAGTGTTCTGGGCAAAGAGACGCATATAAACAGGGCTAGATATCTGCATTAATACCAAGAGTACCCAACATCCACCTTTCCGTGGAGAAGGTAATAAAAATGTTTGTGGGTCTGCATAATTGAGCAGCTTTAAAACTGAAACTCCTATAGAAATATTTTTATTTATACCCTCTGCTCTTAGTAGCTAACAAAGGGTATATAAGGGCAAAAACTATTTCCCACGTTTCCTTACCTTGAATATCCTTACATGTTATAGGAAATCGGAAAGTCGAGATTGTTAAGCTGTTTGTCAATTTTGAGGATTTCATAAGTTTTATTGTATGTCAAACATGTCGAACTACAGCAGAGCGGCAGCAGAGCTAACAATAACATCACACACAACAACACATCTGTTCAAAGGGCACCCCCTTAGGCCCCCTTTCGATTTCCCTTAGCCATTGTGTCCGTTAGGAAGAAAACTAAGCTGTAAAATGGCCGCTATGCATTCATATGCGATGGCGCGTATTTTACAATTCAATGGGCGGCAATTTGCATAGGCGTGGGACTCCCATATGTGCGTACGCGTGTGTGTTTGTGTGTGTTTGTATCAGGACAGTACATGACAGGGAAGCTGTTAAGCGGCTTTGCCTCAACCAGCAACCAAAAGAAGAGCATACACAAAAAAAGAGGAAGCATAAAATAAGTCGACTAAAAAGAACGAGAGAAATAAAAGTCACAATGAATTATTGAATAGAACAGTGCAGAGACGAAGTGGGAAAGGGTAGTCTAATGTGGGCGGAGGGATCCTAAACGTTAGGGGCGCAGATTAAGGGCATGGTCTAACACTTTGACTAATTTCCAGGCAAATGCTCAAAGTGCAGTCGCTCTCGTTGTTGTCGTCGCTGATGCAGTTGATTTCCCTTGAAAGTTTTCAAATTCCTATGAGAGTGAATCAGACATAAAGACGGACTAAAAAAAGGGGAAAGAGGGAAAGTATGGATTCCCCCTTAGTCTCTCTGTGTGCATCTGTTTTTGTTGACAATGAATTTAGATAAACTTGTGAAATTCCAAATGCAAACAGCATTTGCATTTGCATAAATTTATAGCTACCCTCGCCCTTGAGCTCACTGCGTCCCTTCACCCGATACATAGACTGTTTAATGGTAAAGTGAACGCAGAGCCGGCAGCAGCAATGCCAAAAGTTGTGCAACAGCTTTTACGACCACTCGTCTCCATGTGTCGCTTTGCCCCCGTCCGCATCATGCTCTTCATCGCACACCCATACACCCTGACAGAATCACACGAACAGTGCAACTTTGGTGCGCAGCAAAGCGCAAAGCAAACTTTACACTGCTTTTATATTTCAAAAAGCTTCAATTGAACGCCGTTGAAATTCCTTACGGGTCTGGAAGCAAGTCATTTTCATTTGCAACAGCAACAGGGCCAAGAAAATGCAGCAGCAACGACGTCGACGATGACGACAACTTTGCCAATGGCAATGTCAGGGAAAGTAGATAGCAGCTTGTTGGGCAGTGTTGGGTGTTTCGGGTGCTTCAATGCTTGGATGGTTTAATAAGATGGGTAACTCGTAATTGCAAAGGTTTCGCTGCAGACAAATTAAGTTGTGCCAACGTGTGCCACGGAGTATTGACAGAGACAGAGAAAGTGACTGAGTGACAGGGATACAGTAGTAGCTGACATGGCTGCCTTCAACTTTATTCACCTGCCCTGCATTTGGCAGCGGCAAAAAAAAGTTCACTACATCCAATGCGATTTACGTTAAATGGCGTGTAACATTAGACAAAAAACCTGAGAAGAAAATCGCTTTAAACGGAGCGCTCAACGAAGTAAATCTAAACAAATTGATGGCAGATGATTAACCTTTTAAAAACGTACCATGATCATATAGCATTAAATGTTAACAAATAGATTTTATTATTCTAATTATTGGTATCAGTAAGGAATATAGTTGTAAACAATCAAATTACCTGTTTATATAGCAACATTGGTATTCGGCTGAGGCAAAGACCACATTTACACACAACGCCCGGATCTTTTTCATTCAGTCAGATATTGAATGGCATATTGGTGTCTAAACCAAGTCTAAATTATTAATTAATTATCAATACTAAAAGGATCACGCAATACATATCCTGACAAAATGAAGTTCTTGTTGTTGAATAAAAAATGATTAATCTCTTACGATTACCACCATTGCGGTTTTCTGTTATGTTAACTTTTTTGCAGTAACTGAACTTTAGTAGTAAAGCCTTTCAGTTTAAAGTTATTATATAATAAATTTAGCCAAATAGTATAAGTTAGTATTTGTTACAATTTGTTTATTTTCTACCTTCTTATTTCTGCAGATGTACGCCATAACACGTCAAGCTAATCTACTAACCCGTATTGGGGATTTGGAATGTCTAATACTATTGGTGTCCTGCATTTGCCATGACCTGGACCATCCAGGATATAATAATATCTATCAGATTAATGCACGAACTGAACTAGCACTCAGGTAATTCAAATACATAGACAAAATATTGGAAGAGTGTAACAATTTATTTGTGATTTTTCAGATATAATGACATTTCCCCGCTAGAGAATCATCATTGTTCGATAGCATTCCGCTTGCTGGAGCATCCCGAATGTAATATATTCAAGAACTTTAACCGTGACACCTTCAAGTAAGTGTCAGAAAAGCAGCATCGAAGAAAACAAGAAAAAAAGGCAAACTTCAACTGAGTGTGCGCGCGTGTATGTGAGTGTGCTGTTATTGCAAGTCGGTTGAAACACCAAAGGCAATTAATTTGCCAACTTTACTTGGGCTGGGCCACTTTATACGCGGCACGTACGAAATGGTGTTGCATTAAATGTTGCCCCATTGCCGTGGTAATTAACAGTTGCCAGCTGCAACGGCGCTTTCCACTCCAACCTCCATCCGTTTTGCTCTGCTCTCCATCTGCCTCCTGTATACTTTGCACCAATCGATTTGGTATTTAACGAAAAAACAGAAAATAAAATCCAAGAGAGGTTTAAAACATAAATTAAAAGAAAAAGGTTTCACTTAAGTGGATGATAGGCAATGTCAACAGAAACTCAGACAACGAACCTATGAGATTGTCCTTGCCATCATTGCAAAATGCATGCGAAATGCGTTGCGTGTACGGTAAATGGGGATTAAGCTGTAAACCTTTACCACCATCTTCTTTAAAAGATCATCAAATATTTAATGATATATTTATTAATAAGTACATATGTATATCTGTACTTGGCGAATAAACTCTGGGAAAAATATTGAAGAAAACAATTCCACGAATATTCCTCCTGCGACCTAACCTAATAATGTACTTACACTTAAATGACTTCAATTCCTACAGTTTGCACATGGACAATTCTTAAAGCTGCTTCTTTATTATCGATCTTGTACTATCCCTAACCCAAACGACTTCACTAAACGTGGCTTATTATGATTTCGTTTTTTCGTAGGACAAATAGAAAACAGAAAACTGTAACGTTATTATGTAATATTGTAATCAACAGCAGTTTGTCGTGCCCTTGGCAGTTTCTTCTTATTTCGCGTCGTATTTCTCAATTTATTTATTTTTTTTTTTTTTAATAATTTGTATTTCTTTCATGGTTGCTATTTGTCTGCACCATCATCGTCAACGCGCCGTGCTTGCTTTGCATAAACTATTGCATACTTTTGGGAGTTTTTGATGGCAAAACTTTCCCAAGAATATATCTATATGTAAAAAATACACAATATGTGTACAGAGAGAGAGAGAGAGAGAGAGAAAGAAGACACGGGAGATAGAGAAAGAGAGAGCGAATGGTGAGTGAACATTAAAAGTTCTCAGTTGCTAGTTAGTTATGATTACCGATTCTTCAACATTATCATTGCACAAGCACAAATAGCTTGGAGGGAAATATCTCAGTTTTTTATATCGCCAGATTCGAGCGACTGGCCACACACACACAGCAAATTTGAATGCTCAAATTGGGGCAATTGATTGAATGCACACAAACTGCAAAAAAAAAAGGCACACAAATTTTTGTTATGCTGCAACATTTGTTGCAACAAGTTTTATGCTATGTTTCTTCGCGTCGTTGTATGGGATTTATGTTGTTGATTTTACTTGGTATACCTATATATGTGTACACGTATAGGGTACCAAATATGTATACTTGTGCTTTGCCGCCCAGTTGCATTCAAACCTATTTTTATTTTTGCTGGTACATTTTCGCTTGCTCGTTACGTTACGTTTCATTTCGTTCGTGTTGCAAACCGAATATATATAGATGTGGTTGTGCAATATGTGTTTTTTGTATGTGTGTGTGTGTGTGTGTGTGTGTGTGTGTGTGTGTGTGTGTGTGTGTGTGTGTGTGTGTGTGTGTGTGTGTGTGTGTGTGTGTGTGGGTAAAAAGGAGGACAGCAACAGCACAACAAACTATATTCCGTGTGGCTGCATTTCATTTGATTGCGGCCAACCGCCATTTTCGAAACAAGAACGAAAAACGAGAAATACTTGTGTATATAGGCATATATGCGTGTGTGTTTGTGTATATTTATGGTGTCTGTCCTTCGTATGGGCGAGTGGCAAATGCAACAATTTGTAACATAGTGTCGTTTTTTTGTTTCCCCCAAACTAAGCCAAATTGGGAGGTCTTTAAACCTAAACTTTTGACCCAACCCATACCCAATTCCACACACGACACTTTAAGCCAATCAGATAATTTGACTTTTTATTTTTATCTGATTTTATTTTGTATTTTTGCCTCTTTATTGATGTATTAGTAATGTAAATAGGCGATTCACCTTTTGTATGATTGACTTCTTCACCTTAATCGTGAGGCAATTTTTGAGTCTGCCTACCAAATGCGACATTTATCTCTTGGATCCATAGCACTGCCCACTTTGCAATGAAAAGCTTCAGCGAATTCGGGAAAGTTACCAAGCACATTGTTAACACGTTCCCGATGCAAGGCATGCAGTTGTGTACCTATAGAGGAGGAGCTACTTGCCGCCTGTCCGCACCAATTTTGGGCAAACTTGATGAAGAATTTTTGGTCCAGAAAGGTTGTACTAGCGAATTGGTTTTTCAGTTGCTGTCCCTGCAGCTGCTGCTCCACTAATTGCTGGTATCTGTGTCGATATGTCTCAAAGGCTAGACGCAAACCCTCACTATCCGCAATATTCTCGTTAATGGTCAATGTAGCATTGCTATATCTTGTGCCTAGATAGCATCCGGCACGCAAACCGAACCGTATAATAGCTCTAGCTGGCCATTGGCCGTTAGCCAAGCTGCCATCGGCATCATAATTGATGCCATCATAGTCGAAAGCATGAATCATCTCATGGGCCAGTATAAAGCCCAAGCCTGCATCAATAGGGGCGCAGTTGTCAATCAGTGGGGATCGAAGTAGACCCAATGGCAAAACTATGGCGTTAAGACTAAGACGATAGTAGGCATTAACATCCAATGGCCCGGGAGATATAGAGTTGGCGCTGGCACTGGAACCGGAAACAATGCAGGGTAAATGAATACAATCTAGAACCTCACGAAACTGCAGAAGAGTCTCGCGTTTTGATAAGCTCAGTAGATTCTCATCATAATTGCTGCTGAGTGGTAGCAGATGACTGCCACCGGTGGCGGCGGAAGATGATGGTGGTACTCTATGTCTAGGATCTTCTGACCAGGGCTGGATCAGACGCATGGCCCGCAACTTGTCTCTGGCCCTATTTTGGGTGACTAAATCTCTATCAAATATAGTTGTTTCGTTCAGTAGACGCTCGAACTGCAGTTTGAGATTGATGAAAAGTTGCTGCACACGATGCATCATTACTGCATGAGCATCTTCCACTCCATCTGCCTTCAGTTCTTGATGGTAAAGTGAATATTGCAAACGAGCCAATTGGCGTGGCAATAAATGATTTACCTTGTCCAGGCATTGCTTTCGCTGTTGACTCAATGTGGCATCCTCATGTGAGTGCAACTCGAAATGTATGGGCAATTGCAGAAGCATCCAAGTAGACATTATAAGTTGATCCGCAGAACGTAGCAAACGTTGAAGTCCTTTGAGGTAATGCATATCAGCCACAATCAATATGTTACCGTCCGCCTGTTCTTCAAGTAATGAATCGAAATATTCTTGCAAACGCAAATGGGGCAGCTGGATCAACAGTTGCCGCAACATTTGCGGTTCGCGCAGCACCAAAGACTGATCGGCGTCCATCTGGGCATTGTTGTTCAATACGAGACTTCGTAATTGTCGCTCGAAATTTACCAATTGTTCGGCTAGAGAGGCGGCTCGACGCACCTTGAAACCCATTTCGAGAAGTAAATATTTAAAATATCTTTGATGCAGAAACTCGGACTCCTCGTCGGACAGTCGATCGAATGTGGGTGCGAGCATATAGAGAATCTGTTGCTCGGAGGCTTGCCAGTTGGCCTGAACCACTAGGCGCCACAGACCATGGGCTCCGTAGCCACGTAAGCCGGCATTGGCTCTGGCCCAATTGAAAGGGTTTCCCGTTGACGTTGTTGATGATTGATTGGCCAGGAGAAAAATCGGCCATTCAATGAGTGGCAGTTGCTTTAAAGCATCCGTATAAACGCGCAATGATTGACGTCCGGCGAGGCAACTGGCATAAAACTTGATCAACTGTTGATGCTCATCCGGTTTCTCCGCCGGATTTTCCTGCAGCTGCTGCCCCTCGAAATATCTAACTATTAGCTGCCTATTGAGTGCTCTCATCTGTGTACGCATATCATGGGCACCCAAAGAGCGCAGTTCATGGGACACATACCAATTACCACAGGCATATTCATAGAAGTTTTCGCATTGCGCCTTGCTGGTATCCAATTGATCGTCTATCTGTTGTTGGCAATTGTTGTTATCTGATTTTGGTTCCGCTTGGCACGCAATCATACAAATAAACAGATAAAGCCATCGGAAGATCCTTTGCATTGCCATGATTTACTCTAAGTCCTCGGCAACGGTGTCTCTCCTTTACAACAACTAAAGTTTAATTTACTTTTGGTTTAGTTTCAGCTGCGTCTATTTACTTTGCACGACCAAAGTTGTTTGTTTGCGTTTCTTTAATGTTGTTTTTTTCATTTTACACGCTGCTGAGGCTGCCGCGCTATTCGGTGCTGTCCGTTGGCTATTCGTTGATAAGCACAGTATCAACATTTTTTTACTGATAAACCGACGACTGACATTCAGGCTGGCGCAATGCCAATGCGAATGCCAAACCCATCCTCTCTCAAACAACGAGGGTTGTCACGCAGTTTTCATTTGGTTCTGTTCACGCTTTTGAATCCGAAACAAATCAATTCAAAACCAACTTGCTGCTGCACTTTCTCCTTTATAAACTTTGCTTTTCATTAACGTTGAAGAAACTTTTTTTTTTAAATTTTGGGTCAATGAAGCCGAAACACATGAAGCTGCAAATGCAGATGTTCCCTATTGACGCATAAAACGAGTCGTTTCGGTTTAATTGTAAGCCAAGAATCGATACTCTTTTCATGAGCGCATGGAAACCCAATTCAATTTAATATAGATATCAAAAAACTATTGAAAAGCATAAACAGTATTTACCATACCATATATAGTCGATAAGGTTTTCAATGTCAGATTCAAAGGTTAATCTAATTTTGATTTGTTTGAATCGATGACCCAACCATTCGACGAGCTTCGCTTTCTACCAAGCCCGGTAAGACAGATTTAACATGAATTTTTAAAGGCAAGAGCCATACTAAGAAAAAGCGAATTAAAAAAAAATATAAAAGAAGCTAACTTCGGCAATGCCGAAGTTTATATACCCTTGCAGTCTTTGGCAATCATTTTTTTACATTTTGAAATTTGTTTCCAAGCAACTGAATTCATCAATACACAAACAAAACATTCAAATTATTTCTCTTTTTATAAAAAATTTTCTTCTTCTTGCATCATTCCCTAAGCAAAGCACAACACGCATACACATACAGTTCTTGTAGCGCTGCGTCTGTGTGTGTGTATGCATGTGCTCTGTTTGATTTGATGAAGACGTAGTAGGCAGCAAGCAGCGCTGCCAGTGCCGGCAGCAAACACGGCTGCTGGCAGCGCTGCTTGCTGTCTACTGTCTACTACACAGACTCCAATTTTTGCAAAAATGTTTGTTCTATTCTATCATTACGATTTTCATACTTTATCTCACCCGGGTAATAAAAAGCCCACAAAAAAAATTTCATCCCAATAGCTCTTAAGATGGCTGAGTAAAACGCGTACGCACAGACAGACGAACAGACGGACAGACGGACAGACGGTCAGACGGACATGGCTATATCGACTCAGCTTCTCATGTTGATCAATAATATATATACTTTATGGGGTCGGAAACGTCTCCTTCTGTGCGTTACAAACATCTGACCAATTTTATAATACCCTCTGCAAGGGTATAAAAATAATGTTTGCGAAAGAACGGCCTACAATCTTAACATAGGAAAAAACGAAGTTACTGATCAAAGTCACTGTTTTGACCGATCATTCCTTTGGGAGCTATATGATACAGTCACCCAATCTTGACCAAATTTGGCACAGTCATTTATAGGTCACTAATATTAAATTTCGCGACAATAGCTCAGAAAATAATGAAGTTATTGAGAAAAGTCACTGTTCGTGACTTTGCCGTTTCAATGGGAGCTATATGATATAGTGGTCCGATCCGACTGAATCCGAGATACACAACCTCTGCAGTATAACCAAGCCTACGTGCTAAATTTCAGCTCTGTAGTTCTTACGATCTAGGAGGAGTTTGCGTTGATCCAGACGGACGGACAGACGGACGGACATGGCTATATGAACTCGCTGAACTCGCTGCTGATCAAGAATATATATACTTTATATGGTCAGAGATGCTTCCTTCTATGCGTTACACACTTCTGACCAAAATTAATATACCCTTTTTGCAAGGGTATAAAAATTACAAAAGTCAGTGACAATAAAGCAAAGCCAAGGATGCAAATGAATGAATGCCAAGCCATGTCTACTTGTTTACTTTCTCTCTTTCTTTCTTTTGCTGGCTTTCTCTGTTTTAACATCGCTTCTTCTTCTTACAAGAAATCAAACCAACTATCCTTGGTTGCCATCTGCCTTTTATGTATGTATGTCCAAGCTTTGATTTGAAGTATATGCAAACAAAAATACATATATGTATGTTTTGTGTGTGTGTGTGTGTGTGTGCTTGTGGGTTTGTAAGTTTGTTGTGTTTGAATGCATATCGCATGCTTGGTAAGTGTAAAATTGTCTCTCAGCATTATTAAAAGCCGCATCTCACAGCGGGTTCGGGGAGCTGATTGCCTGCCTCTCTCTGGCAAGTTCCATATAAATATACAAAAGGAAAGAGGTGGAGGAACCCGGGATTCCACACAGGAATTCATTTAAGATTGAGGCGATTGGAATTGATATTGGGCTTAAGCTACTATTCAGTGGGATGTCCGGCCAGCACAGATGTGTAGCTAATTTCAATTTACGTGGCGTATAAGCGATGATTAATTGATTACACGTGGGCGGCCATCTTCAGACTCTTCCTCTCTGTCTCCCTTCTGTCCCTAGCTGCTTTGATGTCCTGAATAAAAGAAGAACAACTGAATTATATATATTTAATTGACTCATCAAATAGGTTACAATATCTTTGATCAAATCACATAAAATGTGCCCCAACTCATTGCTAAAAGTTTCGATTACTTTAACGAATTCAAAACCAAAAATTGCATGCGATGTGCCTTCCCTTAGATTCAGATGTATATGAGTTTCTCTCATACTAGAGTTAGTATGTCATCCGGCATATAAGCTGTTACATATTTAATCAATCAGAATTACATGTACAAAGGCTTCCAAATTAATGATACATGCAGATAAGGTAATTGTTGAGAAATTGCACATTCTTTTAAGTGTCATATACTCCTACTCAATTTAAATGTGTATATGCATGTGTGTGCGTGTGCAAGAGAGTGGCACCTTGTAACAACTTTCAATTAATTAGTACTCATTTGAAACTAGCCAAGGACCCACTCGACAACCCACCGCATTTGAATTGAGATTTAATTACCAACAAAGCAAATATTTTGGACCTAATCAAACCGAAGCCAGCTTAAGCTAAATCCCAACAACAAACCAATAGGACCCAAAGTCCAGCTATGGAATGGGAAATGCAAATGACGAAGCATAGAGCAGCAGCCAGTAAGGGATTTCCAATGGCTTTTGATACTGCAATTTGCAAAACTGAAACTGCAACTGCGACAGCAAAATGGGATTTTACCCAATTGAACGTTAGACATGTATGTATATGTGTGTGAATTTTAGTAGAAAAGATTTTCCGATTGACTGTCTATTTCAGTATTTGCAGCATACTTTTAGCCCTATTCGTTAAATTGATATTGGGCTTAATTAAGTAGATGAGAACCTTCCTTAATTTATATGTCAATGGTGTAAGATGATTGCTCTATCTTAGGTTAAAGCTAACAATTTATTAAAACATTGAAAAACTATTGATCAGGCCGCATAACTTCACTCAGTTAACTAATTTCTCATGTTTTTGAACTTGACTGCAAAAATTCAGCCGTTTCCGCTTTTTCTGCTCTCATGCCCTTGTCTATGTCTTCTATTGCTTTGCTTTGTCTTGGAGAGGCAATTTCTCTGCCAAGCGGATTAAATCGCATTAAATATTGAAATGGAGATGAATATACATATTGACTTTGCTCAATATTGCTTTGGAGCATCATCCCTTATTTATTGTTTATAATTGTATAATAATTATTTGTTGCAATAATTGATAGAAAGAGAAAGAAAGGAAGAAAGATAGGGAAGTTGCGTAACTTGTTGTTAAAGTTCAGATATTACACTTTTATA